>CM053605.1:34479676-34547014 GCA_028646535.1 Procyon lotor
ATTTAAATATGGGTTATTGAAATAAATGATTCCTTAAGTATTGCATATTCTGATTCATCAGTTTTAAAACTCTGAATTGTAAAGCTATCATAATTAATATTCTATTTCAAAGGCATACTGGGGGTAAGTTACAAAAAAAGAGACATTTTGTTTTATGAAGTCTAAATATATTAGGTGGATAAAGATAAAGACTACTTAACAAAATAGTCACAGATGGAGAGCAGAATAAATATTCTTTAATATTAACATGCTGTGCTCTCCATGTTTCTCAGAGAGTATATTCACTTACTTACCAATTAATGTGTTTGCTGTCTTTGAGATATATTTAGATACATGGTACTATCAACCTGGGAGAGCACTCAGTAAACAGCTGAATCTACCTTCTCAAATTGCAATATTATGAAAGTGTACAACATACATTACTATAATTTCTTTGGAGCAATTATTTCTATCATGGTGGTCATAAAGTAATGATTGGCCATCAGTGTAGAGGGTGGTCTTAAACTACTAAATAGTGGTATATCTCTTTTCCCTGAAGGAATATTTATATAGCTAAGGGAGCATATTATTTTATTACTGTAACTGCCTCATGATCTGTATAGACTTGTGGAAGATAGAAAAGTTTACTTCTATTAATTTTTTTTCTATTTTTAAATAAAATTTTAGATTTGTTAAATGTATAAGATAGTACAAGGAATTGATTTTTTTTAACCCTGAACAACTAGAAAAATAATCCCAAATAAATATACATTATTCCTCTATGCCTTCTACATACCATGTACTTGGCTACTTAAAATAATATTTTAAAATTGCTGTACTAATAGATAATTGTTTAATAAACTTCTTCCAAACATATGCTCATATGAATTGAAAGACTGAAATTAATAAATTATACTTTTAAACAAGGTCTATACCTGGTATACATGTAAATATCTATACCTGTGAAAATTATGATTCCTTTAGTTTTAGAGATCTAACCCAAGTGGACCCAGTCTAAAAAATAATCAATAATGAGGTTATTTGGGGCTCTTGTTGGGGCTCTTGTTGCTCTTGCATGAGTTCTGTGGTATTGTTGGCGGGCCCACCCTCACAGGAAAATTAGCAGAGATTTCTGGCCTATGACCCGCCCTCCCCAGTATGTAGACTTGACTTTGGCCCAGTCCTGAGCCTCTATAGCCTGGCAGCTTGACCCCAAAGACTCAGATCTTGTGGCCGAGAGCCAGGTTTGGGGCAACTGTGGATTTTTTTTTCTTTATTTCTTTTTTTCAGAAATGAGAGAAGCTGTTTATATCTTCACTTACTTGAAACAAGGTGGGGAAAGAGCAAAACAGAGCCAGTTCTTCTGCCTTCTTAGCATTTTATCAGAAAAACCAGCAACATTTGGCAATAATGGCCCCCAGACAAAGTTGGAAAATAGAGTCCAAAATTAACTTTATGGCCAATGGCACTTTTGAAAAAAATCTAGAGTTTCCATGTGGAGTTCTGTTAAGTGCCCTTACTCTTTAAAATATTTGCACTTGATACGTTTTTTTGTCTTAAAGAACTTTTTTTTTAAAGAAATTTTTTTTCTGTAAAAACACCTATGAAAATGCTTAAGGACTAAACAAGCTTTCCTGTGGGATTTCTCCTTTAGTGGTCTGCTGTGGCATTTATTAAATATTTATTTAGATGAAAAAAAAAAAAAAACCCTCCAATCAATTGGAGCCTGGGTGGCTCAGTTGGTTAGGCCTTTGGCTCAGTTCATGATCTCAGGGTCCTGGGATTGAGCCATACATTGGGCTCCCAGCTCAGTGGGGAGTCTGGTTCTCCCTCTGCCTCTCCCCTTGCTTATGCTCTCTCTCTCTCTCTCTCAAATAAATAAATAAATCTTTAATTTAAAAAAAAAATTTAAAAAACCTTTAAAAAATATTAAAATTTAAAATCCTATTTTCAATATACTGTAGAGTATAGAAATTGATATGATTGTTTATAAGCAAAATCAGATCCAGGGCTTAAATGGAATTATCCAAACTATCTCTGTTGTTCCCTCTTCTAGCTCATCTTTTCTTTTATTGGCCTTATATTTAAAACTCCAAAAATTTATTTTAAGATGAAAAGAACCTGAGCAATAAACAGAAACCAGATTCACATTCTTTCAGTGTCATAACTCTAGAGTCCAGAGGGTCTTTCTCATTAATTTTAGGAGAATTTTTTTGGAAACAATCGTTTGACATCTTTTGTCTCATTACTCTGACTGCACTGCTTTGTGGTGATTAGGAGGGAACTAATAGTCTGTAGTCTGTTATTTAAAGAAGGGGTAAAAGTAAGTATTTTCCAAAAATAAGCATTGTTCTGTTAAAAAACATAAAAATATAAACATACACACACCAAAAAGACCACACTAAGATTGAAGAATCTTACTATCTTTTTTTTTTTCTCATGGTGAGCTAGTAAATGAGTTGAGGAAGGTAAATGTGTATATAGATTATAATTTGATATACACTTAAATTTCACATTTGTTCCCTATGAAAAACTGCATACTTTTTAATGAAGTTCAAGAATCATCTTTTTAAATAATTATTTCTTAGAATGGGACCAAGCAGCGCTTTAGTCTATTTTTTATAACTGTAGAACTTTGGAACCAAGAAAGAACTTACAGATCATTTAACCCAAACTAATTTAGTTACAGATGAGGAAACTGATTCTTAGATAGGTTAAATAGTTATTCAAAGTCACACAAGAGATTTTAAGCAGTCACAGAACTTACATCTTTGTAGTTTCTTTATTTAGGAAGCCGCCATCAAGACTGGAAAGTGCAAAAATTATATGATTTGTCTTAACAAGAAGTAATGCTGGTTTAAGGAAGCTGGTAGAGTCTACATCTTAATGTATACATATCAGGTACTAACGAACATAAGTTCTTCTTGTCAACTGTTGTCTCTCTGTCCACACAAGTTTAAGCTCCAATCTTTTGCCAGAGAGATCTACCAAAGGAAAACCCAATCTGTAACATGTGAGAAAAAATTCTCCATCTGACTAAAAAACAGGATAAGGGAATCATACAAAAAACACAAGAATTAAAACCAAGGACAGATCAAGGGTCAAATAGCATTGATATGTTTCAGAGATGTGCAGTATGATATCTCTGCTCTTTAAAATTTTTGCCCAACATCATAGTTTCCAAGAATGATCTTCCAATTGATTAAAAAGAAGGTTAACTATTTAACTGTTTTCTTATTGCTGCACAGCAAAAATATTCACTAAGATTCTCAAGAAGAAAAATAATAGAAAAATATATAAAAAACTGAAAAATAAGTAGAACATTTATGGTATATATTACTTCTAGTAATTGCATAGAGGCAAATGCTTTAGTTCATACATATTTGAATAAAATATGCATCAATAAAATTATAGCCCAGTAAATCTTTGGAATGAAAGAAAATGAGAAATAAGCAAAAAGCATATTTATTATAATAGGTTTAGTGATTTATTTGAATAGGATTTAAGATATTAGAAATACTGATAAAATTTACAATATTATAAAAAGTATTATTATATTCAATCTTACTTTTATGAAATCTATGTGTCACATAAAGAATTTGGGATTAGGTAAGTTTGTAATAATGTACTATAAAGCCCAAAGATAATGAGTTTGTCATGGCACTGGCTTCAGAAAACAGTAATTCAAAATTAGTTGAAAAGTCCAAGATTTAGTGGGAATAAAATATAGTTTTTAAATTCCTTCCACATTAAATTGATGTCATCTTAAAATCAGAAAGAGACACTTGGTTAGATTCCCTGTAAAGTTAATATACGTATCTCTTAAGAATATATTGTATTATACATGTTAGTTTTAAATAATATACAATAAAACTTCAATTTTAGATATATTTATTTAATTTGATTAAGAGAAAATAATTAAATTTGTATTTTATTTTTAAAGACTCTAAAGGATATATTTATATGTAAACTATAAAATATTGAATGGTAATCTTTTTTATTCTCATAAGGTATTGTTTGTTCCCCATCTCCTGTCTTATTTCTATCAGTCACACATCAAAAACCACTACTATCAAGTTTTCTATGTATTTTCAGTCTTTTTAAGACCATTTAATTATGAATATATATTTAATTATTATTTTAACTTATATAAACATATCATACTTTTCATATGTCTATGTCAAAATATACATTTTGTATTTTTTCATTATAAAAACGTGAATATATGTGATTGTTATATATATGAATGCTTTCATCAAAATTTCTTTTGAAAGTCTTTTTTTTTAAAGATGTTATTTATTTATTTGACAGAGAGAGACAGGTCACAAGTAGGCAGAGAGCAGGTAGAGAGAGGGGGGGAAACAGGCTCCCTGCTGAGCAGAGAGCCCTATGCGGGGCTCAATCCCAGGACCCTGAGATCACGACCTGAGCTGAAGGCAGAGGCTTTAACCCATTGAGCCAATCAGGTGTCCCTTTTGAAGGTCTTTTAAAGATTTTATTTATTTGAGAGAGAAAGCACAGAGAGAGAGTGAGAGGGAGAAGCAGACTCCCCATTGAGCAGGGAGCCAGACATGGGGATGGATACCAGGTCCCTGAGCTGAAGGCAGATGCTTAACTGACTGAGCTACAGGCACCGCTCAAAACGTCTTTGGTATGACATAATTTATGCTATTTCTAATAGGTAATTGTGTTTGCTTTTATATCTTATTATATATATTTATGACTAACTTCCAGTGCCATCAGAGAAAAGTTGATATTTTAAGATAAGAACCATTTGGGACTTTGCATCACACTTAACGATAAAATGTTTCTGGAAAATTTCCTAACTACACCTTTCTTAGCAGAACACACCTAATGTGATTCTTAGGATCAAAATACCTAGTCCTAATTTGTCTGAAAGAATAACAATATATAGACTTATAATAACTATTATCAAAATGCTACTTAGACTATATTCTGTATATTTGAATCCAGTATGAAAAAAATAATAAATTTATGAAAGAGACCCTAATACATAATGAAAAATTCTCATCCCTGCTTTTATTACTAAAAATAGAGGTCTAGGTAGATGAAAAAGCATCCAAAATATAAGCATGCCAAATTACAGACACATTTAAATGCTTGCAATTATGAATTCTAATTTTTTTGACCAAGGCAATGAAATAGAATGTATGATTAGTACCACTAAGAGTGTACAGAATTGACAACAGCAACAACAAACTAAAAACATTTTTAAAATGTTGGCAGGACAGTTTTGGTGAAACTAAAAGAATAAGACATAGCTTTCATTATACCAGAACGTCAAAATTTCTGAGACTTATAACTTAGAGAAATTTCTTAGGCTTACCAAAAGAAATTGAGAACTATAATAAAATTACGAGACTCAAAGTTCAAACTACTTTCTACTTTCCAATTCCTTAATCAGCATTCTGACTCATGAGAGATTTAATAACTAGGAATAGTAGGTCATTCCATTCTGACTATCCTCTTCTTTATTAGTTGCATACACTGAAACACAAAAAGTAATAGAAATGTTGTCGAAGAGGGGCTCCTGGGTGGCTCAGTCATTAAGCATCTGCCTTCGGGTCAGGTCATGATCCCAGGGTCCTGGAATCAGCCCCATGTCCTCCCTGCACAGCAGAAGCCTGCTTCTCCCTCTCCCACTCCCCCTGCTTGTGTTCCTTCTCTCACTGTGTCTCTCTCTGTCAAATAAATAAATGAAATCTTAAAAAAAAAGGAAATGTTGTTGAAGTATACAGTGAAACACTCTAAAGATAAATAAAACTTGACTTATTAGATTATTAAAAATATTTTTGCTAGAAATATCATTACACAAAAACATTGCTTTAGGTACTTTTAAAGAAAGCTTCGATTAATTGAAGTGATCAAACTGGTCAATTTACTTTATCTCTCCATAAAGTGTTTCTCAAGTTTGAAAGCAGAGAAATAGAAAGCAAAAGACTTCAGAATTATTTAGGGAGGGATAGGTCATGCATGCTATTGATTCTAAAATTGAGTCACTATTACTTTCAATACTTGGCTATCTTGTTCCAGCATTTCTCAGTCTATATCCCTTTTAACGTAATTTTAGATCCTTGACTATCTCATTCTTGTGACAGATTTCTAATTTTCATTACAATTCCTTCTCATTCTTGTGATTGCAGACACTAAATCACACTTATATTTTCAAAAGACTTTTTAAGTTTAAAAGCCAGAGACGAGATTTTGTTTTTTTCTCCTAATCTCTAAAATGGGAGCTGTTATACAATCTCATAGTCCATCCATGCATTGCCTCTGAAACCAAAGACCCCCCCTTTGATTTCCACTCTCCTCTTTAGGGACTCATTAACACTTGCCTAGAGGTCTGAAAGGCTGTCCAGAGACTCCCAGCTTTCAGTTTCCTCCATTGTATGCAGGGAAGCTAACCCAGCTTCATTAAATCAGCTCTGCTTATATTACACCCTATTAACTGAGCTCCAGTGTGTACATTTCCTTTATATATCATCATTATACATGTAGCGTTCTCTGCAATCTAACCAAGACCTAGATTGCCACATGTATTTCTTCCTACGTCCTGAAAACAGTCTGTATTTCACTCATTCCTGCAATTTACCTTGCACTTTTCTGTGTCCATAACCAAGCTGTTTTCCCATATGGAATTCTTACTTGGGGGGAGAGGTAGGTGTATATCTTCCAGTTCTCAACTAAATATTATCTCAATGAAAGATGGCTTTCAATGTCTACTTCTTCCATTGTATCATAAAATATTTGAAGACATAAGTCTTGCTCATTCTCTGAGTTCTTATTTCCTTCGGTTTTGTAAAGTAGGCATGGGGCATATCCCAAATAAAAGAATGTTGTTTGAGTTAATAAGAACATCAGTTAACATTGGTTATTTGGTACTCAAATCATCAATTCAGAGTGGAATAAAGATAATTTTCTGTTCTCATCGAAGTTTAATTTTCATTGAGCAACCATTATTAAGCACAACTATTAACTAATACTTGCACAGATAATATTTCTAAATAGTCTTCTACTTGCCCTTATTTGTAAAATTACATTGTTTTTGAAAAGTTAATAAGCATAGTATGTAAAAGTGGAAATGCATATTGATAAAAAATCATCTAATTTTTGTAATTCAATAGTTAATTACAATTTTTATTTTTAAAAAGATTATTTAGACATTTTTATACCTGTGTACACATGCACATTTAAAAGATAATTTAGCCTATATTATTAATATTTTCCATATAATACAATATAGCTATTTTAATAGCTACATTGTATTACCCTGAACAAATTATTATTATTATTTTTTAAAGATTTTATTTATTTATTTGACAGAGAGAGAGATTGAGATCACAAGTAGGCAGAGAGGCAGGCAGAGAGAGAGAGGGGGAAAGCAGGCTCCCTGCAAAGCAAAGAGCCTGATGCGGGGCTTGATCCCAGGACCCTGAGATCATGACCTGAGTTGAAGGCAGAGGCTTAACCCACTGAGCCACCCAGGCGCCCCACCCTGAACAAATTATTAAGATAATTTACATTTTAAGTGTAAATTGACATTTAAGACTATTTACATTTTAAGGTGATTTACATTTTTAAAGTATTATTATTATAAATACAGTAACCATGAATTTATAGTGCAAACTGTGACACTTTGGAAATAAGAATGATGCATATTCATATTTACTTTAATTATAAACAATATATATTTTTTAAGATTTATTTGTTTATTTAGAAGAAGAGAAAGTATAATCAGGGGGAAGGGCAGATGGCGAGGGAGAGGTAGAGAATGTCAGGCAGACTCTGTTGAGTGTGGAGCCCACAGGGGCTCCATCCCAGGACTCTGAGATTATGAACTGAGCCAAAATCAAGAGTCAGACGCTTCACTGACTGAGCCACTGAAGCGCCTCTCTAATCATAAACAATATTATGATGAACAACATTGCACATATTTTAAAGTAAACCACACTATTTTTATTGTGGCTTCTTAAAGCTTGAATTGCTTTATCAGAGTATAAATATTTTTTTTTAAGTCTTCAAACTTGCTCCCCTCAGAATTGTCAGTATTTTATATTTTGCCAACAGCAATAACAGAAGTAAACATTCCCCGTGCTCTCAATAAGCTGGAAGTAGTTTTCTATAATGCCCTAAGTCTAAATAAGGGATCACGTCGCAATGTTGATGTGACTTTTATTTCTTTGAATGCTGGTGAAGTAGAATATTCTTTCATGTATTGTTTTGGCTACTAATATTTCTTTAATTTCTAATAGTGTAGGAAAGTCATGGTTTGTTTTTTGTTTGATTTTGTTTTGTTTTGCTTTGAGGTTGAGTTCTGGCTGCATGAATATTGAAGACAACAGAGAACTATAGATTAGTTAAAGTAATCACAAGCCAATGTGACTTGAGATTTATTTTCAATATTGCTTGAGGGTGGAGATATAAAAAATATTAAAATATTTGAAGATATGACATTTAATGACTACTATGATAATATGATAATTAAGGGTAATAAGATAATTGAGGATAAGATAATAGGGAAATTTATTTTTAATTTATTATAATTATATATCTTAGATAAAAAGAATAATTGTATTAGCAGAAGTTCCTCATTAAACATATATTTTATCAGATTGGTTTATTAGTATTTTATACATCAACCTATAAAGATAATATATATTTTAAGTCAGGCAGGAGTGGCTGTATTTGAAAAGAACACTGATTTACCTTATAATGTGTTCTTTTATTTTTTGTTAAGAACATGAGTCAGGAATTTGTAAGCCTTCTGAAATACAAGAATAAAACAGAAAATGTCAATTTTGTGAATTTGAATGAGTACCAAGCTGTCTCTAAAGGACAATTGAATTATTATCAGAAATTTTTTATAGATAGTATGAAATGAATAGATTGCACTCTGACCAAAGAATCATTTTAACCCGAAAGAAAAATTAGCTGAGTTATTGATAGGAATATCTGTTAGAATACAATCAAATTCAGAAAGAAATCAATTATAATTTCTCATTATATCATCACTGGCTAAATTCTAAAGTTTACCCTGTCTTATGTAGCGTATGGATGTCAAACTCAAAGGTGGTTCATTTAGTTATAATTAGATTTTTAAATGTTTGCTTTCTTTTAGTATTTGAGCTAAAAGTTATCTTGGAAGACTAACAATCTATCTCAAATAGTCTTTTCCATCTATAATTAGATTAATATTGAGTTGCTATAGTCAGATGAAGTTAACTAATTACTATAGTTTTTTAATGCAATTGAATTACTATGAAAATTATTGATAACTACTAATCACTCGGGGACAAATATCTAGATAAACATCAAGTTAGCCATATAATTATTCCAGTTGAGTATATAATAAAAAGTAATAATATGTGTTAAACTATCTTAATTATGTACATTTGTGTCCTTCAGTCTTTGCAAAAATGCAAAGGAGAGGAAAATATAAATATTCTCAAATTGTTTGTGGTTGAAGAATTTTGTTCCAAAATATTCTGAGAGATAATAGAAAAATATAGTCATGAAGTATCACATCTTGTTCAGCACTGCATTTGCTATAAAATAACTTGCTGTTATGGACAGTAAGACAAAATTTGTCATTAAAGGCTGTAGCTTTATCAGAGGTAATCAATCTGTTAATTCAAACATGATTTTCAAAATTCAATTAAATGTAGTTGACACAATCATGTTGAAAGTACACATTGCTTCTGACGACATATCACAGTGATTCTGTTCTTAGTATTCTCATGCCAAACTATTACCACTTACTCTGCTATAAATTCAGTAGCTTAAAGGTTAAGTTGCTATTTATTTTAATTATTCTACATGAAGCTTTTAGAAATATCCAATTTTATTTTTATATGGATGTGTCTTTCAACTTTCTAAATATTATCTGTAAGTCTATTTACAAAATCTTTGTTTTATCCTCAGTATGTTTTTCCAGAATACAATGACCTTAATTATCTTTATATCATTTACTTATGATGAAAAACAATCAACTATGTTATGGATCATCTGTTGGTTACTCAACTATTTAGATTATATATAATATCAAAAATTTAAATGGAATCTTATTTCTTATAATAAAACAAAGGGTAAAGACACACATAGAATCTTTGATTCATAAACTTTTATTACTTTAAAAACATTTTGCATAAATTTTGATAGATAATATACATTAATAAAATTAAGATGATATAAACATAGAAATAAACTATTATTTGGTAATGAAAATATTCAGATATATGAATGCCATATGAATTTTCTGTTTATTTGATGTTCATCCTCATTGGAATATGAGTTTCAGGCTTCAAACAAAAAACTAAACCAGCCAGAGCAGTTGTTCTAAATTAAATTTCAGAATGAAATATTTTGCCTATTGTTTTTTTCTCTAATGAATTTAAGATTTATTGATCCATCTATTTATTCACTACATTGTGTGGACCATCTAATGTGGCCTAGGCTCTTTTTAAGTATTAGGGGACATAACAGTGGACAAAACAGAAAGATCATATATGTTCTCATGGAATTTCATTGTTGAGTGATAATGTCACAGTAAGAAAACAACAACAAATCTCAATTACATGAACAGCCACAAAAGAATAGCAATGAAGAAGCTAGTTCTCAATTAGTTAGAGGCTCTCTGCTGATAAATGACTGTAAATAACAAGAATGAGGAGGAACTTTCTGCAGATTACTTGCCTCATTGGTTTCAGATATTTCTCTCACCATTTTTTGGTTCCACTGTGTTGAACAAGGAACCTGACCCCTGAACTTTCCAACTGGGACTAGCCGAGAGAAGGGATTGGTTAAAGATTGGAAGGTGGAGGAAGGGAAATTTAAGGGAAATCAAGAATATTCTGTCTCTGCATCTTCAGCAATTGCTCTATTTTCTATGGCTCTGGTTGCCAATAGAGAACCCATTTCTACATTTCTAGCTTTCTTTGAACTGTGTTTTATATGGGTGTGGTTCCCAAACTCAGGAAAGTCTAGACTGTTGGATTAGGCTCTACTTCCTTTTTTCATTATTTCATTAATCCTGTGATTGATAGCTGTCTCCTTGTTGCCAACTTAGCGGTGTCCTAATCATTTTGTGTTTGTCTGTTCACCTATTCCATCCCACATTACCAATTTCTTGCACTGATGCTCTCGTTTTAAAATCCTAGAGTTGTTTCTGTGTGTCTGACTAAACTGAAATTTATTTTACTTAAAATACTGATGCCTATGAAAATCTAGAGAGTAAAAATGATTTTTAACTTTGCCTAAAATTACCAGGAGAAGCTAGTAAATTTTCAGTAGCTATGTACTTTTAGGACTTTCAAAAGAATAATTGTCTTACAGAATGCTTGAGGACATCTCGACACATTTTCATAAGAAGAAATTAAGTCTAAAATCTACATTGAGAAGAGAAATCTTAAGCAAACTGTGTTAGAGATTCAATGTTTTATTTTGCTTTAAAAGTGTTAGAAGAATTTCTAATTTCTTTTGAAATGCTTTTGATTATAGCACAAGTTACTAGGCTTGCCCTCACAGAATGCTAATAGCATTAAAATAACCCTGTGTTGGACGCCTTGGTGGCTCAGTCAGTGAAGTGTCTGCTTTTGACTCAGGTCATGATCTCAGGATCTTGGGATTGAGCCCCACATTGGGCTCTCTGCTCAGCAGGGAGTCTGCTTCTTTCTCTCTCTCTGTCTCTCAAAAAATAAACCTTTAAAAAAATAAAAAATAACTCTGTAAATGAGTTAGTAAAATTTTCATTAAATGGGATCTTATGGTAGAAATCCCAAGAACTTCCTCCAGAGATACTATTTTATATAACTGTAAAAGTATAATGAAATTTTAAAATAAAGCATGAGGACATATTATAAACTAAAAGATACTCCAATTATAATTTTATAGCTGTTTCTATGGTGCAAATTCTGTCTATATCTTCTCAGTCATTTTGTATACTTCTGTCATCTGGTTTATTTTTTTTTTTTTTGTGACAAATAGACTAAAGCAAAAGATGAGTGGGGTAATAGAAAAGTGGCTCTAAAATAAGTTGTATTTTACATGGCTCATGCTCTAAAGTTGTCATTTTAAAGCTACAAATAGTAGATGGCAATTGGTATGAGTACTTTTTATTTTGTTTAGTTTTCCTAATGCTTTTTTTTTTTTGCCTTGTAGAACTAAACTGCTCTCTTATCTTAGCTTTCACATAGATTCTGACCATATATTTTTATTAATTAGCTATAAATTAAAATATTAGTTCAATAAGAATATTGAAAAGGGAAAATAAATGTTATATTTAACAAAGTATGACAAGAAAGAAAAGGGGTCAATCAGGATGAAGGATCTATACTTTCTCAGTTATCTATACTTTCTCAGATCTATACTTTCTCAGATCTATACTTTTTCAGCTTATTTTCTCAGTAAACATTTAGCATTCAAAATTTGTTGAACCATGCATGACTGGTAGGAATGCAAAACGAAGGGTACATTGGCAACATCTAACAACATTGCATAATTACTTTTTTTTTATTAGACTCACTTCTAAAATCAATTTTAAAAACACATTATTAAAATATGATATGCTATTACTTGCAGTGCTATTAATAATAACAAAGATAGGGGTGCCTGGGTGGCTCAGTGGGTTAAAACCTCTGCTATCGGCTCAGGTCATGATCTCAGGATCCTGGGATTAAGCCCCTCATCCGGCTCTCTGCTCAGCAGGGAGCTTGCTTCCCCCTCTCTTTCTCTGCCTGCCTCTCTGCCTACTTGTGATCACTCTTTCTGTGTCAAATAAATAAATAAATAAATAAATAAATAAATAAATAAATAAAATAGTAACAAAGATAGGAGGCAATCCATAAAGTTCACTAGTAAGGGATTAGTCAACAAACAATTTTGCATCCTCAAGAATGAATAGTACCATGGTGCTATAAAAAGAAATGAAACTATATTTTATATATTACTTTGGCTGTAGTTTTCAACTGGGAGCAATTTTGCCCCTGGATTCACACCTGTAGAGACTTTTGATTGTCATGACTTGGGGTTCCTAATGACATCAAGTTTTGCAGAGGCCAAGAACACTGTTAGTCACTTTATAATACCTAACAAAGGCCCCAAGTAAAGAATTATCCAGCCTCAAATTTCAGTAGTGACAAGGTTGAAAACTCTTTACTATGGTATCAACACCAGGATAAAACTTTTAAATGAAAAATATGATGGGAGAGAATAATGTGTATAATATTCTATCACATAAACACATATATACTTTTATTTTTTTTCCAATCCTAACTATAACCAGCTTTCATTAAAGAAACTTTTCATAAACAATCATGGTATTTCAGGCAGGACATGGGAAGACAATGGTTAATAGTATACACTTTTTTTAAAATTTTTTTTATTGTTTATTTATTTGACAGAGAGGAGAGAGATCACAAATTGGCAGAGAGGCAGGCAGAGAGAGAGGGGGAAGCAGGCTCCCCCGCCGAGCAGAGAGCCCGATGTGGGGCTCGAGCCCAGGATGTTGAGATCACGACCCGAGCCGAAGACAGAGGCTTTAACCCACTGAGCCACCCAGGCGCCCCAACAGTATACACTTTTAAATTCAAATATTGAAGGACAATTTATAAATTTAAAGAAAAAAAGTTTGAATTGGAGGGACAGACTAGAAAGATAATAGGAATAAAACTAGAATTCTTTGAATAGCTCTCTTCTTAACTTAAATGTAAAAAGTGCAGTCCCTCAGACATAAGATAAAAATTAAAAGTCAAGTGGTTGTATGATATGTTTGATTTCACTTATCAGAAAAAAATTATCTAGAAAGAGTGTTTCTGATGGATTGGGAGAAAATAGAGAATTACTGGGTGCCATGATCAAGGAGAGTGTAGTATTATTTTTTTATTATTGTTGTTTCTGTGAAGAGTGAATCCAAGTGAAGAATGTAAAGAAACAGATATTGATGCATAAAGAGAAATGGGAAATTTCATAGAGCTGAGATTCAGAGAATAGGGGGAGAATAGAATAAAGATGGTAGGAAGAAGGAGGAGGAGGTATGCTTCTTCCCCATGTTATAGTGGAGATGTAAAGAATGAAAACACAAGGACATTTTGAGAAGAAGAGACTGGCAATTGAACAATCATCCTTGTCATATAAACCTGATTTTTTAGACAGTTTATTGAAAGTGAAGAGATTGGGATGAGATTGCGAATTTGAGGAAGGTGAAATGCATGGGAACTATGAATCCAGAGGTATTTTATAGTCAATTAGAAAAAAAAAAGTAAAAATAAGTTTTTAAGTTCTGAAGATGTTTGAAATAAACCTTAAGGAAATCTGAATTGTGTTACTATGTATCTATGACAGCCAATGTAGATCATCTACTTAAACTGTATAAAAGATCAAGATGGAAGTGTGAATATATTGCCTTGTTTCTTACACTATTCTAATTGTGTTTTTAATAACAACTTCTCCAATCTTTTTTCTGTTTAGAAAATAGTTTACCCATTCTGTATTTATATGAAACAGTAATTCAAGCTTATGAGCATATCAAATGTGTTTTTATCTAGTATATTTATATAGCAATTACAAAATAATATATGTATATCTAAGTGACAAAAAATAAGCATGTGTTATAGCACTTATACAAGTATTGCTTGTAAACAACAAAGTCAAAGGAATTTTTGGTAACTCCTCCTGTTTTGTGGATTCACCTTATCTGCTAAGATGCAAATTAATAGGAATAATTGAGTATTTGGAAATTTTCCCAGAAAGTTATTTTACCAAACATGTTCAATTCAAACTTAATTAAGTTGTTTTGGTTGTTGTTGTTCATCAGTTTGAAAATGATGATACTTGCATAAAAAAAATGCTGAATCAAAAGTTGTAATTTTGCCACTAGATCACTAGATGGTATACAGTTTCTTTAAGGAAATTTGAATTAGGGAATGTGTACAACAATGACTTCATATCCAGTAGCTAAATTTATTCATTTGATGATATTCATTTCCATCGAAATTAATATATTACTACAGAATATTTTTAACACATATTACAAATTCATCTGCATATTGTTATATAGTAAAATGATGGCTTTCCAGATTGTTGGTTAATATTAAGACATATCATTTTTGTTTATATTTTGTAGTATATTACCAGGTCTGCCTTGGTATATAATTCATAAAAATGTTATATGGTAAGATACCTATAAAACCATGAATTTTATATTTACCAGTTCTTCAAATACTACAGAATATTTTTAGGTTACTATTGAAAACTAATATCCGATGTGATATTGTACCTTTAGTAATAGGCATCCTTCAGGCTAAATAAATCCAGATTATCATCGTAAAGGTGCCACACAATTCCACACTTACTAACTGAACTATATTGATTAATGTTTTAAGCCCACTAAAATTCTAAGGAAACAGGACAATTAATGGTATCTGAGCTATCAAAAGTGAAAAAGTCATATAACTGCGTAACTGAATAGTTGTGAAATATATTGGAAACATTAAGTGAATAAACATTAAGTGAAATAGCTTAGCTATAATTGTAAAGAATTTTTCAAAATCTCTTAATAGAGGTAGAACATTTTTGATCTTATCAATACCTACTGTGCAGATGTGAGCCAGTTGTCTAGATATGTTTTAATGTAAAATTGTAGAAAATGTCTTTAATATGAAGAAAAAAACATGATTTGGAGTTTACTGTTTAGGGAAATATAAACTAAAATTTTAAATGTTAATACTAACTTGGAAGTACTTGATTTTAAAAGAAAATTTGATGTTGGCATTAATTCCTAAAATGGACTTGTTTTTGTTTCTCATTAATTAACAAAATCTTATGTAGGCTTCTGATTTCAGCCAAGATGGAATGGCCACATTCTTCCCAATTCCTGTCTTACAACTAACAAAATGAAGACTAAAATTGGAGGAACCACCCTGTGTATTAAGACTTATTGTATATCTATAGCAATGAAGAGTGTGGTATTCTTAGAAGGATAAACATATTGATCATTAGAACTCAGAAACAGATGCATATGATATGCCTGGCTGATTACTCACAAAGGTGCAAAAGGTACTGTATTATATTTGTAGTCTTTTCAACAAATGGTGTTAAAGTAGTTCATTATCCATAGGCAAATGACTGACTGAAAAGAACTTCTGCCTGGATCTCACCTTACACAAAATTTTATAGACCATGGATCCATAGATCATGGACTTATATGTGAAACATAATGCTATAAATTTTTTAAGAAAACAATACTAGAAAATCGGTGGACTCTAGGCATAGGCAGAACTCTTGGACTTTACTCCAAAAACATTGTCCTTAAAAGAAAAAAAGTCAAATCAGACCTTATCAAAACTAAAAACTGTTGGTCTACAGTAGACCCTGTTAAAAGACCAAAAGACAAGCTACGAAGTAGAAGAGAAGATAGATTACATAAAGAACTCTCAAAACTCAACAGTAAAAATCATTCCAATTAGGAAACTATTAAAATACATAAAGAAACATTACACCTAAAACAAGGTACAGATAGCAAATAAACACATGAGAGATGTTTGTCATCATTGGTTATTAAAGAAAGCAAATTAAAGAGAGATATTGCTATAGGAGACTATCACGATGTCTGAAAATTTAAAAAAGGGGTGCCTGGGTGGCTCAGTGGGTTAATGCCTCTGCCTTCGGCTCAGGTCATGATCTCAGGGTCCTGGGATCAAACCCCACAGTGGACTCTCTGCTCAGCAGAAAGCCTGCTCGCTCCCCCTCCCCTGACCCACCTGCCTCTCACTACTTGTAATCTCTCTCTCTCTGCCAAATAAATAAATAAAATCTTTAAAAAAATTAAAAAAAAAAACTGTTAACAACACCAAATGCTTTGAGGATGTGGAGAAACTGGATTACTCTTACATTGCTGGTGGAAAGGCAAAATATTGCAGCCACTCAGGAAAAGAATATGACAGTTTCTTAACATACTAACCAGGAATTTACTATACAACCAAGTAACTGCAGTCTTGGACATTTATTCCAAAGAAATGAAAACTTACGTTCGCGCAAAATTCTGTACTTAGATGTGCATAGAAGCTTTAATCATAATAGCTAAAAATGGGAAAAAGTTTAAATGCCTTATGATGGCTGAATGTTTAATCTGTCACACATTCCTAAATGAGATATTATTCACAAAGACAATTGATCTATTGGTATAAACAACAATTTGGATAAATATACTGAGTGAAAAAAGAATCTCCAAAGGTTACTTGTATCTGATTCGATTCATAGCCATTCTTAAAATGACAAGTTTACAAAGATGAAGAAATGAGTGATTGCCAGGGCAGAGGGAGGGAGGGCATGATAGATGTGACTGTGACCATGGAAGGTTGCACAGTGGATCTTTGTAATGGAATTATTCTGCATCTTGGCAGTGTTGGTGGTCACACAAATCTCCATATGTTAAAATTACACACAACCGAATACACATGTTTACACTGGTAAAACTTATGAAATCTAAATAAGGTGGTGAATTGCATTAATGTCAATTTCTTCATTGTGCTGTCTTACTATATTTATGCAAGATATTTACATTGGGGGATACTGTGTGCAGGGTATATGGAATCTTTCTTGCAATCTCATTTCTTATAAAAGCATGTGAATCTACGGTTGTTGATAAAACAACAAAAACAGCAACAAACTCATGTTTGATTATATACTTATTATTTTTTAAATTTTAATTCTACTTTAGTTAACATATAGTTTTATATTAGTTTCAGGTGTACAGTAAAGTGATTTAACAATTCCATATATGACTTAGTGTTCATCAAGATAAATGTACTCTTAATCCAAATATTATGTAGAGAAGAGTAAAATAATTAGCACAATTTCTATACCAAAAGGAGACAGAAGTTGGATTAGACTCCTTGTGTACTCATAAATGCTTAACAACTAGCTGGGAGTGGGAGAAAGCTGGGAAATATCGCTGATTATGTAGCATTTGCTGATTTCTCTGCAATAGATACTCTCATCATTGCCAATTTTTAGCTACCTCACTGAATACTGAGATGGGAAAAGATATGAACTATTGGTTCTCACAAGATGATACAAGCCAGTTCCAGCACACTAGTTAATCAAAACTGCTCTTTGAACTGTGCATCCTGTACCCTTAGTTTGGACATGTATACTTTTCTTGCCTAATTCAGCAACCTGAATCCTACTTCTCTGTTTCTGCTAAATCCAGTCTTACCTGACTCAGGAAAGGGGAGGTCTATGTGACTAACATTTAAAAAAAAAAAAAAAAAGATACAAATGTAGTGATCTGAAGGGGCACGTGCACCCGAATGTTTATAGCAGCCATGTTCACAATAATCAAACTATGGAAAAAACCTAGGTGTCCATCAACAAATATATGGATAAAGAAGATATGAGGTGTATACACACACATACACAATGGAATACTGTGCAGCCATCAACATAATGCTGCCATTTGCAACAACGTGGATGGAACTGGAGGGTATTATGCTAAGCAAAATAAGTCAGTCAGAGAAAGACAAGTATCACATGATCTCTCTGATATGAAGAATTTGAGAGGCAGGGTGGGGGGTTGTGAAAAATGAAACAAGTTGGGATGAGGAAGGAGACAAACCATAAGAGACTCCTAAACTCATGAAACGAACTGGGGGTGGCTGGGAGGTGGGGGTGTTGGGATAGGGTGGCTGGGTTATGGGCATTGGAGAGGGTATGTGCTATGGTGAGTGCTGTGAAATGTGTAAGCCTGAGGATTCACAGACATGTACCCTGGGGTAAAGAATACATTATATGTTAATAAAAAAAATTTATAAAAAAAGAAAAAAAATTACAGTATTTGGTCTATTGGCTACTATTTTCTTCTGATTTTGGGCATAGGGTAAATGAATATACTGCTTGCAATATTTATATCATATCACATGTGTTAATATATTAGTGTTTATTTAATGTTAATATATTACCATTAAATAAAACTGGATTATGTCTATTTGTCATGTGTATTGGTGCCCATACATACGTGTACATGTATCTGCACATGCACAAATGACAGTATGATAGGGAAAGATCTTGAAGTACATTTCTTTGGAATCAGAATACCAATACCATACTTGGGGATTATGACCAACATAGTCTCAACATTATTCACTTCAAAACACTGGGTGGTGCACTTAAAATTAGCTCATTAACTTCTTTTCCGCACTTCTCTTGAATGTTTTTTTTTCTGCAGTACTAGGCAATTCTTTGATAAGAACTATGAAGCCTCTAATAAATATTTAGTAAACTAATAATAATGCTTTTTATGATTAATTATTGCCACCCTTTAGCAGTAATTTTCTGTTAATTTGGTATTTAATTCAACTTGTGGTTATTTTTGTGGTTGATTTTTTGCCCTGAAAAAATACTTCCAAACATCCTGCTAAATTTCCATCTGATTTATTTGAGGAAAATAAAGTCAATACAATTGTTTCTAGCTTTTTCCAAACCATGTTGCTCTCTACAATTGGGTGGCTTAGTTGTTCTGTTACTGAGGACTTTTTTTTCCTGTGTAGAAAAAGTGAGAAGTTTGGAAAATTATATTTTGTTTTAAATTATTTAGTACTGGGTGGGGGAAGCTGTCAACCAACTGTTGCTAGTTGTTTAACCACAACTTATTCTGAGTAATTCTTAGAGTCCGGACATTCCTGTGGTTCCTTGGAGGATGGAGAACTCACCATATGATGAATTCTTGCCTTATTTATTTTTAAATACACCTGAACCCAGTTGGAAATAAATTTAGATGGCTGATATGTAAGTGATTTAGAGAGTCAAGTAAAAGATTTCTATTTCATTTTCCTTTTTATTTCATGTTTAATTTCAAACACAAGGCTAATTAAATATATTTTATTTATAAAGAAAACAGATCACTCTAGGGTTCCAAAAGCATCAGTGAAAGCAAGGGCATCAGCATTTTCCATTTGTCAATCTTAATGTAGTAATTTTAATTTTACCTCCTTCTCAATAGGTCTATAAAAGTTTGGTACCTATTAAGTTGTCTTCTTTTAAAACGATTGCCACAGTTATAAAAACAAAATAAAACCAATGAAACATTCATTTAAATTGAACATAGTCTTCCCAGATAAATAATTAGTACCTTGTTTTGAGGTTTTATTTCAGACTTCTCAAGCAAAGTTCGGCTACTACTTTTATGACATTCTGAAAATGAATAGTTGTAGGTATTTGTGTACAAAAATAAAATGTTGCATTAAGAGGACTTAATATTTGTTTTCTCAACCAAGGAAACTTTTTTGGAGGAGAAAAAAAAGCCCTGTTCTAAGCCCTCTAAATCAACCATAGTTTTGCTGTCAATATTGTATGTGCTTCAGAGGGAAGGAAAATAAAGTAAAAAGTTAAAGTGTGGCAAAATGTTAACAACTTGTGAATCTAGATAAGAATTCTCAGAGCTACAGTATACTGTATTTGCAACTTCCCTAAGTTTCATTTTTTCAAAGTGCAGTTCCTTCCAAAATGAAACAGAAAAATGATATTATAACATGTTCACACTATGTGTTTGGCTCTTGCTCTGACTTGCTGGGATGATGTGGGTAGTAGGGTAAGGGCAAGCATGAGGGGCATGGGCAATACCAGAGATATAGGGACATACAGAGCTGATCCAGCAACTTATTGAGACATTTCAGAGGGGGTATTTCTTAGTCAAGACATATATATTATTTATCAAGTTAAAATGCATAATAAATTTGGGGGTTAATAGGGAATTGGCAAGAACAAATGAATCCAGGTAAACTTAGTTCTTGGTGAGTAGACCATCCAGAACCAGGCTCCTCACGGACCAAGCAGGAACACCTGGGAAGACGTCAGGGTGCTCAGGAGCTCTGTTCTGTCAGCACACTCTTCTGTGCCCAGTTGCAATTTGGTTACTTGTAATTGGGAGATAGCTTCTTAAAATGCAAGAGCCGTTAACTTCTCTAAACATCATTTCCACATCAGGCAAATAAGAATGATGATATTTAATTAAATAAAAATTCTCTGAGGATTTAAAAGAAGTATGTATACCCAGGACCTACCCTAGATGATGTCTGTCAGCATCTAGAAGAGTGCCTATTACATCGAGGTAATCTCTGAGTCTCATCATTGCTAATGGGAAAATCCCAGTGAGTCGTAGTGTTCCTAAGTCCCTTAAATATAAGGTACTTTCAAAAGGATGTTTTATATGTTGGCACCCAAATTATTGTTTCATATTGTCTAAATTTGTATTTCTTATTATAGTTTTTGGAAAAGTTCAGAAGCAAAATCATGGAATTTAAAAATAAGTCAAAATGTTTATGGAAGATTTAGAGAAAATCATCATGTCTTTAACATTTATATAACTATTTTCAATATGAGATGATAGACAAATGATCTACCAGCATATGTTCAAGGACTTTCATTTTTATAATATCACTTTTTAAAAATGCATTGCATATTCATACTCAGATATTAATATATCTTGCATATATTAACTTTCTCTTGGGTTTAGAGTGCAAAACTGTTGCCAAATTGGAAAATAAAAAGTAATCACTAATAATTATAAAGAAAACAGGATTTATTTTTAATCACTATTTTATTACATCCTTGTTTGCCATATTGATTATATTTTACTAGAAATGATGTATTTGCCAAATTTTTCTGTTTTCTCTCTCTAGTCATTGTCACTATTACTAGATTAACCACAATTTAAGGATCTCCATTTTAAGATGTTCCTCCAAACACCTTTCCTACATCGGGCAAACCAGGAAGAGAAGACAGTAGAAAAATAAAAATGTAGTAACATTTTATGATTTAATAATTGTACTTATCTTCT
This sequence comes from Procyon lotor, assembly GCA_028646535.1. Lineage (NCBI taxonomy): Eukaryota > Metazoa > Chordata > Mammalia > Carnivora > Procyonidae > Procyon > Procyon lotor. The sequence goes on from CM053605.1 coordinate 34,501,506, forward strand.
GATGAATTTGTCATGAATAGAATTATTTAAAATAAGTGAGCTTAAATCTGACTCTTGAGACCTCTATATGAGCATAATACATAATATCCACATCATCTAAGATCCTGACAGCTGACTACCCTTACTTGGGCAACTGATTTTGTTATGTGAGAACTATACCCACACATATATATTTTTCTTTTCTCAGAAAAGAATACAGCAATACGAGTAATATTATAGTAATAAAGAGCATGGTAACACATTAATACAGCTTGCTGGTAGTGTGTATCTGCCACTATGCCACCTATTTCCATGGTTTGTTTTATTTATTTATTTATTTGTTTGTTTGTTTGTTTGTTTGTTTGTTTATTTTTATATTTAATGCACTGAAAAAATTGTATGCAGAATAAATTTGGTTTAGTTACTATCTCTACTGCTAGGTAGGGACACATACCTGATTAAAAGGGGCATTTTCCCAGGATGTTGTTGAGTTGAACAATTATACAAAGTCAGACAAAAACAAAACAAAACAAAATTCATATTTAAATTGGTCATGCAATTTATCTTATCAGATATTTGCCTAAGTTGTTGGGTTAATGGAAATAAACTGATGATGTAAGCAGTATTACAAGTTTCCTTAACTTCATTTAAAATATGTAAGTTAAAGTTAGTTTTGCTTAAGAAAGTACTTTGAAAGTAGTCTTCATTGAGTAATAATGTGGATGATAAATGTATTGTATAGCAGAATTTATTTATGGTCATTTTACCTGAGTAAATATTTACCTGAATAAATATACCTATATATTTAAAATACTTTGGTGATCTTATTCTGAAACTGCTAACATTTGTGAACACTAATACAATTTTTTTTTTAACTAACACAATTTTAAAACGATTATGATTCCTAAAGGCTTCATAAAATGTTGTCGTTCATTATAAATCTTGAATAGTCTTCAAATAAGAAAATAGAAAAAAAAAGAAAATAGAAAAAATATAATCTTATAGAAAATTATAGTTTATAATATAAAAATTCCTTCAGCATATATTCTAGCAGAGTATTATGAGACATTTAAAGAGTATGACTAACTGAAATAATCTGAGGAATATCAAATTATTGAAGAGTTTTAATATTTTGGGTTTTTCATGACTTCATTTTGTAAGCAATGTAATGTGCAAATACCATGTATTTTATAAGTAAAGATCTATTAAAGTATTTAAGGATGTAATATGTCAAGTGGAAATCAATGAAAAAAAGGCATATTTTGTCAGAAGTCAAAATTTAATGAGACAAACAAGTAGTGTTGAAAACAGGGAAAGAGAACATTTGGGAAAATAGAATAAAGAAAATTATAACAAGAACGGTTTAATGTATATTATTTTCCTGGTCACTCTATAGATGTAGGACAGTCCCTCAAAACATAAAACTTTGGATGATGCCATACATCGATCAACAGGGTTTGAAGTAATTTGTTACATAATGAGATTTTCTGCATAGGGAAGTGCAGGCTCCCAAGCAGATGTGAAAAATAGCTGGGGAGAATGGAGAAGAGATACTGGCTTGGCTTCTATTGTGCTGAACTCATGAGGCTGGGGTAAAAGTTACCACACTGGCTAGAGATGAGTGGTTTGAACTTCCGGTTGAATGAAGAGCAAAGGAGCATCAAGATTTCCTACTGGTTTTCCCAAACATGGGGCAACAGGGGAAGAGGTCAGTGTGATGCTTAAAACCTGTCAGCAAAGGTCAAATATTGAACCAAACTTTTTATTACAATTCATCTTTGGGGCACCTGGGTGGCTCAGTGGGTTAAAGCCTCTGCCTTCGGCTCAGGTCATGATCTAGGGGTCCTGGGATCCAGTCCCGCATCAGGCTCTCTGCTCAGCAGGGAGCCTGCTTCCCCTTCTCCCTCTGCCTGCCTCTCTGCCTACTTGTGATCTCTCTCTCTCTCTCTCTGTCAAATAAAATCTTAAAATAAAATCATCTTTGATTGGACTGATGACTGATCGGGGAGGGGTTAATTTGAATTTAAGTAAGCCATTCTAGTCCTCTATGAGGCCCATTAGCCTGAGGCTGATAAGGGAGGTGAAAGTTCTACTGAGAGCCCAGCACTGTGTAAATTGTGAAGTTAAATGTCTTATTCATCATCAATAGCATTTGGAACTTCAAAGGGGATTGGAAATGTCTTATTGAGTCCTTTTAATGTGCAGAGACATTTGTGACTTTGATTTATATTTTGAGTATCTGTGAGGCATGAATGTCCTGGAGTTCCTTTCCTCAGAGTAGATAACATTGTGTAAGAAATTGCTGTCAGTGGTTTGCTGGACTCCAGCAGGTCTCTGATCAAAGATCACTTTCTCAAAGGGTCCATCCATGTTACCTACATCCTCATGGCTGTCACTTTTGAATACCTCCGCATGAGTGTGTGCGTGTGTGTGTGTGTCCGCGTGTGTATTTTCTTAACTCTTCGTTGTACCTATCAGTAACTGGTGTTATACATATTTTAAATTATTTGATTTCCCCAAAACAGTGAGCTCCACGAAAAAAGAAATTTTAATTTGTCACTTTTATATTCTTGCCTTAATTAATAGGGTCTGGAGCTTAATAAGTGCCATTTAATTAAATAAATCAGTTAGGAATGGATGGGCCTAATTCAATTTAAGCAGTGAGAAAAGTGAGTCTTGCAGGGGGTTTCAGGGAAAGAAGCTATAGGAAGTGATTCTGTCTTTGTCATTGGATATCAACAGGGAAATATATTAACGTAGCTGCCATTGGTAACTATCTTATGAACAAAATGGGGAAGGAAACATCCATGACAAGTCAGGCAGGCCAATAACACAAAAGAACTTAGTGTTCTTCATTAAGCTTGCGAGTCAACTCAAATGTTTGCCCTTCAATAGTCTGACTATAACATCCTTCTTTTTAGTAGCTGAAATCATCTAACAGAAGATATAATATCTCCATACCACAAAAAAAAGAATATTATAAGAAGCAGTAATTAAGAAATTATTTTACTACTAGCTTGCATATTATAAAATGTATATTATGTATTATATGACATATATACATATATAATTATACATTAAGGGTCTTTACAACAGAACAGAGAACTACACATGTAGAAAAATATGGCATGTTCATAACTTTATAACCTTATATAAACTTATTCTGTTATACAGGCACTCATTTTTGTATCATCAACCATGTTTTATTGAGAAAAATTTATGGCTTAGATATTATTTATCTATAGTCAGTCATTATTGAGTATTTAATATACTTTATAAAGGTCCATTTTATAGCTCTGAATTTTATGTATTTTATTTTAAACAAGCATACTATTGGCTCTATAAATAGAATTTAAATTAATTAGTGTAGGCCATTTAAAACAAACATCAGTCATAATAGATTTAAGATTTTAAAGATATAATAGCTTATAAAAATTCACATCAGAGGGGCGCCCGGGTGGCTCAGTGGGTTAAAAAGCTTTCGGCTCAGGTCGTGATCTCAGGGTCCTGGGATGGAGCCCCGCATTGGCTCGCTCTCTGCTCAGCAGGGAGCCTGCTTCCCTTTCTCTCTGCCTGCCTCTCTGCCTACTTGTGATCTCTCTCTCTCTCCCCTGTTAAATAAATAAATAAAACCTTAAAAAAATTCACATGAGAGCATATCTGCAGCACAAAGAAGCTATGAAATACACTGATTGAACTAAACTACCAATTTCTTTCATATGTTTCTCTCACTTTTACTATAAATATTTCAACCAAAATAACTTAGGCATTCCTATATGTTTAAGGGTGGCCTTATAGTGTAGGGGGAAAATTAAAAAAAAACAAAACGCAGTCTCCACAGTACTTTTTTGATCAAATTTTATTTAAGTTTTTACTAAATTAACTGAATATTTTGCAATAGCCTCAACAAATTTTTCTAGAAATTATTTTTCCTTATAAACTGCTACTTCACCTGTTGAGATTTACTTAATTATTCAAGATGATTGTGGTCAGCATCTCCTAATTGTGTTTCTGGCATTTGATTAAAAAAGCAAACTTAATGAAGATTAAGTTCCTTCATCTTAGAAGAAAGAGGAACATATAGTGAAATACATACTTCATTTCTGTTATTTAAGCATTGGGCTTCCTGCTCAGTAGGGAGTCTGCTTCTTCCTCTCTCTTTCTCTCTCTCTCTCTGCCCCTCCCCACTGCTCGTTCCCTCTCTCTCTCTCAAGTAAATAAAATCTTAAAAAATATATTTTAGGAGATGCTAACGGGCTCAAAGCCATGGGTTCCCACACATGTAAATCTCCCATTTGGCTCTGAGCCTCCTCCCCACTTATCTTACAGTTTTTCCTTTAGGCTATTCTCAAGAAGGTTTTTTTTTTTTTCTTGAAGCTCTCCCATCTGACACACGTTAGACTGGCAGTGGGACAGAGTGCAGACGTTCTTTGAAGTTCTTATTATGCCTCAATGTTATGTGGTCACTAGAACTTAGCTCTAGAAAAGGCTAGCTTTCACGGGTCTCCCTGCCCCTCCTCTACAAGTAACACGGGACGGGCACCTAATACAGAGCTTCTCCTCAATGTTAGAGCCAATTCCCATCAACCAGCTGCAGATTTTCACCAGTGAGTGAACACAGCTTAAAGCTTTTTGACTGCAGATTCTTAAACCCAGCTGTAGTGACTTCCCACAATTCTTTGTGGTCTCTGCTTGCAGATGAAGGCTTTTGTTCTCTAGTATATATAGGGGAGGTAAAGTGGGCGGAGTTAAGGAAGTGTTTTTATTCTCTCTCTTGCTTTGGACCGTGTGAGAAGCTTTCCTGGGATTCTGTTCGAATTTTTCTGTGAGCAGCACCTCATGGAGAAGCTTATGCGAAGGTACCAACTCTCTTGTGTGTGTGTGCTCCACTCTTTCATGCTAGCCCACGCTCCGTTTGCAATTCTTGAAAACTCTCTAGCTAAATGTTCTTACTGGCTCAGAAGGTGTTTCGTTGTGTCTGTCCCTTGTAAATAAATGCTAGAATCTTGTTTCTTCTGCGAAGGCCCACCGCTCCAGATTTCAGGTTACTTGTTTTCCTTTTGATTTTGGCTTTCTGCTGGCTTAAGGAAAAGTTGTCAAATTGCAGGCGCCAATATTCTTATAAGTTTAACCTGATGCCCTAGCATAAAAGTAAAGGAAAACTATGTTGTGTATGGTTGCTGTTCTGTGAGTTTTACTTCATTCCTTCAAGTTGAATACTGTTCTTATTTCAATAAATTTAAGTTAATTAAGTGATAATGTTATTTTAATAGAAAAATGTGATACCACATATCATCTGAATCGGTAAACTTATGTGTAGGCATTTTTAAGAATGTCACCATAAAAGTTCTCGTCATTCTACCAATTCACTTCAGATATATTCAAACATATCAACTCATTAGTGAATTAATGTGATTCTTAAAGGATAATATTGGTTTATGCTTATTTGGCTTTTAATTAAAAAAAAAAAACTTTAAAAATAATCATCCAGGGCACCTGACTGGCTTATTTGGTAGAGCATGTGACTGTTGATCTTGGGGTTGCTAACTTTGAGCCACACATTGAGTGTAGAGATTACTTAAAGATAAAAATCTTAAAAATAGTTTAAATATAAATTTGCTTTTCTATTTTAAATAAATTTTAAATAAATTAGATTTAAAATATAAATCTAATTTATATTTATATAATATATAATTGTATTTATATATAATTATATTTAACTTATATTTTAAATCCAATTTATCTAAAATTATTTGCCCATTTACTTTAGAATAACATTATTACTAGCAGATAAATTAATCATACACTAGTAAATCCTTTTTCTTATTTCAATGGAATAATACTTCTATATATTTCATCAAAGTATCTAAAAACATTTATTTTTTTTATCCACAATTCAGAGAGTAGTGGTACCTTATATATCCTGTGAGTTCAAGGTTAAATATGAGTTTGTGGAAATGCAAAAGTTAGTAAAGAAATTTGAAATTCATGGGAGAAAGTTGGTATGTTATTATGACCAATTAAATTAATTTAACCAAAATTATATTACTTTTAAATTTGCAAACAAAACCACATTTTTTCTGATAACCATTTTCTTTAAATTAAGCAAAGCATATCTCCCTCCCCCATTTCTTTCAATTCTCTAAAGGTTTTTCTTTCAACTCCCATTTCTTTTTATCAAATGAAGTTTACCCATCATAATTTTTAAAATTTTAATTGACTCATTCTTCAGCAGTGTATCATTTGTGTAAGGTACTTTTTCATTAGTGCTGATTTGTGGAAATGCTGCGTGTTCTTTCATCATTCCTCTTTGCCAGGAGTGTTTTTGTGTCCTTTTAGTATCTTGAAATATCTGCAGTTTAAAACTGCCAAATCATCTTACTATCTTTGACCTAGAAGTGTCTCATGCCAAGTTGCTCAAATTAAGAAACATCATAAATTTTTACGTCTTTATAAAATATTTATTTTTGGTAACTGTGTAAACTACTGTGAAACTCTGATTCTTTGAGCTTCTCATAGTACTTAAAACCTTACTTGTGAGACTGGGAGAGGAAAAAATGTTTTCTCTTATGTTGGTAAATTTGAAAAGCTCTGTAAGTAATTGGCAATTACCAGATCTCCATGGCATCTGGGATAATTTGATGCCTTAATCTTGATCTTACTCGTATTTATCTACCAAGCAACATATGTTGAGATGGACCCTGAAGTATCCAAGAGGTCCAAACTTTGGCTGCATAATAATTTTTTTTGGTATCCTGCTTTCTGGAGAGTCTAGACAGGCATTGAAACATGTTTTATAAGTGGTTACTGGGAGATGGAAGATTATCCCAATGATTACATGAAAATCCCAGTTTGTAGTTGTCGAAATAAACCAACTACACATAAAAATAATTAAAATTCTTGTATGGGACTAAAGATAGTGTTTGAGGAACAGTTCCACTGGCAATATAGTTAATTTTACTCAACTTTCAGACAGTGTAATAACATTGTTATAACATTGAGATCATTTTAACGTGATTAGAGTAATTTTTATTTGGTAGCAGACAGTTTAAATGCATATGTAAATAAATGCAAATCTCTAGAAATAATAAATTCAGTTAAAATATTTTTGTCATTTAGTATTAGAATATACATAAGCTGTACTTAGTTGAGAAGGCGAACCTAATACTGATTGAACCCTTCAAGACAGGCTGACAGGGTGTTTGCATTTTTGTATACATTTTTCAATATAGTCAAAACTATCTTGTGCATACTATATTACTACACATATTGAAAGACTGTTCTGTTACCTCGCCAAATTATCAAGTTACTTACCCAAGCCACATTAGCAACAAGATTATGATTCACAAGTATACTCAGGAATAAACATGACTAAGTCAAGCAACTTTCAACAGTACCTCTCAATCTTTTTTTTTTTTTTAAGATTTTATTTATTTATTTGACAGAGAGGGAGAGGGGAAGCAGGCTCCCTGCTGAGCAGAGAGCCCGATGCAATGCGGGGCTCCATCCCAGGACCCTGAGATCATGACCTGAGCCGAAGGCAGAGGCTTTAACCCACTGAGCCACCCAGGTGCCCCAGTACCTCTCAATCTTGATTAAATATTTTATCACATGGGGAGGATTTACAATGGCTAAGTTTTGTCCCTGATATTATTGATTATGTCTAGGATGGAATGCACTGGATATCTATTTTATTTTTATATCTCCCCTGAATTAATCCAATTGGGAGACATACTATATATACTTAGTTCTCTGTGATGTGTTCACAAACTTAAATACTGACTTTAAGTGGAAACAATTGAACTTTTACAAACTGAAAATAGTGTGGATTTCTAATTTTGCATATATAAAATCTGTCAGAAATTTGATACTTTGTATTCCTTGCTTAAAATTAATAATTATCTCTGATACCACTAAATTGACTATGTGGAGCTGAAAAATCTCCTCAAGTTGATGGTATTATTTGAGATTATCAGTTCTTAACTCTAAAGGCCACTAGCGGCGCACCTGGGTGGCTCCGTCAGTTAAGCATCTGCCTTTGGCTCAAATCATGATCCCAGGGTCCTGAGATCAAGACTGAGTAAATCTCCCTGCTCAGCTGGGAGTCTGCTTGTTCCTTTTCCTGTGCCCCTTTCCCCTACTCATGCTCTCGCAATCTCTCTCTCTCTCTCAAATTGAAATCTTAAAAAAAAAAAAAAAAAAAAAAAAAAAAAAAAGTCGTACTTATCTGTCTGTATTTTGACTGAGTAAATATTTGCCTAAGTACAGTAGATAAAAGTAGAAAATAAGTTTATCCACTGTTTTTCTCAATAGATTTTATTTAACAACTTGTTAGGTTATAATTGGTATAACTTGCACATATTCTAGTATACTATTTGATAGTTTCCTGGGTGTTTATATGTTTTAAAATTTACCACCATAGTTCATATAATAAGCATAGCAATTGTTCCCTAAAATTTCCTTGTATCAGTTTATAATTCCTCCTACCACTTCCTACTCCACCTTTCCCCCCTAGTAATCTGTAATTTGCTTTCCATCAAAATAGATTAGCTTTCATTTCCTAGAATTTTATGGCAATGCAATTATGTAGTATGAACCTATTTTGAAGGGGGTAGAGTTATCTGATCTCTTTTGATCAAAATAATTTTGAGTCTCAATCGGGATTTCACATATATTTTACAATGATGGCTTATTACATCTTAATGCTGAGCAGTATTCCATTATATGTATGTATCACAAAAATGTACCACAAATATATATTTGTGTTTTCAGTTTTTTGAGTGCTCATAAGCTTTCTTTTTTCTTGAGTAAATGCTAGGGGTTGAATGACTGGAATGCATGCTAGATTTGTAATTACTTTTGTAAGAAACTTAATTTTTTTTCCCCAATGTGTTTATAATATTTTCAGTTCCCTCTGACAGTGAATAGTTCATTTCCTCCACATTATGCCAATATGTGGTGTGGCCAGAATTCTTATCTTGGCCATTCTAATGTGTAGTTGTATCACATTGCAGTTTAAATTGCGTTTTCCTAAGGACTATACTAAACGTCTTTTAAGGGCATCTTTGTCATATGTATATATTTCATTGAAATGTCCTTTTATATATTGTGTCCATTTTTTACTTGGTTTAAGTTTTGTAAATTATTGAATATTAAATTTTTACATATCTCGAATAGAAGTCTTTATAAAAATGTGCTTTTCAAATATTTTCTAATGTGTATTTTGTCTTTCTCTTATGAATGTTTGGAAGAGCAGCCTTTTTTTTTTTTTTTTTTAATGAAGTCCAAAATGTTGGTTTCTTTTTTTATGTATCATAATTCTGGTAGTGTGTTGAAGAAATATGCCTAACCAAAGATCACAAAAATTGTCTTGTTTCCTCCTGGAAGTTTTATATTTAAGTTTCACATTCATATCTCTGAACTACTTTGAAGCTATATGGTATAGGTATGGATTAAAGTTTTTCCTTTTCTCTGTTTACATATGGATAGCCAAGAGTCATTGTCCTTGTTTAAAACAAAACAAAATAAAAAACCCAAAAAATTCAATAAAGTGCCTTTTTACTTGGTCAAGTATTAGTTGTTTATGTGTGTATGGTTCTGTTTTTGAAAGCTCTATTCCATTGATATTTGACCCATTTGTTTACATTTTCCCTATTCTACTTGCCTAGCATTAGAAATGGTAAATTGGATAAAAATGTACGATTATCTTAGATTTAAATCTATTTAAAATATAATTGACTTTAGTGGGAAAAATAGCAATGTGTTTTGTGTCTATACAAACAATAAAATAAAAATGTTTCACATCTACCTTAGGTAATAGCATAGAGCCTGGGAGGAGAGAAAGGGAAGTACACCTTTTAAAAATTCTTAAAACTACTCATAAAGCAGCATAATATCCTTCAAGGTACACTTTAATAAAGTAAAGTTATATACTCAAACCCCTAAATGAAGCACTAACATAACGTGAATTACAGCTAATAATTAAAAGTGAGATTAAATATAATTTTTAAATAATAAAACAGAAAACTGAAAAGGAAAGAATAGTGGAGGCAAGTATGAAAGAAATACTAAGATCGTAAATCTAAGTCTAACCATATCAATAATCTCATGTGTTAAATGATCTAAATACCCCCATTTAAAAATCAGATTTTCAAAATGAAAAGCAACACCTAACTACATGCTGCATGTAGCATATGCAATTTAAATACAAATTTGTACACAGTTAAAAGTAATGGATGAAAAATATCATGCTACCATTACCAAAAGAAGATCTGAAATAGCTATACTTATCCCAGATAGTATAAATTTCAGAGCAAAGAACATTATCGGGGTTAAAAAAAAAGTCTATTATTTCAAAACAGTAGTGGGTTCAATTTTTCAGGGGATTTAATAATTTTGAAAGTTTAGGAACATAATAAGAATTTCAAAATAAATACTTATGTAACTGCTGAGATAAATCCCCAAATATAGCAAGATAATTTAACATATATGTTCTGAAAATTGATAGGAAGAATACAACATTATTGGTTAACTTCATTGACCTTTTTTTGGGTGCACTTGTAACATTGTCCAAGGTAGAATGTTTTGGGCCACACAATAAGCTTTAATCTTTTTAAATTATGTTTTTGAGTCCCAGTGAAATTAGAAATCAATAGTTGGACTTCGGAAAATCCCTCAAACATTCGGAAGTAAAACACTTGTAATGAACCTCTGGGGCAGATAATAAATCAAAACAAATTAGTAATGTAATTATATAATAACCATATGATAACAGAATTTGTAGGATGTAGTAAGTATACTGGTTTATAGCAATGTCTCTTGATTCTAATCATCCCCAAAATGTTCGTTGGAATCATCCCTTCTTAGTTATCTTTAGCTTCTCTCAGTGATCCTGAGAAACCGGATTCCTACCTTTCACCATTTATTTACCTATTTTTTCAATCCCGGTAAACAGATAAATTATTCTCAGAATTGTTAACCACACCCCCATGAGAAATTTAACTGTAGTACATTGTTTATAGTTACTTTTCCTTGAAACTCACAACCTGTAATCAAACCACCATTGGTGTAAATACCATTTTTTCAAAGTGCCTTGTCCATTTCTGTACTACCTCTTAACTGAGAGATGAAGGTTAATATCACCAGTGATGTTATGGAGGTATTTTTCCTTGGTATGGTAGTAAAAGAAGGGCGCTTCTGTTTTTTTTTTTTTTCTTCCAAAACCCACAACCTCAATTTTAACATGAGTAAAGCCACCAACTAACCTAGAATGAGAGACTGTACAGAACACCCAGTGAGTACCCTTCAAGTCATTGAGATTATGAGCAATAAGGAAAGAGAGATGGTCAGAGACCAGAGGTGACTAAAGAGACCTGACAACTAAATGTTTGATAATATACTAGGATTCTGGAACAGAAAAATAACCTAATGGAAAACTAAAATCCAAACAAAATCTGGATTTTAGTTAATAGTAACATCAATGTCAGTTACTTAGTTTTGATGGATGTACAGTAGCAATAGGCTAATTGGAAAACTGGGTTACAGGGGCACTCACCGTAACTTAAAAATCTGTAATTCATTTGTGAAAGATCTTTAGCGAAAGAACCTTTGCAAGTTGTTTTTCCTTTATTCTTAGTGGTCCATTCTGTCTTGTTTTGTTTTTTGTCACATATGTTGCATGAAATTTGGGAGGTCTACTTTCTATTACAGTGAGTATATAATTTTAGTTACTTGCCAAGTCACTTTTACAATCTCCTAGTCTCATTTTCAACCTTCCTAGCAAATTCTCAACTCCCTTCTTGTAGCTTAACAACTATCTTTTCCCCTTCTGATTTCTGGGAAATGTCACATAAGGCTTTATGTAAAAATTATATTTTCCTAGTAAGACAATGCAATAATTTTATTTGAGAAGAGTGGCATTTTCAAAAGTATAAATCTATCTATAGTCTTTGAATTGCTCTGAGTTTATTTCCTAATTAGGTTCCTAGCAGAGTAAGTCCATTTGTCTCAAGCCTAATTTCAATAAAATCCTATCATACAAAGTATATATATATATATTTTTTCTTTTTCTGTCAGTTAAACCCTTTCATTATTTTGCAGACTGAAAAAGGAAGTACCCATATTTTCTGTGGTTGGATATCACAGTTTCAGTGCGGTCTACCAAATTTTGCTTTCTCACGGTCTTTTGTGTCTCTATTATTTCATCATTACTGATGTACGGAAGGATTGCCCAGCAACTTTTACCTGCTTTTGTAGACTTTTTACATATTCCTGGCACAAATGAGACTGTGATTCCTTCAATGTAGAATGACATTTACAATAAGAATTAGAGGTTTATCTTAATAACAATAACAACAAAAAATATATTCTCTTTATTTTATGCTTTGTTGAAATGTACTGTGAGGATGTCTATAAGCTTCATGTTTACATAAGGTCCACCACTTGAAAATTCATCAATATTACTCATAATTAGGCTTTCAATCTCTGAGCTTAAAATCACTTTCTCAAGGAAAACTTTCCTAACCTCCACCCTAGGGCTTGCCCCTACATTAAACTTAGATAGTATTGTAAACTACAATTTTCTTGTAATTATCACATTTATTATTGCTTGTTTAATGTCATACACTGCTGAACTGTGACTGTCATGAAGGCAGGACATTTAATTGTTCTCTATTTTCAGTGTTTAACAATACTTGGTACATAATGACTTTTGATAAGTATTTATTTTTAAAATCAATACATCAATGAGCTTTCCCTGTTTCGCTGTATCAATCTTGAAGGCATAGGTTCTTACTGTAGATATTACTTGAAAATGAGAGATGAAGGAGAGAGAGAGAGTAGTTACTCCATTTAAGTGAATATTTCCATAGAGAAATGAGATTAGATTCTGAGTTTCAGCATCTAAGTCTTCTTTCAGAAAGTCTTGCTAGTTATTGTTTTTAATATATTTAAAATATAAATCTATGAGCAACCGCCCCATATGATTAAAATACCTAGATAAAATGATTTAGACATGAAAAGGCAAATTTGTCATTTTAAATGATATGGACTGAATATTTGTTCCCAAAATGTATTATGGTGAAATCTAATGCCCAATGAGGTATTAGAAAATGAATCTTTTGGGAGGTGGTTATGTTATGTGGGTGGAACTCTTATGAATGGTATTACTGTTCTTATAGAAGAGACCTTTCTAGTCAGCCCCTTCAACGCTGGTAAGGGGGTTTAGGACTGATGAATGCAATGCTGTGTCTCACTAATTCTTGATCAAGGTTGTGGCTTTGTAAACATGGCTATTTTCATGTTGTATATAGTTTCTGTAATGTTTTCCCTCTCAACTTTTCTTTTGGAAAGGAGATATGTGCATGCCTGTGTGTGTGTGTATAGTGTGTATGTAAACACACTATACACACACACACACACACACACACGAGATAATTTTGGTATATCTTGTAATTGATATTATTTCCTGAATCCATTTAGCCTTGATGCTAGGACTAATCTGTTGCCTCTAAATAACAGAACTATCAAATCGCTGGAATCAGTTAAAAATAAGTGTGATATTCTTACCATAATTTGCAGTCCCAAAATTGGAATAGTAATAACATTAACATATATTTTATAATTTCTATTTTAATAAATAGAAAACCAAGAAGATTGTGTTGCAACATAAGTGATACTAATCTTCACATGGCAAAATAAATGTATAGGTAACAGAAGATGGAAACAAAACATGTGGAAGAGTGGTAGAAGGAAGGATAAGAATACTGATTAAGTGCTGAGACTGCCTGAAGTTATCAGAACAAAAATGCTTACAAGGTAATTGACTTTAAAATGAATATAATAATATATAAAACAAACTCTGGGGAGAAATGAAGAAAGAGCATTGTATGCTAATTACACATTTATGATAGCTGAAATTAACAAACTGTCTAAAATTAATATGGTTGAAGTAAACTGTATTAAAATTGTGAAACTATCAGAAAAATCTAGAAACCTATTTAAAAGTGGTCTTACTTGAAGTGGGAGTCCTGGTATCAAAGAATCAGCTAAACTTTAAGAATAGAGATTCTTTAATATACAAAATGAATACATTGCAGACTTATTTCCTAAGGCTGGTATAACACAGTACCAGAAATTGAGTGACTTAAAATAATTACTGTCTCTCAGTTCTAGAGGCTAGGAGTCCAATTAAGGTGTCTTTAGAGTTTGTTACTTCTGAGGGCCATGGAAGAGAAACAGTACTATGTCTCTCTCCTAACGTCCAGTGATTTTCTAGCAATACTTGGTATCCCTTGGCTTATAGATATATCAGTTAATTCTCTCCCTTCAGATGACATTCTATGTCTCTTTACATAGTCTTCCCTCTGTTCACGTCTGATTCTGTAGCCAAATTTGTTCTTTTAAAGAACACCACGTACCATATAAGAACACCATATGAGAACAGTCATATTATATCAGAGCCCAGCCTAATGACCTGACTTTAACTTCATTCTCTCTGTAAATACCCTATGTGCAAAATGGTCACATTCTAAGGTACTGAGGGTTAGGACTTCAACATACCTTTGGGGGAGGCATAATTCAATATAACACAGACTTAGAACTTTAAATAAAGGGTTTACTATATTGATCTTTCTTAACTAATCTCTTAAAATCTCTTTCTCTTCAAATTTTTCACATTTTGTTTTTGTTGCTTTGTACTTGGATTTCCAAGGGGCCATGCTCTTTCTTCCTGGAAACTCCAGACTTCCACTGATTTTTTTTTTTTTTCTTTTTTAAGTACTCCTATGTTTTTGACACCCTCCATCCCCTGCCTTCTAAATGAATCTAGCAATTTAAGACTTCAGGTATCATTGGCTATCCTCAATCACTGAAGTCCACAAGTAAATTCTGATAAAAGATGGTTCCAATTCTCTTTTTGACCTGAAATAGATAAGGATGATTTCCTTCCATGTTTTACTTGAAAGCTGATGTTTTCCGCAGACGTCAAAGTCTAATCCCACCTTCAGAAAAGATGAGCCATATAGGAGGCTGCATTTGATTTTGCCTACTGAAAAAGAGTAACTCCAGGTCATTATGCTTAGAATTACTAGCTATAAATGTTTCTTTGCCACTCGGAAATCTATAGTGCTATCTTCACTTACATACTTGAATATATGAAATCTAATCATGTTAAAAAAAGATTGAGTCTGCCATACTGAAGAATTTAAATCTACCATGTTCTATATGCTATATATAAAAAGCACAGGAAAGGATTACCTTTGTCAAAGATACCACTTCAGAAAGGAAACAATCCAGACTTGAGCCAAAAGACAGAATGCCCAGAAGGAGTTTTTAGAGTGTGAGGGCAGAGAAGGGTAGGGACGAGGGGCCATAGTGATGGGAATCTTAGAGATTTCCTGTTATGGCTAATCATATCAAAATTTTATTAAAATAGGTCTTTTTCATATATTTGATTGGGAAAAATTAACTGTTGATATTAAAAGAGCAATTTTAGAGGCTAACCAAGAAGGAGAATTAACTGTAGAGAACAAACTGATTGTTACCATAGGGGAGATAAATGGCCAGGGAAGGGGCGGCACTGGGGGGAGGGGGGAGGTTAAATAGGTGATGGGGATTAACCAGGGTACTTGTGATGAGCACAAGGTATTGTATAGAAGTACTGAATCACCATATTGTACACATGAAACTAATATTACACTGTATGTGAGCTAACTGGAATTTAAATAAAAACTTGAAATTAACAATTGCATTATTTTACCAAAACTTAAGAAGTATAAGTTTTAATTTATAAGTTTTAACTTATTAGTTGAACAACTGTCAGCATTTACATTCAATAATGAAAGTACTGAATATAGATTCACATAAGAGCTGATAAATTGATTAGCTTAGGACTTTGGGTCTCAGTGCTATTGATACCCCATTTTTTCAATTATTGAAGACTTTGAGGAGAGTCTAATAAAGGTAGAAGTGGTTCTAATAGTTCTGATCTGACAGAGCTGGGATTGATTTCCTTCTGATTTTCTTTAGAAACCAAAAATTTCTCCACACATCATAGTTTCAAAAGGAGAAGAAATCGGATGATGAAATTGTAGCTCTTCTAGGTCTGTGATTATAAGACAGCTACACTTAGAAATCTTTGCTTTAAAAAAAAAGTTGGAAAAGTTAGAAATTCTTGCCTCTGAGAAGTGGAAATGGGAAAAGGGGGAGGTATGGTACTTAAAGGTAGAGAGGAAGAAATATAAAAGTTTAACAAGAACAAAAGTCAAATGATTCAATATACATATTTGTAGAACTATAATGTGGCACAGTGTGATTAAGGAACAAATGTTAGAAAATGGCAGGAAATCATGCTTGATAATTATGTCCAGACTGGGTTTCTTCAAACCTTGTTAGTTTTAGTTAATGTACTGAGAATCAGGGAATTTTTTAGTAAGGCTATTTGTCATAGTTTTACCTAATAAAGGTGATTGTAGTGTGACTGTGAATTCTTTAAAGTTTTTCGGTGTTTTCACTGTTTTCGGTGGGGAGAAAAAAAGTTGTATCAGGAAGATGTAGGGCAGTGGGATCCATCTGAAATCAATTTGGAATGTTAGTGCTTTAAGAATATTTTATTTTATTGAATAATAATTTTGGAGTTTGAAAAGAAGAAAGGTATATATGATGTACTTTGATTTGTGGTTCTATCAGTCAAATGAAGATGAGTAAAGCTCAGAATATAGATATCTAAGAGCCTTTAGTTCTAGTATGTAAGTGGCAGCTGAAGCTATCACTTTGGATGAAAACCTCTAGGGTCATTAAAGTGAAGAGGAGAGGATCAAGGGAAGCCTTTGGGAATCACTCATTATTTAGACAAGAGGGATCCCAAAGGGAGATTGAAAGGTAAATCTCTTAAGTTTCCTAGATAGTCTCTAGTTTGATTGAAGGAATGTGTTTGTGTCTTAATTTCTTTTGTGTGTGTGTGTGTGTGTGTGTGTGTGTGTATGTGTGTATGTGACTGGATATTCTGAATTTTTTTTTGAGCTATTAACAAAAGGTAGTATAATCACAATCTTGGCTTTTTCTCAAGAGCATGCTTTTCTGTAGATTTCTTAATTTTAGCATGTTTTGTAACCCAGATAGGCCAATTCCCCACATCTAGTCTTATTTCCTTTGTGTTCAGCAACTCTTCCAATAATTCCTCTTTCCTCACCAATCTTACTGTAAGCAACAAGAAGAAACAAGGCTATACCTTCAAAACTTTCCTTGGAAATTTCCTCAGCTATATGTCCAAGTTTATCCCTTATAATTTTTGCTGCCCATATAACCACAGGACAAATTCAGCTAAGTTTTCTGTTGCTAGAAAGAAAGGAAAACATGATCTTCATTTCCTTCTGAACCTTCATCAAAATGTCCTTAGAGTTCAGGTTTTTATTAGTGTGTTTGTGATGATTTATGTATTCTCTAAGGCAATTTAGGTTTTCTCTGCTAAGCTCCTCACTTCCTTCTGAGCTTTCAGGAGCAGTCTTTAGAAACCATGCTTCTCTTCAAGGCAATTGAGGTTTTGTTTGTTTTCAATAATGTTCCTCAAAATTCTTTCCCTTTTTTCCCAATACTCCACTCCATAACCCACTCTCACAGCTTTTGTTATTTGTAATAGTAGCACATCGCTGTTGGTACGAAAATCTGTAATAGTTTCTAACGGCTGTTGTAACAAATTACCATATCTTTAGAAAGTCACCATAGATTGAGTATCTTTTGGTTCTGTAGGTCAGAAGTCCTGACAAAATTCTCACCAGGCTTAAATCAAGATGTTCAAGACTGTGTTTATTTTTGGGGAAAATCTACATCCCTGTATTTTCCAGCTCCTAGAGGAACCTTCATTTTTTTGGACTGTGACTTCTTCCTCCAGCATCCAAAGCCAACAGTATCATACCTGTCTTACCCTTCTTCCATCCTTATACCTCTCTGACTTAGCCAGGAAAGATTCTCTACTTCTAGGGACTCGTGCCCACCAAGACAACACAAGATAATATCTTTATTTCAAAGTCCCTTAACCTTCACCATATTTGCAAAGTCCTTTTGCCATTAAAAAATGAAGTATTCCAGGTAATTAGGGTATGGACCTCCTTGGGAGGGGCACATTCCACCTACCACAGAAAGTGACAAGATTTCACGGAGGGTGTCATGAAAGAAAAAAAATCCCACTATATTGGAATTTTTTAGATTTCATGTTAGACTCTAATACTGTATTTATGGAATATCAATTGAAATTTCAAATATCATAAGAATACAAAACATAAATTATTGATCACATGAAATTTTCTTCTCTTCTGTTTTCCTTATGTCAGAGAAGGAAACCACAGCAGAGTTACCTAGGCATTAACTATTCCTTTTTCTATAGGTAACACTTCTAATTGGTTCTTATATTTTATCTGTTTCATGACCATTAATGTGACCATAATGTGACTCTTTGTTATTCTCCTATATAAAGTCTTAATTAATTTTCACCCATTGTATTACAGTGGCTCCAAGTGCGACTCCTTTCCCTCCAACATTATCCCACTGCTATCATTTTTCTACAGTGATCATAGTAAATAGCATAACATGTAAATCTGACAATGTAATGGGTTAAAACTTTTCAAAGACTCACCATTGACTTTTTGCATATTATGGACAATTATCAACTATTTGGTTCCTGATATGTTTATAATTTCCCTCTATCTTTCATTACCTTCCCTGCCCTTTCAAAGTCTGGTACGTAGTTGTGCTGTTCTTTCTCTATTCTACTGCTTTGCATAAATTACTTTGTTTCTATTGTTCCCTTACCATCTCTTCGTGAGTGGTGAATAATTTTTTTCTGTTTTTTCCTTCTCTGCTAAACCTACCCGGGTTCTGAGCTTCATCCATGTATTCACGTGATTGCCCTCTCTACACCTCTCCTGACTTGTTTGGATATTATTCAATAGAATTTGTATTCCTTGAGGTCACGGACTACTGCTTGATTTTTCTTGATACACCCAATGTATCACTCTATAATAAGCAAATATTAGATGCTCCATAAATATATTTAAAGAATAAATGGACGAACATTATATCATGACAATCTTGTTAGTCTTTAATTGTGTATGTATTAATAAACATAAAATATAATTAAATTATAATTAACTACTAAACACTATCATTTTTTTTTTACCTTAGTTATTATATTACTGCAGAGAAAGACTGGTCAATGATTGTGTTTATTTGATAACACCCTAATACAGTTTTAGAGATTGCTTAAAAACATATCTTGACCTAGTTTTTTTTATCTCTAAATTAGAATGAAAAAGTCTAGGTGTATATTTTCAGTCTAGGAGGTATTTATATATAGATTGCAGGCTGATAAAATGCTGTATAATCTGCCTGATTCCCCCCAAATAAAGGCATTTTAGTATGTTCAAATATGTGACTCAAACGATGAGGTTTATTTTAGTATTTTTAAAAGAATTTATTATTTACTTGAGAGAGGGTGTGCAGAGAGCACATGTGAGCAGGGGGAGGGGCAGAAGGAGGAGAAGCAGACTCCCCACTAAACAGGGAGTCCAACTGGGGCTTGATCCCAGCACACTAGGATCATGACATGAGCCAAAGGCAAATGCTTAACCACTGAGTCACCCAGGTGACCTGTAAAGTTTATTTTAAAAGTAAAATTAGGGGCACCTGGGTGGCTCAGTGGGTTAAAGCTTCTGCATTTGGCCTGGGTCATGATCTCAAGCCAAATGCAAAGGCTTTAACCCACTGAGGGACCCAGGGTCCTGCGATGGAGCCGCACTAGGCTCTCTGCTCAGCAGGGTGCCTGCTTCCCCATTTCTCTCTACCTGCCTCTCTGCCTACTTGTGATCTCTCTTTCTCTCTCTCTCTGTCAAATAAATAAATAAAATCTTTAAAAAATAAAAAAGTAAAATTAATAATATTTGCAATATCATACCAATTCTATTTACAGAGAATTTCTGTATCAGGGGATTACATGTATTACTATGTTAGTCTGCTAAGGCTGCCATAACAAAATACTGCAGATTGGATGGTTTAAATAGCAAAAATGTACTTTTCACAATTTAGAGACTGAGAAGTTCAAAATCAAGGTGTCAGCCAATTCAGGTCCTGATGAGGAATCCCTTCCTGGTTTGCAAATGACCACCTTTTTGGTGTGTCCTCACATGGTAAAAAGAGAGTTCTGAGTTCTCCTACTCTTCTTATAAGGATACCAGCCATATTGGATTAGAGTCCCACACCTTTATCACTTCGTGGGTTATATCTCCAAATGCAGTCGCATTTGGAGTTGGGACTTCTATATATGGAATTTTGAGAGGCATAATTCAGTCCATAAGAACCTATAGTTGCTTTTTCTAAATGTCCGATAATCAGGATAAATTAAAAATCTCAAACATTGAAGCTCCTTATCTAAACTGAGACCCGAATCTGCTCATTTTTTGGTGCTGTGATATGTGAGTAGACTGATTCTTGGCTTTAAGATAAACACCCAATTTCCAGACATACATAGACTGGAAGGTGATGAGGGGTCAGAAGTAACCATGCAAGAATGCACTTCAAGAAGAACACTATCAAAATGAAGAACCAGCAAAGTGAAAGAAGATAAGATTGAGGAGCGGAAATAGGAGCAGGTGACCAGGAAGATCCTCTACCACAGCACACGGGCAGCAAGAGATTTCTGTGAATCTGGCAAGTCAGAAGGATGAGCCCCTACGGCTAAAACAGCTCTGTTGTGCAGGAATTACCAAGTCACATAGCTAATAAAAATCTAGGAAATTAAAAATCTAGAGGGATTGTTGGGTCCAAAATCCACTCTGGAGAGTACAACCATATAATTGCCATTAAATAAGAAAAATTATAATCTAGGTATTTCTGAAGATCACGCAGATTTGATCACCTGTGTCTCAGGGCACCTAGAATTCTAGGTTTGATTAAATAGTAATAAATGCATCTTGAGAAAGGCAATTTCTATTAACTTTTTATATCTTTGTTGCTTCTGACATACACACCTTTAAAAACTATTCTCTTCATTCACAATATTATAATGGTATTAAAGTGTTCTATAAATTCCTTTATATTGTAAGGGGCACCATAAAATTAAAACTATTTTTTATTCTTACAGGAAAACAAAGTATTCTGAGCAATTTCTGTGTATGAATTTCAATTAAGTTAAACAGTTCTTACATGATTGGCTTCCAGTAACACTTCAAGTTTTAAAAACTTCTACTTAACATCAATGGAAATATATAAAATTGAAAGAAATCAGTAATAAAGTGAATCTTTGTAAACTATTCGTAACTGCTGATACTAGGTTAAAATGTGACATGTAGGGGATTAATGATATGCAATAAACATTACATACACAGAATATGAAATGTACATATAACTAAATACATAGAATGATGAATATCAAATATTTAATCCTTAATCCATATATGTAGCAGGTGGCATACCCTCCTGTCCAGGTTGTGTATGTGTGTTTACAGTCCTCCTCCTGTTCGTTATTTTCTTCTGTGATCAGGTAAGATGCAGAGAGGAACATGACAAAAAAACTATGCTTGAAAATTAATCTGAGAAAGGACAAAGGTCTGAGGAATATTCAGAAAATAAGAGTGAATGTGGGAGAGAAGGAGAGAGTAATGAGAAAAGGAACAGAAAAGGGACAATGAAGATGAGAAGCTGTTGTGGGAAAGGTCTTTGTTGAAACATTGAGTAATGAGCATTTTTAGGATTTCTTGTGTGTTTTGGTTACAATGTCCCCTTCAACTCCATAAGAGACCATCCAAAATAATACACTACTTTTTAGGGTTGAGGTGATCTATTTTATTCATTTGCATGTGACTCAATATAGCCTTTCTGTTTTCCGTTATTTAAATAAGTCAGGAAATTTGGAACTTTTCTGTCTCCAAATTACATTTAACAGCCTTTCGAAACTTGAACATACCATTATTGTTCTGCTAAGAAAAATCAGGTGCCCTGAGTTGGTTAAAGATCCCTTTTAGAAGTGCCTTTCAGACACATTAGTTACACATCAAAGGCAAAACTTTATTCAAAAGTGAAGTATCTTCATAAAGTCATTCAAGTTCTAAAATTCTTACTATGTGAAAGGCTGTGAGCATAATATGCCCATAGCTATAATTGCATGTAAAAATTAGGTAATTTGGCTTAATTCTGCACAAAGCATTGTATACTGACCTTTCTCTAAAAGATGACTACCCAAAACATATATCTGAATGTTCAAGCATGTAAACAGCCCAGAAGACATCACTCAGACTAATTTCATGATTAGTAAATAAAAAGGAGTCCTCTTCTTGTATGAAAAGTGAACTTGCATCTAGAGAGGACCGAGCCGCATAATAAAAAATTGAAGACTGGTAATGGAGGTCAGAAAGTTTTGTTTTTGGTTTTTGGTGTTTTTTTTTTTTTTTTTTTTTTTTACCTTGAAGTGAGAATCAGAGTAGATACCTGCTTTTGCGGATAGAAAATGTCGTTCGGAATAGGTTCAAGAAGCAAGATGAATAGGACTTTAAAGCTGGGATCACAATAAAAGAGCGGATATAGAAAATACTTTTCAATAAGTGAGAAAATATCCTAAGGGATAGTAATTACACAAAATAGATTTGACCTATGAATATTAATGAGTATCATATTTACATTAATTTTGCTTAATATGATTAATATGAGAAAAATGCCGTTTAATACCAATTTTAATACTAAAACAAATAATTGAAATTCCTAAATAATATAATATTAGTTACTTCTTTAGCTCCTGAGGCTTTAAAGTCAACATGTTGAAACATTTAATAACTCCAGTGTTTGTATTCTATCACACCTCTGAGAAGCTGACAACTACCTGCAGCCTTCTGCACACTTTTAAATGTCAGATCACTACGCCTCGTCGTTCATCTTTTTTATTCATTTTCTTTTTCCTGCTGAATGCCAACATTTCTCTGGGAAACTTGGTAGGTAAGAGGTAAATGGTCAATGTCTTTAAAGTTTGCTCTGGAATCACTTCCAAATTGGCTAGTTTTTCCAAGACACCCTTTGTACCAAAATCTAATATAACCACCTATCCCCCCCTCTCCACTGCCCCCCCCCACAGATACATACACACATACTTTATATCTCAGAGTTGTGGTTTCTCACTGTAAAGACTGTGATCATTTGAAGTCACTAAACCCCTTTCAACTCACTCTCTGTATTTTGGGTTTTAACCTCCAAAGGTAGAAGTCAAAAAACTTGTATTTTCCAGACAGAAGTGCAGATTGTTACTCAAAATATAAACTAACTTGTCTGAGGTTTCAGAAAGGAACAGAGTGAGGAGCAGGCTGCATGAAGGGGCATCAATCTTCTGGCCAGGGCAGTGCCAGAACAGAGATGATGTTTCTTCTGGGGCAGCACTGGAAGCATTGGTGGTGTCTTCTGATGAGTTTTATCATTAAGTGCAGCCCATGAGGGGTGCTTGGATGCTATTTCTGAAGGAGAAGCTTCAGAGCCTCTCTTGCCTGGTAGGATGTTTAATATACTTTATTTTCTGTGTGTATTCTGATTTTG
This sequence comes from Procyon lotor, assembly GCA_028646535.1. NCBI lineage: Eukaryota > Metazoa > Chordata > Mammalia > Carnivora > Procyonidae > Procyon > Procyon lotor. Next base: position 34,525,047 of record CM053605.1, read on the forward strand.
ATTATAAGAAATGTAATATGAAATTTAGTAATGCTCACCAGTTTCCTCTCTAGATGTGTCCTGAAAGAACATTCTTTTTGGTAGTTGATTCCAATTTTCCAGCAAAATTATTGACTGAGGGGAGGGGAGCAAAGCTTTACTATATGAAGACATGTGCTGTGGCCCTTAGCCAAACAGTATCCTAGAAATGACCTGTATCATTGCAGAGTATTACTTAGATTTATATTAACTTTCACAATCGTTAGATATAATACTTAGGTTTATATGGTGAATCTGTCTGTGGGTGTAAAACTATGATGATAAAGTTGGTAATTGAAGATGTTTCTGACACCAACACAATGTGGCCACTTAGGGCAGGATCTGCTCCAAGTACTGCACATTGTGTGCCTTCCTTACTGTCCATCCCTCAGTTAGCTCATCCCCCCATCCTCCTCCCATCCAGCAACCCTCCGTTTGTTTCCTATGATTAAGAGTCTCTTATGGTCTGTCTCCATCTTTGATTTCGCCTTGTTTTATACTCCTGGTGCTTTTCAAACTGCTGTTTCTGTGCTGTGTTGGGGTTATTTAGTTTGCTGGCTCTTTAAGAGCAGGGACTCCAGGTCCTTATTGTCCTCAGCTTTCCCACAGTTAAACCCTTGTGATTTTTAACATTCTTGATGTCAAGTCTTGCTGATTTTCAACTCCAGACATTATGGGGACTTGTCTTCCCACTGTGGGTCCTCAGGGCTGGGGGGGCCTTGTGCGTGGTTTGTTCTTCTTTGTGCTTGTGATATCCTTCCTGTTTGAGGTTAGTTGCACTGGCGGCTTGCTTCCCAACCATGTCTCTTCTCCTCCTATCCTTTTCTCTCTGACCTCTGTATGCCTAGTTATGGGAGACCTGTGCTGCTAGTCTTAAGGTCATTTTCAGAGTTAGCAAGACAACTATATCTGTACACTATATCCATGGGATGAGGTGACCGCAGGATTCTCATTCTCTACCATCTTCCTAATCTCTCCTCAGACTATTTCTATTTTAACATTTAAGAGCAATGAATGAACACTGGAGCCACTATAGATGAGATTAACATTATCCCAATGTCTGGTTAATAAAATAAAGCTTATTAAAATATTAATTGGAAACTAATGCCAATGACATTTAACCATTAAACATTTGCCATAGTAAATGTTTGTACTACTCATCATTGGAGTAATTCAATATGAAGAGGAAATTTAATTCAGTGGATCAGAATAGCTAAATAAATCAAAATATAAATGTTCTAATGACTTATTTAGATACTAACTTTCATATCATTAATTCTTATTAATGTTGTCCTCTCATTTATTCATCCTTTTTAGAGTCTTGTTTTCAGAATCTTTTTAAGTGTTTCTATAGTTGTATGAGACTAGATTTTATTTTCTTCTTTGTACTTACCATTATAATACATCTGGTAGTGTTTTCTGGATAACATAATAAAAACGTTTATCAGTATTTACCAGCAATAATGCATGTAGTATCTTTATGTCCATAATAGCTTCTTAAATTAAAAAATCCTTTATTCCATGTAAAAACTTACACATTTATTTGCATATTCAAACTCAACAATGGTATCAAATAAATAATTTTCATGGATACGTGTTACTAAATTTTAACAACACTCACAAAGCATTATCTCTTTAATAAAAAAATATATTACCAATCAGTGTTGCCATAAAATATAATATGTAATAGTCGGTCCTGCATAGATGCAAGTAGAAAGAGTAAGGATTTATAATAAATGATTATATTAGTAGTGGCTTTATTTCTTGATGACTCCACAACTTTTTTTTATATTTTAACTTAATGTATTTTATATTTATAATTTATATATCTTAATCCATTTCTGAAAATGTATACATCTTATAGCTGTAGGTTAAAAACTTTTACTGAGTAATCACTGTGTGCTTGAAGGGGAATCTTAAGACTAACCGAGGAACATTTAACTCCTGTATGGGAATATAAAATAACTTGATACCATCAAACAAATAAACTAAACAGCAGGTGTGCTAAAACAGCAAATGAGCTTAAATTCATATAGTGAAGATGGTTCATACATATTTTGAATTTAGTACTTTTACAATATAAAATATGTAACCCATGCTATCTTTTACTTCCTCTGAAAATGTACAAATATAAATAAGAGACCAGAAAATCTAATTTAATGAAGTTAGTTGCAGCTTTAGATAGTATTTTAGCAATAATATTTGTGTATCTGTTTCGGTATAACACTATATGATGGAAACATATCTGAATTTTCTAATAAATAGAAAATATTTGCTGTATTGGTTGCTGTGGCCTTGAGAGCAATTTTCATTGCATGGGGCCCACTGTCAACCCATTCAGATGATCAGTGGGAAACAGTGGCCACGTTTAAACCATTGGAGTGGTGGGAAAACAAACAGTAATGGCAACTGGAAGCTTAGCATGCAGATGAATTACAACTTTTTATAAGAAGACTTAGCTCATCTTTAGAACCTATAGTATGCGTTTTCAGTTGTCTGTCTTTGATTTAGTCAGGAGGCTCTGTATCCTGCTTTTGTCTTTTGCATTTTGCTTGTGTTTCTTCATTTTGCTTTTTCATTTCCATTCTTTCTCCTTTTAATCTTCTTATTAAGCTTCATTTTTCTGCCTCATTGCTTGGTCATTATGTAGAATTAAAGTTTTTTAAATAAATGTATAAATTTATAAAGGTACATATTTAATAAATGGATATGTCATATATACATATATAATATAAACTCATATGACACATTTTATATAATTATAAGAACCTATATTATTGTATATTTTTATTAAGCAGTGCAGAAAATTGTAAGTTTATTTCCTCCATGGGCTTATGATACTCGTTTTCAGTATCCTTCAATTTAGTAAGTTTCAGTGCCTCCAAAAATGCCATAATTCCAAATTTGGAGAATTATATTTATAGCTCTTAATTTTTTTGTAAGAAAGAGAAATTAGATATCATAGCTTTCTAAAGTAATTGTCCTTGTCTCACAAGACTTAGTGGAAGCATAAATAGTATAAAGAAGCAGTGGATTGGTATTAGATTAATTCTAGAATTTAAGGTTATCCCACTTACATGCATTATGTAAATAATAATATCCTCTTCATTGGGAAAATAGGAGAAAGTATTCTTTCACTGACTAAATTCCAAGGTTGTTGCAATAGTTCACTGAAGATAATATATAGGGAACGTGGTCTCTAAATTTCGAATTGTTTCATAAAGAGGATATTAATGTAAAAATGTGCACGGGTTACATTTAAGCTCAAAAATAGTCTGTTTAAAATTCCTAGTAAATAAGGTAAACAGATAAGTAGGACTTCATTCTAATTTGTTTGTTGTCAAAAATGGATGCCATCACTACCTATCCTATATCCTCTGTATATTATATGAGAAAATGTAGGTATTACATTTCTCAAAATCATCTCACTGCCTAATTCTGGGTTAAAATTCCAATGAGAGAAATGTGTACAGATTTGGAAAGGCAAAAAGAAATGCCATTATTATTATTATTATTATTATTTTAGAGGCATATGAAGATTAGATGTGAGCAGTCATGAAATTAACAGCAGCTTCCTGATGATCTCTTGAGAAATCAGTCATTTTGGCAGTGCAAAGAAAGACAATTGGTGACTGCTTCTCAGAGTTGCTTTAGAATTATAGCAAATGGTTAACTTTGGCAGCAAAAACTCATATCAAAAACTCTAGTGTGATGCACTAAGAGTACATTGCTTCTGTGGCATTCTTGCCAACAAGGTGTAACCTCAGTATAATCATGAGTAAACATCAGGCAATGATAGCCTGAGGGACATTCTGCCAGTGCTCTGTAAAACTCAAGATGTCTCAAAGAGCAAACAAAAAATACTGAGGATATGTAAAGGGTAGAGAACACTGAGGAGACATAACAATGTTGATGTGATGTGAAATCCTAGATTGGACTGTGAATCAGAGCCGGGACGGGGAGTGAAAAGTGGAGTGAGAAAACTGGTACAATTTGAATAAGATCTGTAGATAAGAATGTTATATCAATGTTAATTTCCTAGTTTTAGTAATTGTATAATGATTGTATAAGATGTTAACATTAGTGGAAGCCAGGTAAAGTAAACTTGTATTCTTTTTACTATTTTTGCAATTTTTCCATAAGTCTAAACTTTTTTCAAGACAAAATATATATTTTTTTAAATACAGAAACATTCTGGCTTTTGAGAATTTTCTGTTTCAGTGTTTCAAACTGAAGACTTCAGTGCTGAATTCCTTAAGTTTTACTCCTCCAACTCTGCCAAGTCCTGAAAGATCCTAATACATATGTTAAACCCACGTTACCTCTAATATGTAGAGAAACTTCTATGTTCCTAAATAGCCAATGAATGATACAGTTTAAATATCAAAAACAGTTTCAAGGGAACAAGATGGGAATTAATTAAACATAGGAATATTAAAGATGGAAATATGAAATTGTTGCTCTAATTTGAGTATTTAAAGTTATATTAATAAGTTAAGGATTAAAAGGGAATTTTAACCTTACTATTATTCTATAATATTATTCTATGATTAGAACCCTAGAATAGAGAAACTGACATGATATTAAAGTAGGTGAAAAATAACATAATCCTCAGTACCTAATAAAATCAATGTAATCAATCATCACTAATCTCTAATGCCTTATATCATGTGCTTGCTCCTATTATGATTTAAAAAATAAATTCTAATATTTTAAAACATAATTATTGGAGAATACAATGTAAAACCTTTTCTGAAAAAGCTTTATTCAAAGTGACACATTACTGTTCCTCTAGAGATTATTGGCAATTAAATTCATTTAAAATCTCATTAATTATATAAATACAATTGTAGAAAGGCCTTGATAACTCATCTATTTACTAAAAAATGCATATCAATTTGTGTAGCCTGGGATACCTTGGTGGCTCAGCTGGTTATGTGTCTGCCTTTGGCTCAGGTCATGATCCCAGGGTCCTGAGATCAAGTCCCGCATTAGGCTCCTTACTCAGCAGGAAGCCTGCTTCTCCCTCTGCCTACCACTCCCTCTACTTGGGTTCTCTCTTCCCCTCTCCCTGATAGATAGATAGATAGATAGATAGATAGATAGATAGATAGATCTTTAAAAATAATTTATATAGCCAATGAGTACTAGATCTGTAACAAGGATCAACCTATAAAAATTACATGTTATATGAAATGAATGGACTAGCAATAACTACACTATTCACTAAATGGATTAAAAAACAAATGTAGGAGCTTCTGGGTGGCTCAGTTGGTTAAGTGCCCCACTATTAATTTTTGGTTCAGCTCATGATCTCAGGGTTGTGACATCAAGCCCTGTTTGGGCTCTGCATCGGGTGTGGAGCTTGCCTGGGATTCTCTCTCTCCCTCTCCCACTTCCTCTGACCACTCCCTATCCCAATGTACTCTCTCTCTCTTTTTTTAAAGTACACATGGCTCTCTAGAAGTTATTTACACTTATCTTCTCAGTTTTGCGTTCTGTGATATCATCTGAAACAAACCAGAGAAATCTATAATCATCACAAATTAAGGATTTTCAGTGTATTTTGTATTATTTTGGAAAATTAGTCATTAAATATTTATCAGCATGGGATTTACTGAAGGACATCTTGGGAAACTAGCCATCATAATAACTTTTATTTTACAGGAATACATCTTAAGGGATTTCTGAGTTTCGCAGGTTTATATAACACATATATTATTAAAAATACTATATTTTTGGTAATTTGATACATTTGTTGATTGAAGTTTATATTGGGATGTGATTGGCACTTAAAAATGGTATATAATAACTAATAATCTACCCTGTTAATGCAATTAGGTAGTAGATGCTCATATATAACATGAAGATCTTTCACATTTTTATTCATATCAGATTTTCTTTAAGTCCTTCTAAGCTCTTGAAATTCAAGGAGTGTGTTGCTCTTAAGCAAACATAAACAATGACTAAAGGGTGACCAAAAATTCAAATTGGATAAACTTAGTAAGTAACAAGTATATGAAAAAAGAAAAACAATTTCATAACAGAATTTTTCAGTGACAGAAGTATATAACTAAAAGGCTTATCCTTGTTTTTCTATTTAGATTGATTTCCTGATTATAATAAAAATTAGTGTACTAAAAATAACAGTGACACAATCCTAACAGCATTTTTTTATTAATCCAGGAATTTTTGGATTTTTTCCTATATAAAACTGGAAAATAGCTTTCAAATAGGAGTCGTTTCTGAAGAAAATGTAATAAATAATTGCACACAGAATATATTATTTTCATGAATAACCTTGAGACAGAAAGCAGACATTTTAACTTGACCTTAACAGTGGGATCTGTTTGAAGACCCTGGTGTAAATTGATTGTATATTTGATCTGAACAAAGGGTAACATTGTTTGTTTTGCTGAGCAGGGCTATTAGCATTTGTTCTGATTTTAATACTTTCCAGTCCATTTAACTCAGTAAAGAGTTTTTAAGCACAACTTAGTGAATGAATATCTGAATAGAACGAGAAAACTATTATTTAAATTGGGTTTAATTTCCTTTAAGTTTCATTTTTGTAAAATATGTAAAACTAAATAACAGAATAAAAAAAATGTATAATGGACATCATCATGACTGAATCTTTCAGAATATGGAACGTATGGGAGGAAGATCTAGAATACCATGTGACAAATAGGCTATAGTGACATTATAGAAGAGAGACAATTTGTTGAAGGCCTGCACTCTTGTTGGGCTCTCTACAGAGTCTGCCCTTATTATCATAACAGCTTTAACAGTTATATGTATTTTGAAGCATAGGTTATAAGTCATTGAAAAGTCAATTAATGTGCCAACATCACATAGTTTGTAGGGGAAAGTGTTAAAATTTTGCCCCAGATTTTTCTGATGTAATAGGCCTTGGCTATTTCAAAACATCATTTCCTTCAGTGTAAATTTTGCATTCATTGGCAATGCAGTGAAAAAGGAAAATAGGTTTAAGACTCATAAACGGACTTTCTAGTCTTAATTTTTAAACACAATTAGCTATGGTGATTATGGACATATTTAATGACTATACCTCAAACAATACATCTGAAGAAGAACAAGAACTGAATGACTTGTCTACCTTGGTTCTATACCTTAAGCTCCACAATTATTTCTCATTAGTCCTTTATAAAAATGACGGAATTATTATCCTTCTTTGAAAAGAACTATTCCAAGTATATAAAACACGTATTACATAACTATCACTTGGTCTAATGGATAGCAGTGCAGCTTATCCATACGATACACTTATGTAATATCAAAAATTTATTTTTAGCTGGGTGTCTGGGTGGCTCAGTGGGTTAAAGCCTCTGCCTTCAGCTCAGGTCATGATCTCAGGGTCCTGGGGATCAAGCCCCACATCAGGCTCTCTGCTCAGTGGAGAGCCTGCTTCCCCCTCTCTCAGCCTGCCTTTCTGCCCACTTGTGATCTCTCTCTCTGTCAAATAAATAAAATCTTAAAAAAATATCTTTATGAAAACAATTTCTAAAGGACACTTTTCAGAGTGTTTTTGTTTCTTATTTAAGAGAGTGCTTATCTTCATGATATTGTCATAAGACTGGGCTAATTTCTTATTAGAAGGTTGACATAATTGGGAATGGGTGCTTCAAGAAATATCTTCATGAAGAATGCCATTAGGAAAATGTATGCGCAAATCACTGAAAACAATGTGTGTGAATATGTGTGTGTGTGTGTGTGTGTGTGTATACATACATACACACAATATATATAAATACAAAATCATGTAAAGTACTCAGACCTCAATCTTTGTGGCAATTAAATGGACTAGATGAAAATGGATTCTTCTTAAGCTCTAAAATTTTATAACTTTTGGCAATTTGCATGAATGATATAGATCTTTGGAGTATCCGTTACCTTACATTTATTCTTCTTTCCTTTGAATCTGTATTTGTACTGAAAGTTCAATCTCCTGACTTTTTCCTCTTGAGACCAATACACCTTTAATACTCTCTACCTCACACACACGTGTATTCAGAAACATACAGACACAAAACTTATTCTCAGAGTCAACCTTCTATACTCTGTCTGCCTTAACATAAGCAAACATTACCAATTTCAAAACATTTTATTTAAATGGAATAAGAAATATCCAGTAAACATCACAATTATAGACAAAGTATAAAAATCATTCCTACAAAGTTCAAGAAAAACACAAAGGGCTCTGAGAAAGCAGTGGTATTTCATGTGGTTCTGGAGGTTCCAGACAATGACAGACAAGAAAAAGTGGTTTATTTTAGAAATTAAAGGATTGATTTATAGGTAATGTGAATGATTAGGTAACTTTTCATAATAAGTAATTTTGGATCTCAAAGGGTCAACTTAAAGTATATAGAAGATATAAAAAAGAAAAATTAATAAAGCAAAAAAGAAGTAGGACCATGAATCCAAATTTGTATGTGGCTTCTAAAGCCATCATCTGGCCTAAAGGTGTTTGCTGATCCCCACAACTGAGGCTCGAGTCTAATATATTTACTATCTGGCTTTTGACAGAAAAGTTTGCGGACTGGTAATATGAAATATATTTGTCACTCCTAAAAAGTTTCTTAGGACCATTCTAGTTAGTTTGTCCTTGATAAGCAGCTACTGTTCTTACTCTTTTTTAAAAAAGATTTTATTTATTTGACAGAGATCACAAGTAGGCAGAGAGCCAGGCAGAGAGAGAGGGGGAAGCAGGCTCCCCGCTGAGCAGAGAGCCCAATGTGGGGCTTGATCCTAGGACCCTGAGATTATGAACTGAGCTAAAGGCAGAGGCTTTAACCCACTGAGCCACCCAGGCACCCCTACTGTTCTTTCTCATTCTTATCATAAAGATCAGATTTAGATTTTTTCCTTTTTAGTTTTTTTAGTTTTATTTTTAAACTTATGTAATCACCTTTTTTTTGTGCCTGACTTCTTTCCTGTTTTTTATATAGGCACAATACCTCTATGTTGCTCTGTAGCTAAAGATTGTTCATTTACATTGCAACACAGAATTGTATTATATAAATCCATTTTATTCAATCCCTGTGATAGCTTTTGGATAATTTTCAATTAGTTTGTTTCCATACAGTCTTGCTTCATATCAAATCACCCCAAAACAATGTGTTTTAAAACGCTATTTACTTGCTCATGGCTCTCAGGGACAGAACTTCAAGCAAGGTTTGGTGAGGATATACCACATCTTCTCTCTTTTGTGTTGGCCAATTGAACTTACATGTTTGCAGTGACATAGCTGGTTAGATGGGGACCAGCTCATCCCGTTGGATTTCCTCACGTGTCTAGCAGCAGCTTGGGACAATAGGAGCAAATGGGGATTATATATCTTCTCATCCAACAGGCTAGCCTGAGCTTTTTACCTGGAAAGTGGGTTTCAACAACAGGTCCAATGAGAATAGACTTTTATATGATTCTACTTACATCATTCATTGATTAATGTTGTAACCAAAATAAGTTTCCTGGCCAAGTCTAAATTCAAGGGACAGAAGGTAGATTTTATTTCTTTTTTTTTTTTTTTTTTTTAGATTTTATTTCTTGATGAAGTCACGTTGCAAAAGGTCTGGAAAGATTTTGGCCATTACTTTTCCATTCTTCCTCAGCCTATACTATAGCCAAAATGTGGCTACCTTATTCCTACATGTAGAAAATGCTTACCCTCTCTCAATAATCCCTAAAGTTTCACCCAATTACACCATCATGTTTGAAACCCCTGATCTTTTAATTATCATCAGATATTAATATCTATGAGCTTCTTCAGGTTCAGTTCCGTGGGGAGGCAACTTTTGATCAAAAAACTAATTCTGCCTTCCTTTGGAATATATATGTATGTACATGAATCTATAATTTGTACTTTCATTTATACTATTTATAATTGTATTAATGTCTTGCCTATGATTTTTACAAATCTTTTGTTACCTTTGAGATTACAAATAACATATTTATTACAGTAGAATATAAAATATTTTTTGTTTTTGTTTTTAAAGACTTTATTTATTTGATAGAGAGAAACACAGCTAGAGAGGGAACACAAGCAGGGGGAATGGTAGCGGGAGAAGCAGGCTCCCTGCTAAGCAAAGAGCCTGATGCGGGGCTCAATCCCAGGACCCCGGGATCATGACCTGAGCTGAAGGCAGACGCTTAACGACTGAGCCACCCAGGCACCCCTAAAATATTGTTTTTGTTGAATATTTACTTCTCTTTATATTTAAAAATTTACAAGGCATACGTAATTGTTTTGTAGAACCAACAATCAAGGTGGTTTTTTTTTTTTTATATTTACCAAATATCTTTTTAATTTTCTTTTCCTCAGTACTCTTTAATGCAATTTTTTCCCCTGTGTTGCTTCTTTTTGCATTATAACCCCTTTCAGTACTCATTGTTGTAGTGTAGGTCTGCTGGTGCAGGATTATTTCAGTTTTGCTTGTCTAAATATACCCTTAATTTTCTCCCAATTTTGAAGCACATTTACACTGTATTTAAAAATTTTGTTTGGTCCTTTCTGTAAGCACTTTAAATATAGCATTCAATTATTTTCTGACTTTCATAATATCTTAAAGCTATCAGAACAAAAGTTTATTTTCTTGGCTTCTCACAAAATCTTTTTTCCATTTAAGCTTTAGTGATTTGCAGTTTGATTATGATGTGTCTGATTTTATTTTTATTGATCCTGTTTGAGGTTTACTGATCTCCTTACTTCTGTGGGCTGAGATCTCTCTTAAAAAACGGTAAACAATTCTCTATATCAATATTACTTTTGTCTGATTCCCCTTCACCTTCCTCCTGTCTCTCTATATATTCAGTCTTTTACTCAGTACTACTTCTCTGTTAAATACTTTCTGTATCTTCTTATTCTTCTACCACTTTGCTTTTATTAGGATAACTTATACTAACCTATGGAATTAAGTTACACTGGGGTGGCAGTTATAAAACAATCTCAGGCTAATGAACTATCTGACAGCCCAAAGATGGGTTTGGGAATATGCTACCAAGTATTATGGGAAAGTGTTGAACATCTCTCTCTAGCATGTTAAAATACATGTGACTGAATGTCACTGGTTCTAGTGTTTTGCCTTTGTAAATACTAAGCAACAGAAGAAACTTGTAATATTGTTTTAATTTTTTTTCAGCAATTTATTTCTTTTTCTTGCCTAGAAGTCTTTGCTCAAGTCTTCTTGCCAGAGAAGTCCTTGCTCTGCTTAGGATTTCAGTACTGTGTTGAACAAAAGTTTGTGAGAGTGTATATTCTTCTCTTGTTCTGGATCTTACGGGAAAAAAAACTTATAGCTTTTAACCGTTTAGCTTGATGTTAGCTATAACTTGTTTTGGATGGCCTTTTTTGTTTTGAGGTATGTTCTTTGTATATCCAGGTTGTTGTAAGTTCTCACCATGAAAGAGTGTTCAGTTTTGTTTAATGCTTTCCCTGGATCTATTGAGGTAATCATAGGATTTTTATACTTCACTTTTTAATGTGGTATATCACATCTATTGATTTTCAAATTTTTACCATCCTTGTATCCCAGAGATAAATCCCACTTAAGCATGGTGTATGATCCTTTTAATGTACTGTTGAATTCGGTTTGCAAGTATTTTGGTGAGAATTTTTGCATCTAAATTCATCAGGGATATTGGCTATACTTTTCTTCTAGTATCCTTGCCTGGTTTTGGTATTAGAGTAATGATGGCCTCATAAAATGAGTTTGGAAGTATTCTCTCCTCCTCAATTTTTGGAAGATTTTGAAGACAGGTATTAATTCTTCTTTAAATGTTTGGTAGAATTCACCAGAGAAGCCAGAGTCCTGGACTTTTCTTTTTTGGGAGGTTTTTGATTACTGATTCAGTACCCTTATTCATTATAAATCTGTTTAGATTTTCCATTTCTTCATGATTCAGTCTTTATTGGTTATATGTAGGTAGAAATTTTTTTCTTCTAGGTTATCTAAGTTGTTGGTATATACCTTTACATGGTAGTTTCTTATCATTGTATTTCTGTGGCATACAGGTGTAATATTTTCTCTTTCTATTTTTATGTATTTGAGTCCTTTTGTTTCTTAGTTTGTCTAGCCAGAGTTTTGTCAAAAGGACAGCTTTTAATCTCTATTTTTTAGTCTCCATTTCATTTATTTCTGCTCTGATATTTATTTCCTTCCTTCTATTAACTAGGCTTTGCTTGTTCTTTTTATATTTTTAGATATATTTAAATATATTTTTATTTTATATTTCCTTGAGGTATGAAATTAGGTTTTTGAGATCTTTCTTTTGTCTTTAGTAGTTTATCACTATATACTTTCCTCTTAGAACTGCTTTTTCTGCATCCCATGTTCTGGTAGGTTTGTTTCCATTTTCATTTGTCTCAATATATTTTATTATTTTCCTTTTTGATTATTTTCTTTGACTCATTCATTGTTGAAGAGCATATTGTTTAATCTCCTTCTCTGATTTTTTCCAGTTTTATTCTTATAGTTAATTTCTAGTTTCACATCATTGTCTTTTGAAAATATGATTAATATGATTTCAACCTCTTAAACTTCTTAAGGCTTGCTCTGTGGCCTCACATATGATTTATCCTGAGAATGTGTCATGTGTGCTTGAAAAGAAGGGGCATTCTGCTGCTGTTGGATGGAACATGTTGCATGTGTCTTTTAGAGCTACCTGGTCTAACTTAGGTTAAGTTCATTATTTCCTTATTGATTTTCTGTCTGGATGATCTATCCATTGTGGACAATGAGGTATCGAAGTCCTCTCCTTTTATTGTATTGCCGTCTATTTTTCCCTTCAGATCTGTTACACACACGAAATAGGCATACCCTTCTTTATTACTAAATCTGAATAGCATAGTGGTTCACTGTCTTATGCTAAGTACAAGACCACATGGCTATCCAAGTGAGACAGAATGCTACCTCCTGAAGTCTGCAATTAGAAAGTTAGAATTAATTATGAAAGTTAGGGTAAGAGGGCCTTAATTATCTCAAATTATTTTTTCATGATGTTTGTGATGCAAAGGCAGACATCTTTGAATTTTCATTTAGACTGTTTTAAACAGGAGATTTTTTTGTTTTTAAACAGTACAGTTTTTCTAATTAATACTCTCATATTCTAGCAGTCTACTGAAAAAAGCTTTGTTTCACAGCATTTCATGATTTTTTTTTGCTTTTAAAAGTTTTGGTCTTTCTTAGATAATTTCCCACATAGGTATGAGATAGAAAATAAACTTTTATTATCTTGACAGTTTTTTAATATCATAAAAAGGAATTATTTTACATAAGTGATTCTTTGCTATGGTTATAAAATAAAATAAGCTTTTTAAATATGTGGAAGAGAAGTTGGTAGATTCCCTTTATTACATAAGATATCCTATCTTTAAAATTACTAATTAAGCTCCATTGGACTTTTCAAAATTAAAAATTTTAAATCAGTTTTGCTACTAAAGGAATTCTTTGAGAGATTTAAGTGACCTAAGTTACAAAAAACAAAAAAAGTGACCTAAGTTACTTTTGATTTTGCTTAATTATAGAATATAACTTAAAATTGCAAAAAAAAAAAACCACACAAAAACAAAAAACAAAACAAAAATATAACTTAAAATTGCGAATAGTTTCGTAGGATTTCAAATATTTTATATAATTAATGTAATGGTGCGTCAACACTAAAACAGGCAGATATACCACTTCTCAATCTATAAATGTGGAAACTATGGTTTAATAGTTGTTCAAAGTCCAAAGGCTAGTGAATGGTCAAGGAAGAGTTTAGACATTAAGTTTCTTACCAAGATGGTATTGACAATTTGAGTGGGACAGTTCTCCACTGAAAAGGCCTGATCTAATGCCATGAGATGTTCAGTCGTCATGGTTCTTCCCACCAAATTTCAAAAGTAACTCTTCCTCATTGTTGTGTCTATCAATTGCATTGGGAAATGATAACTCTCTTTGACTCAAGGCAACAGTTTCAGTGGCAGGGGATCTCTTTTGGCCATCTAAAAAAAGTCTCTGGAAAAATGAAATTCATTCTTTATCTATTAAATTTATGGGTATTTCTGAGCCTGTGTTTGATAATTTGCATAGTACCTTTTCTATGGGTTCATATCACGTTTTTTCTTTCAGACAATATCAGGAAATTATTCTCCATCAGAGTGATGAAAAAATAACTTTTAGATTTTAGAAATTGTGTGTAAGTTTTTCCTTTCACTAGATTTATAAGATTTACATTTACCTATTCTTCACGGGTACATAGTTTACAAACATGAATCTTTCTCATTTTTTAGAGTCCTGTGGTATCTCTTTGTCTGTAGTACTTTCTTAAATTGTACTTTAGCTTGCTCTACTTTCTAATTCCATGTCAGCAACCTTATTTTATTTAAAGATAGGAATATAAATACAGATGGCCTACATATATTTATAAAGAAAATAAATTATATAATTTACATAATAATTTACATAATTTTAATTATTAATTATATAATTAATATAATTATAATTATATTTATTATAATTACATTTATATTAAATATATAAATATAATTATAATTATATAATTAATTTATATATAACTATAATTATATAATTTATATAATTTTAATTATTAATTATATAATTAATATAATTATATAATTAATTATATATTAAATATATAGTTATAATTATATGTTAAGTATATAATTATAATATTTAATTATATAATTATAATAATTAATATATAAATTATATATATAATTTATATATAAAATTATAAAATTATATAAATGAGGCATTCTACACATATTTTTCTATTTATACTTAGGAAAATGGGATGGAGAGTTAGTTTAGTGAAATATTTTTACTATTTTAGTAAACTGCACTACATTGAAGCAGAAGGCCTATTTTTCAATGTTACTGATTGCTGTTTTTCATTCTAAGCTAAATAAAATTTATTGCTTATTTATTTATTTATTTATTTATTAAAGATTTTATTTTTTTACTTGACAGAGAGGAGAGAGATCACAAGTAGGCAGAGAGGCAGGCAGAGAGAGAAGGGGAAGCAGGCTCCCCGCTGAGTGGAGAGCCCGATGTGGGGCCTGATCCCAGGACGCTGGGATCATGATCTGAGCCGAAGGCAGAGGCTTTAACCCACTGAGCCACCCAGGCGCCCCTTATTGCATATTTATTAAGATATTTCATCACATAGAGTATTTAAACACTTTTTATTCTGATGGTAACATAGTTATGTATAAAATAAACTAAAATCAATTAACTTGAATCTTATTTTTGAATTATGGATAAATGGACTTAAAGAAGTGTTTTTTGTTATCCTAGGGTTTAGTTTAATAAACACATTTAATAAAATTCTAGCAGAGTTCAAAAGTTCTTTCAAACTTAAGAAAAGTCATTTATTTTGAAAAGGCATTGCTTATTTTTTAATCAAATTATTCTCTTGGCAGAACATGCAAATATTCCATAATTTATAATCAATTCTTATATATCATGAAAAAAATATCACTATGCAATATTGTAGCCAACGAAATAGGGCTGCAGAAACATTGCAGGAAGTAAAAATATGGTGCTATAAAAAGAATGAAAAAATTTAGAGTGTTCAACAGCCCTGTGTCTTATTATTTCTACCCATTTTATAGCAAAGCCACCTGTTTTAATTAAAATTTATAAATTATTCAATGTATTTATTTCAGTTTCCTAAACATGTATAGCTTAAAAATGCAACCTTTGTTTCTGGGCGACTACAGGATTAGCAGGTCTGTGTCAGTATACTTCAAGTGAAATCTTGGTTGTTACCTCCTCTATCTGTTGTAATTGTAAGCTAGCTGCCTTCAGATAACCCTCGAGGCTAATTTTGTAGATACGTATAATTTTTTTTTCAAACATGACAACTTTTATTACAGAGGATTAAAGGTTTTTACTTAGAAACCATTTTAGTTTTAGAACTCTAACAGAAAAAAAAAAAAATCCCCAGATTTCTAGTTTCCAATTTTACTCAATAAATTTGGTGTTATATTCCACTATTCTTACATGGGCTTCACACTCTGTTCCTATTTCCTTCCTTCAACTCATTGAATTTTGAAAGTAATACATATTTTCCATCTTCATTTTCTTTTCTCATCTGTGTCCCAAATCTATCCTAAAAGTGTATTGTTTTTCTCTCTATTCTCTAGGGACTTAATTTTTTCTTCCTTTTTCTATTGATTTTTGCATTACTGCTTACTACTTCTTATTTCTATTCACCCTTCAAATGGGATTTTTTACTCTCCACACATATGCTGCCCACCACAGAATATAAATAACCTCTCCCAAATATCATAACCATCCCTCTCTGACCACACTTTGACTCTACCAGTTCTAGCCTTATCTTTTTATTCTCATCTATTTTTTCCTATTAATTTTTTAGCTCACTCATTAGTAAATATTAATTTATCTGTTCGGTGATTGATATATCTTCACAACTAATTAAATTTCTAAATCCTTGTAACTATTCTTGGAATTATATTTGATGTAAATGTCTCATCAGTTGAACAGGTCAAAGATCAAAAATCTATACGTTAAGCTAAAACATTATCCTTAACCTTGTCAAAGATCCTTCACCTAAACCAACTTAGTCTCTTGAACCTTCTGCTAGGCTCTTCTGTGTACTTCCTTATAATATCAAGTTTTAGCAAGAACTCTGCTAAGTCAGTTTATCTAGAGGTATCTACCCTTGACATCTGATCATGTTTGATATGAGATTCTTATCCTCCATCTTCCTTCAAGTGATGTCTTACCGCCTGGCCTTTCTTCAGCAAGAATCCTGTTAGGTTGGTTTAGCTACAATCCCCTTCACCCCTGATGTTTTCTCCTAATTTTCCATCCACTGACCTCCACTTTGGGCTCTGACCATAAATTCCCACATGCACATGCTATTTTCAGAATTGAATCTAATCTCTTTCTCCCGCCATGAAATCCCATTGCAGAGGGTCCTGTACCTTGTAGCATGATGACTTGGAAGAAGTTTGCCTTACCATCTTTAACAAGTGTTGTTGAATATTTTTTCTTTAACAATTTAGAATTCAAAAAAAAATTTAGAATTCAGAGTCTGTTTGAAAAATATAGGGGCGCCTGAATGGCTCAGTCGTTAAGCGTCTGCCTTCGGCCCAGGTCATGATCCCAGGGTCCTGGGATCGAGCCCCGCTTCGGGCTGTCTGCTCGGCAGGAAGCCTGCTTCTCCCGCTTCCATTCCCTCTGCTTGTGTTCCCTCTCTCACTGTGTTTCTCTCTGTCCAATAAATAAAAATCTTTAAAATAATAAAAAAAAGAAAAATATGTAGTATTTACATTTGCATGCACAAAGAATTTTGCAAAATGTGTATTTTTAAAAGGAATTTTGTAACTGTCATAATACACGATTTTCCTTTTGAAAATGGTTACTTTGTTCCCTCTTCTGACATTGTAATTTCATGCTCTGAAAAATATAAATTATATTATTATGTTATTAATGAAGATACTTGGGTAATAGCTACTTTCTAACTCTCCTAACTGGCATTCAACTTCTAAAACTTTAGTATCAGTTATTTACTACAAGTATTCCAGAAATGGGCTCAGGAATAGATGATAGGAAGGAAAACTAAAACTAATTTTCCTATTAATTATCTTTCTTCTTTTTTATTTTTATGCTATGTTAGTCACCATACAGTACATCATTAGTTTTTGATGTAGTGTTCCAAGATTCATAGTTTACATATAACACCAAGTGCTCCATGCATATTATCTTTCAAATATATTATTATTAATTTTCAAATGAATCAAGACTAAGTCAAGAGTATATGACTTTGCTGATAAGGATCAAGAGAAATCAGCCTTACAAGTTGGACTACAATTTGGATTTCTTGGCATATTGTACCGAGCACAGTTTAGATGTTTCGTGATTTAAGTCCCTCCTGACATATGATCCTGTTTGCTACTTTACAAAAAGTTTTACTTAGGAATTGTAAGTAGATTATTTCTAGCAGGATGCTCACACATTCAATATTTGCTGATGTTTAGAGTTAATTGAGAATTACAAGATATCACTTAGTAATCAGGTTTCATAATCAGTATTTCCTTTTTTCAAAATGAAGTGATAAGATTAGCTTTTCTGTAATTAAGAATAATAAATACTTATCTTTAGACTTAAGAATAATCATTCAAGTCACAGGCCTATGTTTTCTAATTTGGAATGTGAATATTCTAGTTTTTATTTTAGGTTTATTGACATTGTCAACCTCACTGAAGAGGCAAGCTCAAAATCATTTAAAAAAAAGAATTTATTCTAAATAGCAGAGAAATTGCAATTCCAGACACACAAACTGTAGCAAGCCAGGCAAATCTGCTGAGAGTTTGGGGTAGTTTATACTTATGGACAGGGAATGTAAAGAGGAAAGAGTTCAGATTGTCTGTTAAAATCAAAACAAATGGAGAACTACTTTGAAAATTATCTGCCCAGACAAAACCAGTCCAGTCATACAAACGAAGCTCGATTTGGCTCATTTTGCAAGGTCAACTTGACCTGGGTAATTTCTTGTTCATGCTTCTGGAAATGATATGAAAAACTTCCTAAGGTGGATGTAAAGCAACCCCTGGTTACTTCCCTATCCTTTAAGAAAATCCCAGTATTACCACGTTCTGTAAATCAAGCATTTATATGAAATCAGTCTCTTGGTCCCTAAGTTTTGTTTTCTTGAGGACACATGCATGAAATTTTCCATTTTATATTCTCCAGTTCTATTTTAGATGGAAATTGATTCACAACACTGTACGTTGTAATATTATGCAAATTGTGCTCTGCAGTCACCATAAGTCAATTAGTTAAAATTCAGTTTTTACTAATATTGAAATTATTTAACATGTATTTTATTTTAAAAATGCATTTAAGGGGTGCCTGGGTGGCTCAGTGGGTTAAAGCCTCTGCCTTCAGCTCAGGTCATGATCTCAGGGTCCTGAGATCGAGCCCCACATCGGGCTCTTGCTCAGCAGGGAGCCTGCTTCCCCTTCTTTCTCTGCCTGCCTCTCTGCCTACTTGTGATCTCTCTCTTTCTTTCTGTCAAATAAATAAATAAAATCTTTTAAAAAAATGCATTTAATAGGGGTGCCTGATGGCTAAGTTGGTTAAGCATCTGACACTTGATTTCTTCTCAGGTTGTGATATCAAGGGTCCTGAGATCTAGCCCCATTTTGTGGAGAGTCTGCTTCTTTCCCTCTGCACCTCTCCCCACTTGTTTTATCACTTGCTCTCAAATAAAAAAAAAAAAATCCTTAAAAAATGCATTTAATACTTCTAAGTAGCACATTTACATTTGTTTCCCTCTGATTAAATTATTATCCTCTTAAAAATTTGTTTTTTTTTAGACCAAGAACACAGTCTAAAAAGGTATCAGAAAAAGCTATCAGATCATACCCTTTCTTTTTGCTTACCTCCTTAAAAATAATTTTTATTATAGTAAAATCAATTTAAAATCAACAGTAAAACCCATTCCACGGGGAAACGGAGAAATTGGCACCCTAGAGTTGAAAGATGGTTGAGTTATAAATAGATTTCAGAGTCAGAATTAATACGGATTTCATGTTATTTATCATCTAGACACTTACTTGGAGCATTGAAGAATAAATAGATTTGGATTTTCTAAATATCAATCAGTGCATAAAAACAGGTTATTAAAAATCAATGCAACCTTTTTTCTAAATTGGCCCATGCCCCTTTTCAATTACTCAGTTAGCTATAATAACTTATAATATGTTAGCTACCATTTTCAAGTCAATATCCCAATTAAAGGCAAATAAATAAGTAAAAATCCCTTAATTTACAAGCTTACTGCACTTTGTGGGTGTACTTCCTCACTTTATTTTTCTCTCCTGGTAAAATATTATAAAGTCTGCTATAGCTTTTTAACCTTTTCTTAACTCTCCCTCAAATGGAATGTGAAAACATGCTATTCACTCCCAAGGCACACCACTTAATTTTTCTTTTTGTTTCCTTTATTATCATTTAAAAAGGTCATATATAAAACAATTTTCATCGGCAGCTATCGCTTTCCAAAGTTGTGGGGAAAGGAAGAGATTCTATTTGTTTCAAGATACTTAAAAAACTTTAGGATAAATACTGCAGTAATCTGAGTAAAATGCTTCCTCCTTTAATAAGCCACAACAAAATCCCAATCTATTAACACAAGAACAGTTCTTTAGTTCATGAAAAATCCCGTGTAGATATTTCTTGTAGGCAGAATTTGTCCAAGAAGTGATTCAGAAATACCAGTACAATCTGTTATAGCTCTGATTACTTATTTTTATAGTGGTTAATAGTGTCTCCACAAAATGAAAAATATTGCACATGGGAGATTTGGTTGGGGGTAGGGGACAATTTAGGAAGTATGTTACACCACTTTTAAATGTTTCATTGGCTAGGGGCACCTAGTGGCTCAATTGGTTGAGCGTCAGACTCTTGATTTCCCCTCAGGTCATGATCTCAGAATCCTGAGATTGAGCTCTGCACTGGGCATAATACCTGCTTAAGATTTTCTCTCTCCCGCTGTTCTTCCACCCCCTCCACCCCTCCACCTCCACTCACATGTTCTCTCCCCCTCTTAAAAAAAAACCAAAAAACAAAACAAAAGTTTCATTAACTAGAACTAGTCACCTGGACCTACCTAAATGAGGAAAACTAGGGAATGTGGTCTTAATCTTCTACTTTGTTAAGGCATAGAATTTGGTGAAGATACAGAATTGTCTTAGCTTCAGCTATTCAAAGTTTAGAATATACATATGCACACATACACATTGGAATCCATATATGCAACTCAATATGACATTATTGGAAAGTAATATAAAGCTAAGCAATATTTATAAACACTGTATCATAGTACAGGCCAAAGAGTGAGTTCCCTGAAGCCTAAAGTGAATGAACCCTTTTAGAACGGATTACAAATATGATAAAGAACTTTCATGTAGCCTTAGGTTCTTGATATAAGGAAGGCATGCCAAAGAAGACTTCTAGCTGTAATACCTCAATAGATTAAAAAAAATTGTCATTGCTTCTTAAAAGAAGACTAAAAATATTATTTTTTTTGTCTTATATCACTGTAGGTGAGACAATTAAAAAATGGTAGTATTTTATAGCCTTAAATGCCTCAGAAGTGTGTAAAAAAAAAAAAGCTGTCTACATTCACCACATTGTTTTCTGTAGTGTTTTGAAATGTCTTCTTTTTTGATGTGCTTTCAATAAGCATAATTACCTTGACATGCATCCATGTTGCATATATTAATAGTTCATTTTTAATTGCTGGTATATGAGAATTTCTATATATATTTACCTATTGATATACATTGTGTTCTTTCAAGTGTTGGGCCACTAAAAATTAAGTTGTATTACATGTGCATGTACAATAGTCTGAAGACATTTGTTTTTCTTATGAATGGAATGACTGGACCACATGCTTAAAGTTTGAAGCAACTGAGAAACTATTTTCTGAAATGTTTGCATCATGTTGCAATTCCACTAGCAAGATATGAGGGCTCAAGTTGTTCAACATCCTGGCCAATACATGACATAGCCAATCTTTTTTTGTTTCCTTATTTTAGACATTCTAATAGGTTTCACAATGTGGTTTTTATTTTAGACATTTTAATAGGTATGTTTTGCTATATATTATCAATAATGTTGCACATATTTTATGGGCTTGATTGCTTTGCATACATCTGCTTTAGTGAAGGGTCTATTTAGAATTTTAATATATTTACTGGCTTTTTATTTTGTTTTCTGTTTTATTAAGTTTTAAGAGTTCTTCATATATTTTATATACATGTCCTGTGTGAAAATGTGAATTACATATGTTTAATAAAGGCTTCTCCTTTAATTCTCTTAACTATTTTTTGAAGAGCAGATACTTTTAATTTGGATAAAGTCAAATTTATAATACTTTTCTTTTGGATT
>CM053605.1:34547114-34602502 GCA_028646535.1 Procyon lotor
CTGATTGTGCTAGGTCCTTTGAATTTTCAGATGAATTTTAGAATTACTTTTTCAGTCTCCAGAAAGAAAAAAAAATCAGAATATGTTGAATTTAAAAGTCAATTAAAAAATAAAATAAAATAAGATAAAAGTCAATTCTAGGAAAATTCACACCAGAAATTTTTGCTTTTACAATCCAGAAGGACAGAAAGAAACCTGCCCATTTATTGAGGTAATATTTATTTTCTCTCATCAGTGTTTAGTAGTTTTCAGGACAAAGGTCTTTCATATCATTTATCAGATTTATCCCTAAGTACATGATAATTTTTGATGCTGTTGTGAATTATGATCTTGATATTTTTAAAATTTTAATGTCCAATTAATTGATTTTTAATAATTGAAATATTGTTGATTCATGCATTGTGAAACCCTGCTAAACTCATTTATAATTTCTAGTAGCTTTCTTGCAGATTCCATTAGATTCTCTTCATAAAAATGTCTATCAGTAAAGACCATATTTAATTTGCCCTTTAAAATTTGTATATCTTTTTGGGGTACCTGGGTGGTTCAGTCAGTTAAGCAACTGACCGTTGATTTCAGCTCGGGTCATGATCTCAGAGTCCTGAGGCGAGCCCTGTGGTGATCTCTGCAGTCAGTGAGGAGTATGTTTGAGATTCTCTCTCTCCCTCTCCATTTGCCTCTCCTACCCTCCCTAAAATAAAAATTTTTAAAAATGTGAATATCTTTTTTAAAATTACTATATTGGCTAGACTTCCAAGGCAGTGTTGAATAAAAGTAGTGAAAGTAGATATCCTTGTCTTGTTTGTGGTCTTAGGAGAGAAATATTCTCCCATTTTTTTTTGTCTTGTCTCCTTTTAAAGTCTTTTGCCATTAAATGTGATGTTAATGGAAGGTTTTTGTTTTTGAGTTATATATTTTGATATGTGTTTTCCTTATTTTTGTATATATTATTGCTAAATGATCCCAATAAGTCTAATTTTGTCCAGTTGTATCTATCACCATAGTTAAAAGATTTTTTCTTACAAGGACTTTTAAAATGTATCCTGATTTTCATAGACTGTATTCTTAGAGCAGTTTTAAGCTCACAAAAAATTAAGTAGAAGTTACACAGACTTCTTATAGAACTTCTGACCCCACACATGCATAACCTCTACCATTATCATTCACCCCCACCAGAGTAGTACATCTGTTACAACTGATGGAATGTTATATCTACTCTGACACATTATTATCACCCAAAGTCCGTAGCTGACATTAGAATTCACTCTTGGTGTTTTACATTTTATGAATTTGGACAAATAATTTATAATCACATGTAGCCATCATTATAGGATCATACTGAGTCGTTTCACTGCCTTAAGAATCTTCTGTGCTCCACCTATTCAACATTTTCTCACCACTAATCCCGAAAGCCATTAAGTTTTTACCATTTCCATGGTTTTGCCCATTCTAGAGTGTCATATAGTTGAATTTTACTATATTTATTGGCTTCTTTCACTTGTAATATGGATTTAAGTTTTCTCCATGTTTTTTCATAGCTTGATAGGTCATTTCCTTTGCTGAGTAATATTCTGTTGTCTAGATGTAGCACAATTTGTCTATTCATTCACATACTGAAGGATACATTGGTTGCTTTAAAGTTTAAGAAATTGTGCAAAGAAGAAGTCAAATTATCCCTCTTTGCAGATGACATGATACTTTATGTGGAAAATCCAAAGACTCCATCCTGAAATTACTGGAACTCATACAGCAATTCAGCAATGTGGCAGGATACAAAATCAATGCATAGAAATCAGTTGCTTTTCTATACACTAACAATGTAACTGTAGAAAGAGAAATTAAGGAATCGATTCCATTCACAATAGCAACAAAAACCATAAGATACCTAGGAATAAACCTAACTAAAGAGGCAAAGGATCTATACACTAGAAACTACAGAACACTTATGAAATAAATTAAGGAAGACACAAAAAGATGGAAAAAATATTTCATGCTCATGGATTGGAAGAATAAACATTGTTAAAATGTCTATCCTTCCCAGAGCAATTTACACTTTCAATGTCATCTATTAAAATATCATTGGATTTTTTCAGAAAACTGAAACAATTGTAAAATTTGTATGGATCCAAAAAAGACCCTGATCACCAAGGGAATGATGAAAAAGAAAAACAAAGCTTGGGGCATCATACTGTCTGACTTCAAGTTATATTACAAAGCTGTGATCACCAAGACAGCATTATATTGGCCCAAAAACCCAACACATAGACCAAAGGAACAGAATAGAGACTCAAGAGACACTCAGCATTATGGTCAAATAACCTTTGACAAATCAGGAAAAATTTCCAATGAAAAAAATACAGTCTCTTCAATAAGTGGTGCTGGGAAAATTGAACACCACTCACCAGTATCCCTATTGTTAACATTTTGTATAGCCATGGTGTATTTGTAAAAACTAAGAAATCATCTTTGGTATGTAAAAATTACCTAAGCTATAGACATCACACAGATTTCTCTAGTTCTTCCATTAATTTTTTATTAACATATAATGTATTATTTGCTTCAGGGGCATAGGTCTGTGAATCATCAGTCTTAAACAATTCACAGCACTCACCATAGTGCATACCTTCCCCAATGAAAATAGCCAAGCCACCCTATCCCTCCCCCACCATACCCCAGCAACCCTGTTTGTTTCCTGAGATTGAGTCTCTTATAGTTTGTCACCCTCCCTGGTCCCATCTTTTTTCAGTTTTCCCTCCCTAGCCCTCCAACCCCTGCCCTGTCTCTCAAATTCCTCATATCAGAGAGATCATATGATAATTGTCTTTCTATGTTTGACTTATTTTGCTTAGCATAATACCCTCTAGTTCCATCTACATTGTTGCAAATGTCAAGATTTTAGGGTTTTTTGATGGTTGCATAGTATTTCATTGTAGGTATATACCACATCTTCTTTATCCATTCATCTGTTGATGGACATCTAGGTTCTTTCCATAGATTGGCTATTGTGAACACTGCTGCTATAAACATTCGGGTGCACATGCTCCTTTGGATCACATTTGTATCTTTAGGGTAAATACCCAGTAGTGTGATTGCTGGGTCATAGGGTAGCTCTATTTTCAAATTTTGAGGAACCTCCATACTGTTTTCCAGAGTGGCTTCCATACCAGCTTGCATTCCCACCAACAGTGCAGGAGGGTTCCTCTTTCTCTTCATCCTCGCCAACATCTGTCATTTCCTGACTGTTAATTTTAGTCATTCTAACTGATATGAGGTGGTATCTCACTGTAGTTTTGATTTGTAGTTCCCTGATGCCAAGTGACGTGGAGCACTTTTTCATATGTTGAAATTGTGGCCATTTGGATGTCTTATTTGCAGACATGTATATTCATATCTTCTGCCCATTTCTTGATTGGATTATTTGTTCTTTGAGTGTTGAGTTTGATAAGTTCTTTATAGATTTTGGATAGTAACCATTTATCCCATATGTCATTTGTAAATATCTTCTCACATTCTGTCAGTTGTCTTTTGGTTTTGTTGGCTGTTTCCTAAGGTGTGCAAAAGCTCTTGATCTTGATGAAGTCCCAATAGTTCATTTTTGCACTTCCTCCCCTAGCCTTTGGCGATGTTTCTAGGAAGAAGTTGCTGTGGCTGAGGTCACAGAGATTGCTGCCTGTGTTCTCCTCAAGGTTTTTGATGGATTCCTGTCTCATGAATGGATTCAGGTCTTTGATCCATTTTGAGTCTATTTTTGTGTGCACTGTAAGGAAATGGTCCAGTTTCATTCTTCTACATGTTGCTGTCCAATTTTCCCAACATCGTTTGTTGAAGAGACTGTCTTTTTTCCATTGGATATTCTTTCCTGCCTTGTCAAAGATTAGTTGACCATAGAGTTGAGGGTCCATTTCTGGGCTCTCTATTCTGTTCCATGGATCAATGTGTCTGTTTTTTTTTCTTTGGCAGTACCATACACTCTTGATGATTATAGCTCTGTAATAGAGCTTGAAGTCTGGAATTGTTATGCTGTCAACTTTGGTTTTCTTTTTCAAGATTCCTTTGCCATTCTGGAGTCTTTTCTAGTTCCATAAAAATTTTCGGATTATTTGTTCCATTTTTTTGAAAAAAGTGGATGGTATTTTGATAGGGATTGCATTAAATGTGTAGATTGCTCTACGTAGAATAGACATTTCACAATATTTGTTCTTCCAATCCATGAGCATAGGAAGTTTTTCCATTTCTTTGTGTCTTCCTCAATTTCTCTCATGAGCACTTTGTAGTTTTCTGAGTACAGATCCTTTGCCTCTTAGGTTGGGTTTATTCCTAGGTATCTTATGGTTTGTGGGTAATTGTAAATGAGTTTAACTCCTTAATTTCTCTTTCTTCTGCTTGCTGTTGGTATATAGAAATGCAACTGATTTCTATGCATTGGTTTTATGTCCTGACACTTTACTGAATTCCTCTATGAATTCTAACAGTTTTGGGTTTTCCACATAAAGTATCATATCATTTGTAAACAATGAGAGTTTGACTTCTTCTTTGCTGATTAAGATGCCTTTTATTTCTTTTTGTTGTCTGATTTTGGAGGCTAGGACTTCTAGTACTATGTTGAGTAGCAGTGGTAGTAGTGGACAGCCCTGCCATGTTCCTGACTTTAGGGGAAAAGCTCTCAGTTTTTCTCCATTGAGAATGATATTCACTGTGAGTTTTTCATAGATGGCTTTAATGATAGTAGTATGTACCCTCTATCCTTACACTGTGAAGAATTTTGATCAAGAAAGGATGCTGTACTTTGTCAAATGTTTTTTCAGCATCTATTGGGAGGATCATATCGTTCTTGATCTTTCTTTTCTTAACATATTGCAATACATAGACTGATTTGTGGATTTTGAACCAACCTTGCAGCCCAGGAATAATTACCACTTGATCGTGATGAATAATCCTTTTAATGTACTGTTGGATCCTGTTGGCTAGTATTTTTTGGTGAGAATTTTTACATCTTTGTTCATCAAAGATTTTGATCTGTAATTCTCTTTTTTGATGAGGTCTTTGGTTTGTGATCAACATAATGCTGGCCTCATACAATGTGTTTGGAAGTTTTCCTTCCATCTTTATGTTTTTGGAACAGTTTCAGAACAGTAGATATTAATCTTTATTTAAATGTTTATTAGAATTCCCCTGGGAAGCCATCTGGCCCTGGGCTCTTGTTTGTTGGGAGAGTTTTGAAGACTGCTTCAATCTCCTTACTGGTATGGGTCTGTTCAGGTTTTCTCTTTCTTCCTGGTTGAGTTTTGGTAGTTTATATGTCTTTAGGAATGCACCCATTTCTTCCAGATTGTCAAGTTTGCGGGTGTATAGTTGCTCATATGTTCTTATAATTGTTTGTATTTCTTTGGTGTTGATTGTGATCTCTCCTCTTTCATTCTTGATTTTATTAATTTGGAAACTTTTTCTTTGCTTTTGATAAGTCTGGCCAGCAGCTTATAGTCTTATTAATTCAAAGAACCAGCTCCTAATTGTATTCATTTGTTCTACTGTTCTTTGGTTTCTATTTCATTTATTTCTGTTCTGATCTTTATTAATTCCCTTCTCCCACTGGGTTTAGGCTTTCTTTGCTGTTCTTGCTCCTTAGGGGTAGGGTTAGGTTGTGTACTTGAAACCTTTCTTGTTTTCTTAAAAAATGCTTGTATTGCTGTATACTTTCTTCTCAGGACCACCTTTGCTGCATCCTGAAGATTTTGAACAGTTGTGTTTTCATTTTCATTTGTTTCCATGAATTTTTTTTAATTCTTCTTTATTTTCCTGGTTGGCATATTCACTCTTTAGTAGGATGCTCTTTAGCTTCCATGTATTAGAGTTCTTTCCAGCTCTCCTTTTGTGGTTGTGTTCTAGTTTCAAAGTAGTCTGAAAATATGTAGGGAATTGTGGCCTGAAAATATGTAGGGAATAATCCTAATCCTTTGGTATTGATTGAGACCTTATTTGTGACCCAGGATGTAATATATTCTGGAGAATATTCCATGTGCACTAGAGAAGAATGTGTATTCTGTTGCTTTGGGATGGAATATTCTGAATATATCTGTGATATCCATCTGGTCCAGTGTGTCATTTAAAGCCTTTATTTCCTTTTTGATTTTTGCTTAGATAATCTGTCCATTTCAGTGAAGGAAGTGTTAAAGTCCCCTACTATTATTGTATTATTGTCAATGGGTTTCTTTGATTTTATTAACTGGTTTATATAATTGGCTGCTCCTATGTTAGGGGCATAGATATTTAAAATTGTTAGATCTTCCCGTTGGACAAATCCTTTAAGTATGTTCTTCCTCATCTCTTATTAGAGGTTTTGGCTTAAAATCTTATTTGTCTGATATAAGGATAGCCATCCTAGTTTTCTTTTGATGTCCACTGGCATAGTAAATGGTTTTGTACCTCCTCGCATTAAATCTGGAGGTGTCTTTAGGTCTAAAATGAGTTTCTTGCAGACAGCATATCAATGGGTCTTTTTTTTTTTTTTAATCCATTGTGATATCCTTTGTCTTTTGATTGGGGGCATTTAGCCCATTTACAATCAGGGTGACTATTGAAAGATATGAATTTAGTGTCATTGTATTGCCTGTAAAGTGACTGTTACTGTATATTGTCTCTGTTCCTTTCTGGTCTGTTACTTTTAGGTTCTCTCTTTGCTTAGAGGACCCCTTTCAATATTTCCTGTAGGGCTGGTTTGTTGTTTGCAAATTCTTTTAGTTTTTGTTTGTCCTGGAAGCTTTTTATCTCTCTTTTTATTTTCAGTGACAGTCTAGCTGGCTATAGTATTTTTGGCTGCATATTTTTCTCAGTTAGTGCTCCGAATATATCATGCCAGTTCTTTCTGGCCTGCCAGGTCTCTGTGGATAGGTCTTCTGCCAGTCTAATATTTCTACCATTGCATGTTACAGACCTCTTGTCCTGAGCTGCTTCAGGATTTTCTCTTTGTGAGGCATGTAAGTTTTACTATTAGATGAAAGAGTGTTGACCTATTTTGATTTTGAGGGAGGTTCTCTGTGACTTCTGGTTTTTGATGCTTGTTCTTTTCACCAAATTAGGGAAATTCTCTGTTGTAATTTGCTCCAATATTCCTTCTGCCTCCATCTCTCTTTCTTCTTCTTCTTGAATCCCAATTATTCTAATATTGTTTTGTCTTCTGGTATCACTTATCTCTCGAATTCTCCCCTCATGATCCAGTATTTATCTCTTTTTCTCAGCTTCTTTATTTTCTATCATTTAGTCTTCTATTTCACGAATTCTCTCTTCTGCGTCATTTATCTTGGCAGTAAGAGCTTCCATTTTTGGTTCCTCCTCATCCATAGCCTTTTGATTTCAACTTAGTTAGATTTTAGTTCTTTTATTTCTCCAGAAAAGGATTCTTGCTTTTTTTGTCTAGCACCTTGAAAATCGTCATTCTGAACTCTAGTTCTGACATCTTACTAATGTCCATATTGATTAGGTCCCTAGCCATTGGTACAGGCTCTTGTTCTTTTTTTGAGGTGAGTTTTTCCACCTAGTCATTTTAACCAGATAAGATTAGATAAATGAGAGAATTAAATACTAAAAGGGTAGCAATGACCCCAGAAA
The DNA here is from genome assembly GCA_028646535.1 of Procyon lotor. Lineage (NCBI taxonomy): Eukaryota > Metazoa > Chordata > Mammalia > Carnivora > Procyonidae > Procyon > Procyon lotor. The sequence goes on from CM053605.1 coordinate 34,554,720, forward strand.
AATATACACTAACCAAATTGGAAGAGACCCGAAAGACCCAAAACTAGGATGGGAAAAAAGGAGGAAAAAATTTTATATATATATAAATTTTATATATTTATAAATATATATATGTATATATATATGTAATTAGACTGGTGAATAGAACAGAGCCACATATTGGATTTGGGGTTTATTGTGGTCTGTTAGAAGAAACTGCTTCCCAATGTTTTAAAGAAATAAAAACGTGTGTGTGTGTGTGTGTATACACACAAGGGGTAAACATGATGAAGGAATGAAGTATGACTATAAAGATGAAAACTAAAAAAGATTTAGAAAAGGAATTGATAAGATAAGAAGTTGGTTGAAAAAAAGAAAAACTAAAAAAAGGAAAGAATGTGATCAGACTGGAGACTAGAACAAAGACATGTGCTAAATTTATAGTATATTTTGATCTATTAGAAGAAACTTTATCTCAAAATTTTAAAGAAGAAAAACCTATTTGTATACCAAGAATAAGGTTAAATACAAAGAAGGCATAGACTGTGACTAACAATGATAAATTTAAAAAAAAATTAAAAAGCATTGATGATGAGATAAAATAGTTAAAAAAAAAAACACTAGAATAGGAAAGAAGAAAAGTTTTTAAAAAATAAGAAAAAAATTTAAAAAAATTAACTTTGAAAGACCAAAGAATCATGGGGAAAAAGCCATGAATTCTATGTGTTGTATTCCCATAGCTCTGAAGTTTTGCTGTTCTCATTGATCGGTGAACTTAGTCTTGGGTGGATTTTCTTGCTGATATTCTGGGGGAGGAGCCTATTGCAGTGATTCTCAAATGTCTTTGCCCGAGGTGAAATTGCACCACCCTTTCCAGGGGCCAGGGTAAGCAATTTGCTTGAGTTTGCTCTCGGTAGCTTTTGTTCCCTGAATACTTTCCACACAGCTTTGGAGGACAGGAATGAAGATGGTAGCCTCCTGATCTCTGGCCCAATAGGAGCTGAGAGCTTGGGGCTCCACTCTGCAGTGCACTCTCAGAGAAAAGTCATTCACCTATGTTTCCCTGGTCTCTGGTCGCATTCTGAGCTCACCTGGCCTATGACAAGCATTTCTTTCTCTGGCACACAGACCCGTTCGGAGTCTCCAAACCCGGCATATCCCTTCAGCATGCTCCTGTGCTGCTCCTCCCAGAGAAGGAAGGAGTGATTCTCCCCAGATCTGCCACTTGTGGGTTCCTTACTTGTAGATTAGTGACCCGACTGTGCCTCAGATCATGGATTAAGGTAGCCCCGAGCTGAGAGTCCACTTCTCAGCTCTGTCTCTACAGCTGGCTTCCCTGCTCTGATACCTGAGAGCTCTGCTGCCCTCAGAAACCCTGGTCTTTCTGTGACCCTGGGGGTCCTGAGACCACACTATCCCAGTGAGGGCTCCACCTCCAACCCCCCCCCCCAAACCCCCTAGTTAGCCTTGGAGCAACATCCCTTAGTGGAGCAGACTTCTGAAAGTTCTGATTTTGTGCTCCACTGCTCTACTGCTTGCTGGAGCCAGCCCCTCCCCCCATGGTCTGTCTTCTTGTCTATCACCTTGGGTTTACTTCTCCACAGGTAGTACCTTCCAGAAAGTGGTCACTTTTCTGTTCCTAGAATTGCTGCTCTTCTTCTCTTTGTTGAAGAGAAAGATCTCCTGTTGAGTTTGTAGCTGTTCAGAATGGTTTAATAACTATTTGGATGAACTCCTAGGACCTGATGCTATTTAGATCTCCTACTCCTCTGCCATCTTGCTCCTCCCTCCTCTTCCATTAATTTTATATTATTCTTTGAAGATAATGTAGACTTCATGTAGAATTTATCATTGACTTTTTTTTTTCTAATATTACATCAAGATTGTATTCCTGGGACAAACTCCATAGGCTATAATATACTATTAGTTTATCATGTGGTTGGGTTTTATTTGCTAAATATTTGAGTTTTTTTCTTAAAGATTTTATTTACTCATTTGACAGATCACAAGTAGGCAGAGAGGCAGGCAGAGAGAGAGGGGGAAGCAGGCTCCCTTCCAAGCAGAGAGCCTGATGCAGGGCTTGATCCTAGGACCCTGAGATTGTGACCTGAGCGGAAGGCAGAGACTTTAACCCACTGAGCCACCCAGGCACCCCTATTTACTAAATATTTGTTAAAAAATTTTATATCTGTGTACATGAGAGACTTCATTGCTAGGTTTTTTTTTTTTTCTTGGAATTTTTCTGACGGTTTCCATATTAGCATTAGTAGGATAGTAGAATTCATTGGGAACTATTCCCTTCTCTTTAATTTCCTAGAATCTTTTGAGCATGATATTATTTCTTCCTTAAAGTTTGGTATAATTGCCCAGTGAATACATCTAGGCATTAATCATGTCTCTTTTCGCTTTTCTATCTATTCAATATGATTAGAGGTTTATCATTTTTAGTTAAATTATACTGTGGTCAGAAAATGTACTATGTATCACTTGAAGCCTGCCATATTCATGCAAACTTGTTTCATGATGCAGGATATAGTCAGTCTTGATAAATGTTCCCTGACTATGTGAAAATAATGTGCATCTGTAGTTTGGTGTATTCTATTAAGTTCACACCTTTGGTTTCTAGTTTTGTTTAAACCTTTAGAATATGACTTTTCAGTCTGTTTCTTCTGTCAGTTGTTGAAGGTGGTTGGAATCTTTGATCATAATTTTGATGATGTGTATTCCTTTGGAGATTGATTAGTTTTGTTTTATAAATTTTAAAGCTTTGTGTGTATATACACAGGTTTTATGACTATAATATTTCCTTCATAAATTAAACACCTTAAAGTTATGAAATCACCTTCCACTTTGCTTGATGTTAATACAGCTTCATCTTTATTTTGTTTAGTGTGAGTCTAGAATATTTTTCATCCTTTTACTTATGCCTAGTTCATGCTATAATTATAAAAGTATGTTTCCTTGAAGCAGCATATATTTGGGTCTTGCCTTGTAGTATAATCTGATAATCTTGTTTAGCCCATAATTTACATTTTATATGATTATCGATGTTGTTGTATTTAAACCTGTCATCTTGCAATTTGCTCTTTACTGACCTTATCTTATTTATGTTTTTACCTTTTTTCTTTTTTTTTACTTTCTTTCCATTAATTGAGTTTATTCCATTACATCTCCATTTTTTGTTTTAGTAGCTATAACTTGTTAGTTATTTAGCCATGGCATGTAATTATATTTGCCACCTTTTTGTTCACAATGCATATCTTTAACTTATCACTGCAAATCTTCAATAATGTTCTAGTACTTCAGATAGAGTATGAGAACCTTACTTTCACTTCTTTCATCTATGTTAATGCTCTTATCAGACAATTACTTTCACAGGTATAATAAACCTGATAAATAATATTATTTGCTTAAAGGTACATTGTAAATTAACAAGATTTAAATACTGAGAAAAAAATCATATATTTTTCTTTGAGAAAACTTTCTGATGCTCTGTTTTTTGTTAGATACACAAATGGTATTTCCATCTGGTACTTTTTGTTTATTACTGAAGAACTTTCTTTAACATTCTTATGAAGTGATTCTCACATTAAATTAGTATTTCTTTGCCAGAAAACTTTTTATTTTGTCTTCACTTTTAGGAGATATTTCTAATGGAAAATATTTTTTTTTAAAGATTTATTTATTTGACACAGAGAGAGATCACAAGTAGGTAGAGAAGCGGACAGAGAGAGGGGGGAAGCAGGCTCCCCACTGAGCAGAGAGCCCCATGCGGGGCTTGATCCCAGGATCCTGAGATCATGACCTGAGCCAAAGGCAGAGGCTTTAACCCACTGAGCCACCCAGGTGCCCTGGAAAATATGTTCTTATCCTTATATTTGTTCCTCTGATTTATAAACTCTGCCCTTTTTAGTTTTTTCTCCTTTTTACTGATTTGGGACAATTATATTATGATGTGTGCTTTAAAAAAAATTTTTTTGTTTTGTGTGTAGGCTTCATTAAGCTTTTTGGAACTGAATTTATAATATTTATGAAATTTGAAAAATTTTGACCAATATTTCTTAAAAATTTTTTCTCCTTTCCTCTCTTACCTCTCCCTTGAGGGGTAATTATGAGTATATATTAGACCATTTAAATGTTCACACAGCTCAATGATAGACTTTTCTTAATTATTTTTTTCTCTATTTCATTTGGATAATCTCTATTCCTTTCTCTTCAAGGTAACTTTTTAAAAAAAAGTTCTGCAATATCTTATCTCATTAATACTATACAATGTATTTTTTATATCAGAAATTGTAGTTTTTATTTCTATAAGTTTGCTTTGTGTCTTTTTTCTTTTTTATGTACTCCAAGTCTCCACTGAACATTTTACATGTAGAATATCAATTAAAGAACTGTTTTACTGTGCTTTCTTGCTAATTTTAAGCATCTGCACTGTTTGGGTTGGTTTCAGTTGAGATAATTCTCCTATTGTAAGTTCTGTTTTTCTGCTTCTTTGGATTTCTGGTAGTGTTGAATTGGATGCCATACAGTGTGAGTTTTCGTGGTTGGGTTTTGGACATCTTTGTACAGCTATAATTTCTCTTAAGCTTTTCTGTCCCTGTGCAGCTACTTGTAAACAGTTTGATCCCTCCAGGACTCACTCTAGGTTTGCTAAGTAGACCTAGAGCAGTGCCCATTGTAAGGCAATTGTGACCTACTACTGAAACAAGACCTTACCTAATACTCTTTTAATTCCCTCATGAACTGGTAATTGTTCCAGACTGAGTGGCGATAAAAGACACTAATTTTTTAATGAGGTCCTTCCCTTACCTTGAGTAGTTTCCTCCTATCAGTAGTTTCCTGATTAGTACTTAATTTCAGATTCTAGGAGGCTTTCTGTGAAGTTCTTCCCTCTCCATTCTTCTGTCCTGTGAACTTTAGCCACTCTAGACAGTTCTATCTTTTCATCAGAGATGATTTCTCCAGTTTTCTCTCCTAGCAACATGGGCAGGAAGCTCCCCTATACCAAGACAATAAGTTGGTGAAATTCCTTTCACTTGACCTCCCATCTCACAATGATTACTACACTTTTGTTGGCAATGTGAAGTATCTCATAATTGCTGTGTCATGTTTTGGGGTTGTGGTTGTTCAAAGAGGAGAATAAATCTAACACTTGTCTGTAAACATAAGTGATGTTCTAACTTAATTTTTCATTTTAATTAAAACACATTCTTTAGTTTGCTTCCAGAAAGCAACTGAGTTTAGTCTACCTATCCTTAGAAGCTCATAAATGTTCCTAAATGCTAATTAGCATTTTGCAATTGTATTTTAGTTCCTTCAGTAATTTTTTCCTTCAGTAATTGGAGATGTTGAACTATTATCAATATCCATGTAGCTAATTAGAAATATACTGTCAATCTCTTTCTTTTTTTAAAGATTTTATTTATTTGACAGAGAAACACAGCAAGAGAGGGAACATAAGCAGGGGGAATGGTAGTAGGGGAACCAGGCTTCCTGCCGAGCAGGGAGCCCGATGTGGGGCTCCATCTCAGGACCCTGGGATCATGACCTGAGCCGAAGGCAGATGCTTAATGACTGAGCCACCCAGGCGCCCTTAGTCAATCTGTTTATTTTTAATAGACAATCATTTTTTTCTTCTGTGATCCCCTTTGAAAGTTTTTATCAAACTTGATGGACAGAGATTTCACTGTTTCCTTTCTTTGCTCTTTCCCTTTTTCTCATTTTGTTTTATAATTTTCATTTTTGAGTTTCAATCCTAATTTTCAGTGGATTATTAAGCTTCAAGGACTTTAATTTTGACATTATTTCTTCAATATCTCTAAACTATTTTCTTCTCTTGTGTTAACTATATTAAATATTAAAACATTTAGCCCAGGGGCGCCTGGGTGGCTCAGTCGTTAAGCGTCTGCCTTCGGCTCAGGTCATGATCCCAAGGTCCTGGGATCGAGCCCCGCATCGGGCTCCCTGCTCAGCGGGAAGCCTGCTTCTCCCTCTATCATTCCCTCTGCTTGTGTTTCCTCTCTTGCTGTGTTTCTCTCTGTCAAATAAATAAAATCTTAAAAAAATAAAAATAAAAAAAAAAATAAAACATTTAGCCCATATTTCATGCCTTTATATTTTATCTTATCTATGCTACATTTTTATCTCTCACATATTTTAGAAGAATTTCCTAGTTAAGGGTTTCAGCTTGCTCTACTGAAACTTCGGACTTGACCTTGATTTATTATCTCTTCCTGTTATAATTTCAAAGCCTATAACATTAAACAGCAGACTTACTTAACAGGCTTTTATTTTTTTATTAAGTTGTTTTTTATTTTTTTAAAGATTATTTATTTATTTATTTGGCAGAGAAAGAGAGAGAGATCACAAGTAGGCAGAGAGGCAGGCAGAGAGAGAGGTGGAAGCAGGCTTTCTGCTGAGATCATGACCTGAGCCAAAGACAGAGGCTTTAACCCACTGAGCCACCCAGGCACCCCTTTAACAGGCATTTAAAATGGGTCTTTTAACTGTTTCAGTGAAATTATAAGTTCCTCTGTGGAGTTTCTCCTTTGTCTTCAAGCACTATTGATTCTTAGTTTTGCATTGATTCTCTGTAGCAGAATTTTCAAACACCTGGTGATCTTGTTAAATATTACTAATATACTGTTGGTTGGCTATTGTGATTCGGTACATTGCTGTGGATTTGGGAATGATTACACTTCTGAGGGTTCCCAGTTATTACCTGTTCTATGTTAATTTTCTGGTCATAGTACTCACATATAGCGCTATGTTAAGGCAGTAATTCATCACTGGTTTTGCTTGCTTACACAAGTAAAGCTGACATTGCAGGAATTTTTCAATTGGCCCAAATATTCTAATTGCCATCTAAAAAAATATTGAATTTATAATCTGATCTCTGCACAGTCCAGAATTAATCTCTTATCAGAAAAATAACTTTACAATAGTGCATTAGGGCACAGTTTACTCCACCATTATTTTTCCATCAGTCAAATACAGCCATCATTTTTTTTCCTATAGAAATTTCTCAAAATAACTTGGTTTGTTGATAAGTGGTACTGAGAATATATGTTCTTTGATTTCAGGTAAACCTAGCTGAGTCTTTACTAACTGATGTACTTTTTATAAACATGATTCAATTTTAATGTATTTTTTAAGGATTGTTAACAAATGCCTGATTTGGGAATATGATATTTTAAAAGTAATTTTTACACATGTTAAATAATGTATGTTCAAGGAACAAATAAAAAATTCACTGTAAAATAAAAATTGTGCCAAAACAAAAATGAGTATACTATTAATAAAGCACTACTGTTAGTTTTAATATCTTTGTTAGACACAAGATAGATATGTGTCTCAGATTAACCTTTTCTCATTTAAGACATAAAATGCAAAATATTACTCAAGAAGATTTCTAATTCTTTGACATTAATTTTAATTATTAAAGTATAGCTTTACCATTCTCACATATAAACATGTAACAATGTTGGCCACTTCTATTTTATTACATCTTAGTATTTAAGGTTCTTTTTGGCAAAAAAAAAAAAAATAATGCAAAGCATATGCAACAAAGTTAGCTGTGATAATATTCTATATGTGCGTCAGGATTTCACAAATTTGCCTCTGCTGCCAACTTTTCTAGTAATAATTCAGTGAAAGAAAATGATCATTGATGTTGTTCAAGAGTTTGAACACTAACCATCAGTTAATTTATAGTGTATCACTAATAATATCTAGTGAAAATTGCTTGTCAGAAAAATACAATTTTTAAGTGTCAATAACAGTGACAAGATATTCTCAGATTTTATTCCTTAATATGGTTTCCTCTTTTCTCTTTTTGACAAAGAATTAATAAAAGAAAATATCAAAACAAACTGTCAACTCCCATGCTGGAAAACATAGTCCATGGAACATGTAGAAGAAAGCATTTTTTAAATAGTATAATTCACATAAATAATGACTTCATGACTATAAAAACAAGTTGACCAGTACCTGGGTGGCTCAGTCAGTTTAAGTGTCTGACTCTTGATTTCCACTGGTGTTGTGAACTCAGGGTTGTGAGATCAGGTACTGCATCAGGCTCCATGCTTAGCAGGGAATCTGCTTGAGATTCTCTCCCACTCCATCTGCCTCTCTCCCTGCTCATGTGTGCAATGTTTCTCTTTTTCTTTCTTTCAAATAAATAAATGAATAAATAAATAAATATGGGATGCCTGGGTGGCTCAGGCATCACTTGATCTCAGCGCAGGTCTTGATCTCAGGGTTGTGACTTTGAATCCTACATTGGACTCCATGCTGGGTGTGCAGCTTGCTTTTAATAAATAAATCTTAAAAAAAGTTGAATTTATTGAGGAAACCAAATATACCTGTGACAGTGTAGCTTAATGAAAGCAGTTGATGATAAATAGCTGTTTTTGAGGTCAACATTTTAAGTGGAGGACAGAAAAAAAAAGTAAATTGCAGACTTCTACACAACTTAAAATATTTTATCAAGCAATTGTCACATTTCTAATGTTTATATGGAATTATACATATTTACAAGATCATTTGATACAGATTCTAAATACATCTAATTTATATCATAGTGAGGTAATCTCTGCTTTCCATATAAGCTATATGTATTTAGCATCTAGAAAATTTACTTATTACTATTCTATTTTCTGAATGCTATTCTACCTGACATTTTAAGTTATTACACCTGCCTATCTAATTTATTTGACAGAAAGGAGTAGCACCATCTCCAAACTTTTTCATACGTGAGCTAATTAATTCTCCTTCAATTATCTAATTTAACACATTCTCATTATGGTCTACAGTCTATCAGGTATTGAACTGAGCTCTAATATAGCAAGGGTTGCAGAAAACATCTATACTTCAGAAGACCATGGTTTGATAGTAAAATAATTATTACATTTCACACTATAAAGGTAAAGCTAGATCTGACCTTTAATTATATTTGCTTTAAGCATAATTTATATAAAAATCACTCATTGTAAGTATCCAATTCAGTCATTTTTAATAAACTTCTATAATTTTGCAGCCATAAATATATTCCAGTTCTAGAACTTTAAAATCATTCCTCAAAATGTTATGCTCCTTTGTAATCAAAACCCTTTCCTTGACATAGACAACCACCAATCTCTATAGATAATATTTCTAGAAATTCCTGTAAATGGAATCCTAAATTATGTATTCTTTTGGGTCTGGCTTCTTTCACCCAGGATAATGTTTTTAAGATTTATCCATTTTGCAGAATGTGTTAATAGTTTTATTACTTTTTTAAAAAATATTGATTTATTAGAGAAACAGGGAGAGAGAGCACAAGAGGGAGGGAGGGGCAAAGGAAGAAAGAGGGAGGAAATCAGACTTCCTGCTGAGTGCAGATCCTGATGAGGGACTTGACCTCATGACCCTGAGTCATGACCTGAGTTGAGATCAAGAGTCAGATGCCTAAACAATTAACCACCTAGGTGCCCCAATAGGTTTATTTTGTGTTATTTCTGAGTAGTACACAATTATATACATACAGGACTTGGTGTTCATCCACCAATTAGTTAATGTGAGTTTGGATTGGATATAATGATTTGGGGTATTATGAATAATACTTATATAACTTAAACATGGAAGTCTTTATATGGACGTAGGTTTTGATTTCTCATGCGGTCTAGTAATTCTCTGTTAGCTTTAGCTACCAACTAAATTGTTGAAGAGAGTTGGTTTATCAGTCCTTTAGATTACCACCATTCTAGTGGGTATTCCTGATATTGGATGGTGGGTTAATTTACATTTTCTGAGTCACTAACAATGCAGATGCCCTTGCATGTATGTAATGGATATCTGTGTATTTTTACAGAGATATGCCCTTTATATGCATGCCCTTGTATGTATGTAATGGATATCTGTATATTTTTACACAGATATTTAAGTGCAGATATTTTGCCTATTTCTTATTTAGGTTTTTTATTTTACTTATCAATTGTGTTCTAAGAAATTTTTCTATATTGCAGATAAATACACACACACACACACACACACACAGTGGAGATTTACATATATTGTGGGGTTTTTTTTGTTTTACTTACAACTGAATTCTAAGAGATTTATGTGTATTGCTTTATCAGGCATATGATTTGCAAATATGCTCTTTCAGTCTGTAACTTGACTTCTTATTTTATTTATGGAAGAATCAAAATTTGGGTTTGGTAATGTAATCAAAGTTCAGCCAATTCTCAAGACTGACTTGGCTTTCACTCAGTGGCAGGCTCCTTCAAGTCTTTTTTATGTATGCATAGCTTTTCAGTTAGCCAGGGATGCATAGCGTGGATAGTTTTAATGAGAGTTGAGCTCTCATTTCCAATTTTTTAAAAATATTTATGATTGTACTCATCCTATTTTAAATCTTTTTCTCCAAGGAACAAATTTGTACTTGGATTTTCATATCATATTCTTGTATCTAACGCTTATATTATGTTTAATTAATTCTGTATTATATTTATATAGTGTCAGTTGACTACATTTATTATAGAGAAGGTAATCTATATGCTTTTTACCACTCTTTTTGCTAGCCTCTCCTCCCTGTTTTTATTCATTATATTAATAAGTTCTTATATTACAGTAGCTTATAATATTTACATTATGTGTAGGAAATATTAGCTCTAGATTTAAATGAATTAAAAAAACAGTTTTGGGTTGGGGAAGCTTATCCAATATTATTATTACTATTATTATTATCCGTAAAGACAAAATTATGGTAACTATTTCTGTGAGTGACTGCATGCTTAAAAATATGTCTTTTTCCTTTTATACATGGATGAGGATTGCAGTTCATTGAATGCTGGATACCACTTTCTCCAAAATACTTACTTATAGAACCCTAAATTTCCATATGTTAAACATTACTTTATATAAGTTTTAAGCCAATTCAATTACTTACTCCTTATAGGTGATTTTTTTTTTTTTTTTTTTTTTTAGTGAAGGGAAGGCAGGATAGAGAACTTCAAAATCTGTATAATTATTGATCTTTGAATTGCCTTTGTTCAGCTACCACCAGTCATTATTAGGTTTTTTTCTCATAAATTTTGTCCTTTCAAAATTTAGACTCAAGTTTTTTTAATATTAATGCAGCTTTATTAAATTACATTTTGAAAGCATTTCTCTTCTATTTGATCTCTTGTTTAGACATTACTTATTAATGTATTGAATCTTTTTCTATTTTGTGTTTCTCATTTCTCACTGTTTTTTGAGTTTTATATTCTACACTATTATGAAAAATATGCAAGCCAATAATTTTAAACAATATAATCCTTCCTTTTTTCATCATTATTTTCTTATTTCAAAAAAAACTATCTTGATCAAAAATTTCACTTTGAATACCCCATTCAGTTGTAGTATTTATCTTCTTTCTGACACAACTTTTTTCTTTCTTTATTTTGCGTGTTTAATGTATTTTTGTTTTCATTATATTCATTCTTGAAATTCATAGATTTTCCTCATTGTCCAAACATTTGATGGATACTGTAGGACAGAGACCAAAGAAATGTGCATTAGCAGTATTAATGTCAAGATTTGATTTGTTGTCCTAGTTCGAATTTTTTAAAGATCCTCTTTAAAATGAAAGAAATATTCCTGTGTGAAATAAAGTGGGGATGTATTAGAAAAAAATTTTAAAAAATGATATATATAAGATAAATTAAATTTGGAGTGTCAGTGATGGCTTCAGCAAAGGTAGTTCTTACCCTGATGGAAAGAATACAGAGTATAGTTGCCATATTTTGGTAATATCTTTTAAGATGGGATGTTTTAGATCATTTTTGAAAGATGAGAAATCTCTATTAGAGAAAGTTGGAACTTGTAAAAGAGAGATTGCTATTATAGAAGAGAAGGATATGAGAGGGTAAGATGCAGTGAGATTTGTACTTAGTTTTGCAATATTTAGTCAAATTACTTGGACAAATAAAATGAAAACAAAATGAACTAAAGTAATGAAAATCTTCCAAATAATAAATTCATGCATCCTGTTTTTTTCCATACTTGTTTACAAAAATTTAAGTAAACTAAATATATGTGGGCAAAATAAAATTTTGAATTCACTAAGAAAAGTTAGCCGTCAAAGCATTTCTGAACTGTATCAAAACTGGGAAGTGAAACATACACATGTATAAATGTACAATATATACAAATGTACAACATGTACAAATGTACATATAACATGTTTGCACTTTTTAAAAATTCTAAATTGTTAATAAGAACTCAATAATTATATAAACTAATAATTTTGAAAAATCTGTACAGATATAAATCCTTGGCAATGATAGATGGGGAGTGATATTCCCCCAAATATTTGGCATATTGGAAGTTGCTAATCTAAATATTTTCTGTTGATTATGAATCAATACATTCATTGAAACAAACTGGATAGCAATGTCTAAATACAAAGAACTTGTTTTAACATTTTTCAAAACAAATATCTGCCTGATTAGAAAATTTGAGATGAAAACATGGAACTTTGGGTTTTTGGGGAGCCACGTGCTATGAGGTAAGTTTGATTTGAGTTGTAAAATATATTTCATAACGAACTTTTTCTCTAAAAATATGGAGGGGGAAGCTGAAAAGTGAAAATGCATTGTTGACTCCTCTTTTGGGTATATAACTACTGGCTATTCCTTTATTAAAATTTTATTATATATTAATAAATTGCTCATTGAAATGAATTTGTTATTCATATATATCTTGTGATTTTTTGTCACTGAAATTTCCTACAAGATAATGAATAAGAATATTTATTCTAATAGTTTTAAAACCAACTATTCTTTGCTAAACACATTTATCTTCCCCCTACATTGTCCAACAGAATGAGTATAAAACATTTATGACACATTTATTAATTTGCACTCAGTACTACATGGATATCTGATGTTAGTATGATGAATCTCTAAAAACGTGTTTTTGCTGAAATGGCTCTTTCCATAACCTATTTGAACTCAAAATTGGAAATACAATGTTACCATGATACATTTTGTATCAGAATAAACTAGGTAGAAAATACTATACCTGTAAGGCAGTTTGGCTTTGCTATGTGGTTTTAGTTTTAGACAATTGTTATGATCAGTTCTATACTTTAAAATCATTAGTGATACTGTGCAAGATTTTTTTTAAGTATGCGTGTGTCACATCTCTTACTATAGATTTTAATTGGTTAAAAAGTAAGAAATAACCAGTTGAAGTATTTGGTGGTGAAACTCAGTCTCTCACTTGGATCTATATATACATGTGTAATGGTTTATTTATACCAAAAAATTGGAAATCCATTTGTATGTTGAGGCTTGGGGAAATACCAAGAAAATATTATAGTGATGGAATCCAACCTGTAATATAACCTTTACTGGATAGGTGAAAAATGTTATGTGTTTGAATGAATATACTACCTACCTCCTCCCATTTCTCCATAAAGAAAATAATGAAATTGAGATCATTGACTAAACATTTAACCAAATACTTTGAGGTCTATGTTTATCAATGTTAGCTCAGAGGATGCAGATTTATGTATATTGTAGGTGATATATTTAATGGCAAAAAATTGGGAGAAGTGGCCTTAAATGTCCCAAGAACTAATATTCATTTATATATAGAAAAGATGAATATTCCTAGTATGAAGGCAATGAGGATTTGAAGTTCTCTTGGGACTTACTGTAGCTGTTCATAAATATGTTTAGTATAGTATCACCATTTTATGACATTTAAAGATAGCTTAGGAATTACAGATCTTTTCACAAAAGATCTTTATTTGGCAGATTTTAATTTTTGGCGACTTCCTCTTATATTTAATTTTTAATAGTCTCAAAGTATAAGAGTTATTTACAGTGTTCAGCCTTCTGAAGTGATACTATAAAGTTTCAGGTGGGAAAAAGGAACACTCCTTGAGCACAGCTGGAAGTGACAGATGGGCACACTATGCTGTGAAACAAATTTCAAATAGATCTCCCAGGAGTTCAGATTGATCAAAATTTTCCCATTACTTCTGTTCATCATAAGTTTACTCTGTAAGGGAAGTGGGAGGGAAAGAGGGTAAAAGCTAGAGATTCTAAGTCACAATAACAAGATATTTTAAAATTCTACATTGTGTAAAGCTTTGAACTTAACTAGACCCTATTTGGGGAAAATAGAAACTTAGCTTAGTTTATCTGTCATTTTATTAACAGGAAACAATTGTCATTTTCTTGTTTTACTATCACAACGTAATTGATATTCATGTTGAAGACTTTGAATTATTGCAAAATCATGAAGTACTTTTGGCATAATCAAAAGATTAGATCACATTCAGTGTAATTCTACTGCTACATTATCAATTTCTATTGTTTTGCAAATAATAGCACATGCAGACTTTGTTGCTCAGAATTTTTGTTTGATGATTGCAGTGTATCTTAGTTATGTATTATTTATAATCATGATTTTGTAAACAGGAGTTTAACACATAATATCTGTACCTATTATGTAAATCATATTAAACATAATTGTCATTGCAGAATTTCCTGCAAGAGTCAATTTGGTGAAAAATCAGTTCAGCAAGTAATTACTTTTAATTCTCTATTTAATGAGCCCAATAGTTTAAATCATTTGTTTAATGTAGACTTAGAACAAAATATTTGGACAATAATGTGGAAAGAGAACATGTGTCTCTGAATTTCAGTACCTTCACTTCCTCAGGAAATATTTACAATTTATCTCTTTCCTCTTCTGCATATATATCATGAAACTTACCTCTAAATTTTATTGTAAAATTAAGTGAAAAACACAGATAAAATTTGACACATGATAGCTATTTGAAATATTTTTTTTCTTATCCCTCTTTATCACTAAACATGCATTTTGAAATAAAGGAAGTGTTGCCATTGTTGATGGTGTATGTTCAGTGAAAACTTCTCCCTTATTTTTTTCCTAACATATACTTCTCTCTCTCATCTTATTACATATTTCAGACTTCAGAACCCTACTTTCACATACTGCAATGACTAACAACGATGACTTTAAATTTAACTTACGTTGCCAAAGATATGACACTATGATAAAAACATTAATGATTTCTGACTTCCTGAAAAATTCTCTTAAATGTAATGGGGATAGCTAGTATAATCTGTAGATCAGTAAGAAGAGACACATAATAATTCTCATAGTTAAAAATCACCTCTTTACTTGTAATCATTTTCTTTCCTTTTTTATTTGTTTCAAATTGAATATTTGTCAACTCCTCCATAAAGTATATGAGCCAATTTTAAGTGTATGAATATTAATCACTAATCTATGAAAGATTGTTGAGCTGTCTTATTTTCAGATTATATACAATTTTAAAATAATTATTTCAAAGAATACCTTCAACATTCAAAATTCTTAAAGAAAATGATAATATTTTGTGAATCAATTCAGTTTATCTCAAAAGAAAAAAACACAAATAGTGATTTACTCTGTATAAAACTGATGTATATTATGTGAAAGTTTCAATTCTATATGAATAAATTTTCTTTTCTAAATAAGTTTCAATTCTATATGCATAAAGCTGAAGTGACTTTTCCCTTCATAAAAAAAAGAAAAAAATTCAAGGTCAAATAATATGTATGTCCTTCTTGATATTTTCTCAGAGTTCTAGAGTTAATCATTGCTTTCTACATGATTCTAACATGCATTTATTGTATACTCTAATTTTAACAAAACTATCTTAAATCCTGACTTCTCCTAATATTGCATCACAAAGCTACTTTTACATGGCTGTACTTCCAGTAATTTCCAAGTAGTACCTATCAGATCAACCATATGCATGTTGTAATAGGTCTCAATTCTGTAAATAAATTAATAAATAGTCAAGCAATAAATAACCAACAATCTGAAGTCAGTAGAGAATAACCCAGAGCAGGCAGAAATTAAAGGTTAATCTATACTTAGAAAAAGAGAATGGCATTAGACAATTTTATTATCTATTTCCTGTATTATATGGCTTTTTGCCTGGTTAAAAATATATATATATTAGTCTTATTGAATCTTACTGAAATATATGCATATATATAATATATATAATATACATAATGCTTATATATATAATCTTTATATATGTTAGTCTTACTGAATTGAAGAGCTAAAACAGAGCTCAGAGAATCCACATTAACTAGATCAAGAGGGAATTCCAGAAAGTCACATAGGGTGAAATTCCAGAATGGTACATAAGTCTTATATTTTATATATAATCTCTACCTAAATATTAGGCTGGTTTCATAATTATACATATGCAAAAGTGACTCCCAATCAGACCAGCTAAAGATAAAATAACCAGATAGAAATTTCTCTTGCCACATACTGCAGAAAGATCACGCTGGGAGTTTTAATTCACCCAAAATAAACGTAGATTAAAATACATCATAAAAATGCCTTAGTTTTATTCTTTTGCATGTAGCTGTCCAGTTTTCTGTTCACTGAAGACAGCTTTTTTGCCATATTGTTGCCTCCTTTGTCATATTAGTTGGCCATATAAGCCTGAGCTTATGTCTAGGCTATCTGTTCTTTTCTGTTGATCTGTGTATCTATTCTTGCACTATTACCATACTTTTTTGATTATTATAGCTCTGTAGTATATCTTTTTTTTTTTTTTTTTTAGTTATGTAGTATATCTTGAAATCTGGAATTTTAATACATTCAGCTTCATTCTTTTCAAGATTGCTTTGGCTATTTGGGTTATTCTGTAGTTCTTTACAAATTTTAATATCATTCTTGTTTTGTGAAAATGCTGTTGGTATTTTGTTAGGGATCACACTGAATCTGTAGATTACTTTGGGTAGTATGAACAATTCGACAACATTTTTTGCTAATCCATGAGCATAGAATACTTTTTCATTTGTTTGTGTCATCTTTAATTTCTTTCATCAATGTTTTAAAATTTTAGAGTACATGTCTTTCATATCCTTGATTAAGTTTATTCCTAGGTATTTTATTTACTTATTTTTGGTGAAATTGTAATTAAATTGTTTTCTTAGTTTCTCTTTCTGATACTTTGCTATGAGTCTATAGAAATGCAACAGATTCCGGTAGATTAATTTTGTATTTGGCAACTTTGTTGATTTATTCTACTCGTTTTTTGGTTGAGTCTTTAGGGTTTTCTTTGTATAATATCATATCTGCAAATAGTGAGAGTTTTACTACTTTCGTATACCATGCTTCCCCCTCTCTCTCTGCCTGCTTGTGATCTCTCTCTCTCTCTCTCTCAAATAAATAATAAAAGTCTTAAAATAATATCCAAGATATATAAAGAATTTATACAATTCAACATCCAAAAAACAAATTATGATTAAAAAATGATAAATGAGGGGCACCTGGGTGGCTCAGTCGTTAAGCGTCTGCCTTCGGCCCAGGTCATGATCCCAGGGTCCTGGGATCGAGCCCCACATTGGGCTCCTTGCTCTGCAGGAAGCCTGCTTCTCCCGCTACCACTCCCCCTGCTTGTGTTCCCTCTCTCGCTGTGTTTCCTCTCTGTCAAATAAATAAAAAAATCTTTAAAAAAAAAATGATAGATGATCTGAACACATAGGTTTTTTTTGCCCCAAAGAAGACCTACAGATGGCCAACTGACACAAGAAATGATGCTCAACATCTCTAATCATTAGGAAAATACAAACCAAAATCACTATAACGTATCACCTTAGCAATTCAGAATGGCTAAAATAAAAAAGACAAGAAATAATGAGTGTTAATGAGGATGTGGAGAAAAAGGAACCCTCTTCCACTGTTGGTGGGAATGCAAACTTGTGAAGCCACTATAGAAAATAGTATAGAGGTTCCTCAGAAAATTAAAAATAGAAATATCATCCAATCCAGTAATTCTCCTGGGAATTTACACAGAGAAAATGAAAACAGTAATTCAAAAAGGATATATATGCACCCTTATGTTTATTGTAGCAT
Organism: Procyon lotor; assembly: GCA_028646535.1. Classification (NCBI taxonomy): domain Eukaryota; kingdom Metazoa; phylum Chordata; class Mammalia; order Carnivora; family Procyonidae; genus Procyon; species Procyon lotor. The sequence continues at coordinate 34,572,636 of CM053605.1, forward strand.
TATTTATAATAGACAAGCTCTGAAAGCAACCTAGTTGTCCATGATAGATAAATAAAGATGATGTGTATGTATACATTGTAATATTATTCAGTTTGAAAATAAAATGAGATCTTGCCAATTGCAACAACATGAAGAGACCTAGAGGGTATTATGTTAAAAGAAATAAGACAGAGAAAGACAAGTACCATATGATTTCACTTATATGTGGAATCTAAAAAACAAATGAACAAAGCAAAACAGACCCATAAATATGGAGGACAAACTGGTGGTTACCAGGGTAGTGGAAAAAATGGGCAAAGGTAGTAGAAGGTACAAGCCTCAAGTCTGAGTTATGGAATAAATATTTCACAGGGATTAAAGGTACAGCATAGGGAAATATTGTCAAAGGTATTGTGACAGCATTGTATGGTGACAGATTATAGATACAACTGTGGTGAGCATAGCATAATCTATAAGGTTATTGAATCACTATGTTGTATACCTGAAACTATTATAACATTGTGCATCACCTATACTTAAAAAAATAAATTTAAAGAAAAATAAACTAAAAAACTTTAAAATGAATATAACAGAATTCAGAATCTTTAACATATTCTTCACAACGTAGAAGGCATAATCTAAAATTACAACACATAAAAATAAGTAAAGATGAGCCATAATTAAAAGGAAAAAGAAAGCAAAATAATTTGGTGATGATCCTAGCCAAATAAAATTGTAAATAATCTACTGAAACTATGTTCAAAGAGAAAAAGTGCAATTATGTTTGTAATGAATGAAAAAACAGGAAATCTCAGCAGAGAAATATAAAATATAAAAAGGATAGACATCATACAAGCAAGTTTAAAAGAACAACAGTAAAAAAAAAATACTTAAAAGAAAAATACAGAGTGGACTTATCAGTGGAATGTGGACTTAACAGTTTAACACAGATAATAGAAAAGAGTCCATGGATTTGAACATAAGATGATAGAACTAATCTAAAGAACAAGGTAAGAAAAAAAAGTGAGGAAGAATTATAAAATACAAATAGATAAACTGAAATGGAGTACCAAAAATACCTTAAGTAAATAAGAGGAGGAAAAACAGAGAACACATTCTCAATTGGAAAAATAAATCCCAACCAGAAGAATGAGATTATACTCGACATTAATGAATGATACATGTTTCAAAATAAGATTTGCCAAATACCTGTGTAGGAATAATCATATTGTGACTTTCAGTAAAAACTTTGTTCAGTGAAAAAAAGTGGTTAGTTCAGCTCGCAACTGAATTTCCCAGGTGTTTTTCCTAAGAACAGCATGGTATTTCTGTATGTTTTCAGTAAACTTACCATTTTGTCACAGAGAGTATTAAGATACATAATCAAATGCCATAATTTAATAAAATCTATGTTTACTGTTTAAACAAGAATATCTTTTAGTTGAACTAACTTTCTTGTTGTTTTAACTATCTGTGGCAGTGAAAAGTACAGTGACCACTAGAACAATTTAGAGTAACTACTGATATGCATTTTAAGAAACCAAGAACTTTGCTCACTATTGACCTTTCACCATTTCAAATGTCAACAAATGAGAGAAGTCAGTAACACAATAATTACTTTGAAGATAGTTTTATCTTCAAGAAAATGTAACACACTTAGGCATGTATTGCATATGTGGTGATATTTTAGGGGATGATTTAAAAGTTAGTTTTCATACTGCTAGTAATATAGCCTTTCTCATTTATTTGTAGAGGAAAAAAAGCCAGTTTTTGGTCAAAGCAGTTTAGTTATCATTACAATTGAAAGGCTGTTTTTGCCAATGAAATATTGTTCTTTATTTACTGAAATCCACATTTATTTTTACTCAGTGCCATGAAGGTTAGAGGCGGAATACATCTTTGCAGTGTACCTAAGACATAATGAAAAATGTGATGTTAGAAGAAAAAAGTGATGACAGCCACTCTGAACAGCTGGATCCCATAATTTACTTATTGGTGGCAGCATAGGCACCATAACCTGCTGACTGTATCTGAACAGAAGATGGTGTCAGGAAATATGTTGTTTTACACATATAAAGATGATGCCACTGACCATTGGATTAGTTATTCCATGATAGTGGTAAATTTATACTCATTCCCCATTGAGACACTTCTTTCCACTTACCCTTCCTCTACCCATTTAACCACTGAAACTCATTTCTTGAAGGAACTGAGAGTGGATAGGGCAGTATGTGGAAAATAACAAAAGATATCTGATTATAGTAATGTTGGACTTCTTACTCTTACTCACTTATTTTCATTGACTACAGGCCATAAGGAGAATTTAAGTAAACCTACCATGTCCTGTCCCAAACCCCCTTACTTTGTGTTAATTTATTTAACAATATATCTTACTATTTATATAAATGGAGATTGTCCTATAAATGCTATACAAGTTTTTTCATTCTTATGCTCTAACACCTGCTGTCACACTTAGCTCGTTCTTAAAATAGTCTTCCATAAATCCACTGATGCAATAAAAAAAGTAAGGAATGCAATCTAGAGAATTTTTTTTAAATAATTTTTTTAAAGATTTTATTTATTTGACAGAGAGGAGAGAGATCACAAGTAGGCAGAGAGGCAGGCAGAGAGAGAGGGGGAAGCAGGTTCCCTGCGGAGCAGAGAGCCCGATGCGGGCCTTGATCCCAGGACCCTGAGACCACCACCCAAGCTGAAGGCAGAGGCTTTAACCCACTGAGCCACCCAAGCGCCCCTAATCTAGAGAATCTTGACACAAAAACTGGGAGGATGTTTTTGGGAGGATGTGAAAAGAGAGAACATAGTAAGCTGTTTCAAGGAGATGGATTTGTATTATTACTAAAAATACCATCCATAGTACTGGAGTCTCAAACTATTAACATTGGGATTCCTTTCCTTTATTATAAAGATACAACAATTTTAAGAATGTCAATCAGATCCCAGGTCACATTCTTTTGGTTATAGCCAAAAATAGCCAATGTCTTCATCTTTTTAATGGAAACTTAAAATTGTATCTCAAACCCCATTCAGATCCCTACCCAACAAAGTATATGGTCTCAGGTGAAATTTAAGATGTAAATAAAATAATGAGATTGTATTTCATAAGCCAATACCAAAAGAGTTGTATCAACCTACGCCAGTCTTGCTCAGTATTTACGGAGCTCCCTCGCTATGCTGACTGATTGTTATGGCAACACTAGTTTGGATATATTAAACTTATAAAAATTATTAAAAACCAGGGTCCTATATCCAAGTGTATATTATTGTAAATCAAAATGCATGCAGGTTTTTTGTGTAGCTGACTGTTCTATTAGTGTTTACAACATAATGGAATCATTTGCCTGAGTATTATCTAATCCAATCAGTGTTTTGAATCATTTCATCGAATCTATAACATATGATCTTTTCTCTGTCTTAGGAAACACTGGTTGTAGGCCTTCTACATAAACATGTTTTTCTCTCAAAAGAATTCCCTTGTGCCCAGATTTGGTTAAAGAGACAAATTGTTCAGTAATAACATACTCTAATTCTCCTTCATAGACATTATGGCAACTTATCGTAGTTGATTCTTTAATTAATTTGTATCCTTATAGTGCCTGATAAAATCCACAATTTCAATCCTCTGGTAAATACTCCAATTGCTAGAAATATTGAGAATTGATGACCTATGCTTACTGTGTTGAAAGTAGCTATCTCTCATAAGTTTTTATCTGCTCAAAAAGGGAATATATAACCCGTTCCCCTTGCCTCTGTGGAGGACATTTCTCCTTTTTTTTTTTTTTTTTTTTTTTAGATTTTATTTATTTATTTGACAGAAAGAGAGAGATCACAAGTAGGCAGAGAGGCAGGCAGAGAGAGAGGGGGAAGCAGGCTCCCCACTGAGCAGAGAGGCTGATGTGGGGCTTGATCCCAGGACCCTGAGCTCATGACCTGAGCCAAGGGCAGAGGATTTAATCCACTGAGCCACCCAGGCGCCCCTGTGGAGGGCATTTCTATAGGGCCATTCTAGCTTCATCACCCTCTGTGACACTGACTGAGGCCACTACAGCAACCACAGTTCCACATCCCTCTGACCAATTCTGCTTCAGTTGCTCTCTCTTCCTGTGAGCCCTTTCCATAAAACCTGTATACAGAACAGCATTTTCAGAAATACATACCTAAGGCACTTCATTCTTCAGGTTCCTAAGAACACAGCACTGATATGTAATTTGTGTGTTTGGATCATCCAACACCAGCTGTCAATGAGGTCCATTTTACTGGTAATAGAAAGAGTATATGGTATGCTGTGGCAATGTCATTTTTAAATTTCATGAATGATGAGGTGGTAAACTAGAATGTGATACAAGTGGAGGTTAATTCACTAATGGGTACAACATATCAGTGTGTTGAGATGTATAGGGAAAGTAGTAATTACAAGAAGGATGGCATTTGATAGTTGTTATGGGGACAATAAGTGCGTTGGAGAAAGACAATGAAGGGCTGAGCGTGACTAATCACCCTTTTACGTGAAGTATAATAGCCAGAGGGCCTCTTCAGGTAGCATATAAAAAATTTTACACCTCAACTAAATGGTACTGAAAGCTGTGAATTGATCCTAGTACCTAGTTGGAAAAGAAGCAAAGCTCCAAAAAAATAAAAGGTTAACATTTTATTAATTTCAGTCAGGTATGCCAATGTCAGAGGACTGTTTGAATAGAATTTAAACTTGAAATATGGCATGGGGATCCCTGAATTAAAGCACTTGCGAATTTCAAATTACAGATCCCCCTGCATGTTCTGGGCCTGTAAATAAAGTTTGATAAGGGACTGATTATCATTATGAGAGCACTCTCCTTGGATATAAGATTTAAACTTTGCCAAGGTGGAAGTAGAACCAGGGGAAAAATATGCTCACACACACAGCTGTTTTGATTCTTAAAAACTTAGAAGTAGTAAAGGCCTTTCAGTAATTGAAGCATAAACCCTAGACCTGCTGTAGAAGTCAGTGAAAAATTAGTACAAGTAGTGGAGCAAAATGGAAAGGTCTCTCAGAAGACTGAAAATATGCAGGCCACCTATATCTAATGTGATGGCACAGAAATTATTACCACAGAGAAAGAAGTGTATTAGAGACAGGGTTACTCTCAGAATCCTGGTGCCTTCTGAAGAATCAGCAATGCCTTCTTTTTTCAGGCTGAGGCTAGGAGAGTTTAAGAACTGGGTCCTAAAAGTAAAGGTGAACATAGGATCCCAATATATTAGCATTCATATAACAGCCTTTAATCATCAGAAATAAGGGGGAGACAATTATCTTAGTAAGTGACAATGACAGAGTGCCAGCCAGGGTGCTTGTCTTGTACATACCTATCAAGATGGCTACTGGAACATGGTATCCTTGGGGAAAAGACAGATGGGTAGCATCAAAGAAATTTCACAATCTACGTAATATAAATAAAGATTACTTGATTTATAAAATAAACCAGGAGACTTAGAACAGAGGCAGAAGTAAAGAGTCACAATATCTTGCCTACTTTCTAGTCTTGAGAATATATTCAGCTATATGACCCATTATTGGATGGAGAGTCAAGTTCCTAAGAAAGTATCACCATAGCAAATGTATCACCGTAGCAAATGTTTATGGTAACTTTTCTCTATGCCTTTCCTTAGGGTGACTATGTCCATTAACATGAGTAATACATTCGGGACAAAAAAATGGCAATGTTTAGTGAAATTTTGAATACTGGGACTAGTTTAGCTTTAATATCCGAGGACTCAGACATTGAGATGGCCTTTGTTGGAATGGAGCATATAAGAGATAGTTAATAAGTTGAGTCCTGGACCAGGTCCAGTTCACAGTGGATCTAGTGGGTCTACAAACCAACTTTAATGTGCCTGTCTAAAATATTCAACTGAATGCACACATTGTTTTCATGGCCTGGCAGATAATAGCTATTGCAGTGGGAAAACCCAAGAATAAACCTCTAAAATTGACCCTCTTAAAGGCCAAGATATTAAATCAAAAATTATATCAAGATTTTTGCTTCAAACTATGAAAGACTATGGTGTAGAGAGATTGTTCTCCCTTCACAATTAGAAAACTAGAAAAAAATATGAAACAAGTTTTCACACATTGAACTAGAGTTAGCACACGACTTTATCCCCTAGGGAAGAGAAACCAAAAATTGAACCCTAAATTTTACCCAGGATACTGCCTAGAGACTGTTTCAAGGCTGAAATGAATGGAGAGGAAATACAAACAGGACCCAATGACTCTGATTTGAGCAGACAGAAGGAGGCCAAACCCATTATAATTCATGTAGCAAAGTGGCAGTGATTAGAGACCTGCAGACAGAAAATTTGGAGATGTGAAGAGGAATCTCCTAACTTCTTCGGCTTTGCATTGATATGCTCTTGTGCATGGTGATACTTCTTGATGTTGGAAAAGAACCACTAGAAAGCAGTAGGCTGAACGATTATCTAAGCAGATGTAAAACTAAAATCATTCATGTCCCCTAGTGTCAGAATAAAGATTCCTTGTAATAAAAGGGAATTAAGTAGAATTCTCAAAAGATTCATGCCTTCATCAAAAAGGGTAAAGTCTATTTTGTGTCCTAACAAAGCTTAAAAATAAAGAGGATCGAACTGATTTGTAAGTTGACTGCGTGCCAGAACAAAGCCTTAAGAATCTTACAAAGGCTATAAATCCCAGTAATCATAATATAAAATTCACAAGTCAAACATCAATTAAAAATGAGGAGGCATGCAAAACAAAAACATAGGACCCATAACCAGAAAAAAACGATAGAAATATAACTAGATATGCCAGAGATGATGGGTTAGCAAGAAAACATTTTAATACAGCTCTTATTATGTTTATCACAAATATTTTTAGAGATGAAAGGAAAAGAAACATAATGGAAAAATGGAAGATATAAAGCACTCTAAATCATTTAGAGATGAAAATGAAACATCTGAAATGCAAAATAAAATTGATGGAATGAACAGCGTGCTGAACAATAAGGGAGAAAAGGACAATGATTGTAAAGATAGTGAAATAGAAACAATCTAAAATGAAGCAGAGGAAAAAAATTGAAATTGAACAGAGCATTACTAACTTGAGGGAAAATATCAAGATGCCTAATGACTGGGCAGTTAGGGTCCCAAGAGGAGTTAAGAAAGAAAATATTTTGATGAAATAATTCTTTTAGATGCTTCAAAGTGTAAGAAAATTATAAACTACAGATCCAGTAAGCTCAACTAAACTCAAGAATAATAAACATAAAGCAAAGCGCAGATATATCATAGTCAATTTATTGAAAACCCAATAAGAGTATTAAAAGAAGCAAATTTAAAAATTATGTAGACAGAAAATAATAGAATTATGCAATCTGGAAGGTAATGGAAGCATATTTAAAGTCCCAAAAAGGAACAAGCAAAAAGCAGTCAACCTGAAACTTATACACCAAGAAAATATTTTTCAAAACTTAAGGCAAATTACTTTTCATTGGGTTCCTGGATGGTGCAGTTTGTTAAGTGTCAGACTCTGTTTTGGCTCAGGTCGTGATCTCAGGGTTGTGAGATCAAGCCTTGTGTCAGTCTCTGCCCCAGTTCCGAGTCTGCTTAAAACTCTCCCTCTCACTCTGCCTTTAACCCCTGCATGCATGCATGCACTCTTTCTAAAATAAATAAATTTTTCTGGAAAAGAAAATACTTTTCAGTAAACCAAAGCTGAAAGTATTCACAGCCAGAAGAATTGCAACTGTAGGAAATTGTTCTTGTTTTTAAATTTTATTTATTTATTTGACAGGTCACAAGTAGGCAGAGAGGCAGGCAGAGAGAGGGGGAAGCAGGCTCCCCACTGAGCAGAGAGCCTGATGTGGAGCTCGATCCCAGGATCCTGAGATCATGACCTGAGCTGAAGGCAGAGGCTTTAACCCACTGAGCCACCCAGGTGCCCCGGAAATTGTTCTTCAGACAAAATGCAAAATGAAAAAAAAAAAAAAGGAATGGAAATATGGCTCTATTTATTTCTTTTAAGATGTATTTATTTATTTATTTATTTATTTTAGGGAGAAAGAAATGTGTGGGAGGAGGGGCAGAGGAAGAGGGAGAGAGTATCCTCAAACTGACTCCCTGATGAGAGTGGAGCCTGCCGGGGGACTCATCCCAGGACCCTGACATCATGACTCCAGCTGAAATCAAGAGTCAGATGCTCAACCAACTGAGCCACCCCAGGACCCCAGGGCAGAAATATGGCTTTAGATGTAGAGAATGGAAAAGACCAGAAATGGTAAATTCTGAATAAATATAAAATATATTTTTCTTATTGTAAATCTCTTTAAACAATAATTAACCAAAGCAAAAATAATAACAATACAACAGTGTACTTTTGAATGTATGAGATATGTAGGAGGATGAAACTATGCTATTATAATATTAAACTATTTAGAGAAACCATATAGTATAATTTAACGGTAGATTATGATAAATTTAATATGTATGTTTAAAATCTAGACTAAGGATTTGTGAACTATGGCCTGAGGCAGGAGGCAAGTCTGGCCCTGCCCTAGTTTGTAGAAATGCTATTTTGATTTTTTAGGTACTACAATTATGGATGTCTATCTGCCTATCTATCATCAATCTGTCTGAAAGTAGGAAATAGGAAAAGGATGAAAAGCAAAAAGAGTGAGTGAGGTAAAAGAGGAGGAAAAGAGTGAAGGATAAAAGGATATGATCATATGTGGCTCTTGAGGGTCTGGTAATTTTTTTTTTCCTGACAAAAGTCAGATAAAAATATTTTAGAATTTGTAGGCTACATACAGTCTATGTCATATAATCATTTTTTTCTTCACCTTGTTTGATAGGACAGCCAAAGAAATAAAGAAGATTTAGCCAATAAAATAATAGTGGAGATAAAATGAGGTCATCAAATGAGTTTTATAAAAACAATTGTTTGCCATTCATAGCCATATCCTCTTTTTTGCTAGAGTTGTGTGTTGAATAACAACACTGAAATAGAGCCTAATGGATAGTAGGGAAAAATGCATTTAATATGTTAAAAGTTATATAAGTAAAATCCTTGGTCATTGGTAAAATAATAAATTGGCTTTATTGTTAGAGATATTCGTGACCCCAAAACAATTAAACACAAGTAAGGGGTGCCTGGGTGGCCTAAGTCAGTTAAGCCTCTTGGATTCTTGGTTTTGGCTTAGGTTATAATCTCATAGTTCCTGTGACAGAGCTCCACCTAAGGCTCTGCTCTCAGCGGGGAGTCTGCTTGAAGATTCTCTCCCTCTACTCCTCTCCCAATTCGAGAGCATGCTCTCTCTCTCAAATGATTAAATAAAAACAAAAACCCACATAGGGTGCCTGGGTGGTTCAGTGGGTTAAAGCCTCTGCCTTCAGCTCAGGTTATGATCTCAGGGTCCTGGGATCAAGCCCTGCATCGGGCTCTCTGCTCAGCAGGGAGCCTGCTTCCTCCTCTCTCTGCCTGCCTCTCTGCCTACTTGTAATCTCTCTCTGTCAAATAAATAAATAAAAATCTTTAAAAAAAAAAAAAACCCACATAAGTAAAATTGTTTATTGCCTAAATATAATCAACACCTAAATTTTAAAGCATCATTAGAAATGTAAATGGAGATTACATTTTAACAAATACTTACAGATGCTTATTCAGTTTTTGTTGTGTCAGTCTACAAAGTATTTTTAGTCATTCATTCAATGTTTATAACTTTATAAAAATGATACTATCATTTTTTCATCATTTCAATGATAAGGAAATGGAAGCACAGAGAGCATATCTCAATATTAGCAGTATGCTTGATGAGCTATTTTTCCAGTTTTATTTGAAGTATTTCTTCTACATAGCAGAGAACTTGTTTAGCTAATTTGATCAATAGAGTAAGTATTTATAATTAATAGCAAAAGTTATTAGTTTGCACATACTGATTTTATTAAAATTGTCAAACTATGTGCAGCACATGGTGAATATATAATGTGCTACATAATTTAGTATTTTTTCTATTAATAGGCTGTTCGGTTACAGTAGCATCTGGCAGGGTTTGGTGACAGACTGGGGCTACTACTACTTCAGATAGGATGGTGAGAAAAAGCCTCTGATTAGCTGATATTTTAGGTATGAGCAATATGCGACAAGTCACCACACAAGTATTTTTGAAATACTTCCCTGTGTGTTGCTGTTATAGGTAATATGGCCCTGAAAACAAGGGAGGTAAGGCCCCACTCTCTAAGAAGCTTGAAAGACAGAGCTAGAGGGGCGCCTGGGTGGCTCAGTGGGTTAAAGCCTCTGCCTCCAGCTCAGGTCATGATCCCAGGGTCCTGGGATCGAGCCCCACATTGGGCTCCCTGCTCGGCAGGAAGCCTGCTTCTCCCACTACCATTCCCTCTGCTTGTGTTCCCTCTCTCACTGTGTTTCTCTCTGTCAAATAAATAAAATCTTTAAAAAAAAAAAAAAAAAAAAAAAAAAGAGCTAGAGCCAGGGAAAACAAGTTTCGATGTTAAGTGTTATAAACAAAATAATGGCTTAACAACAACAACAATATGGTAGGGCTAAGGGGAAGTCCATTTTACTTTTAATTGGCCAGAATCTCTTTTAAAGATTTGATACTTAATCTGGGTTGTAAATGTACTGATCTGTGGAGGGAATTGCTCGAGCAAAGGAAAGATCAGGGAGAAAGGCCCAGAAACAGAGACAAAGCCAGGGGGAAGAGACAGAAGTCCTAATTATTCAAATAACCGATTGTATAGATTTAAGCAAATTCATTGATTACTCTGCACCTCAATTTCCTTTATAGTGAGTGAGGCTGGATGTTCACAGATATCATTTTAGTGCCAACAGTCTTCTTCATGTTTCTTAATCTTTGGAATCAACTTTAATTGCTTTTACGTTTGTTGAGTGGAGCACAGGGTGCTAGATGGTGAGCTGCCATTCAATAAGAGACCATGAGAGAAATTAAAACAGAAATTTGTTACTCACAGGTCCTAGAGGCAGAATAGACCATCCCTGGAGGGGCCACACAGGGAAGTCAAGACAGAGTGCAGAAAGAAAGCACTAGTTGCTGGGGCACATGACTTTACTACGGTCCATGAGCCTAGTGTTTTGGGGTTCCTGAACTAAGGGTGGATTAGTCATTTCAAACCAAGCAAGCAGGGTTTTTGTTAGCCCCATTAAGGGTCATATCTAAGAGGCACACAAGAGGGAGGATCTGGGAGGCAGGGGAGACTGGTGATTAGAAAGACTGTCAGGAAGTCCTTCATAAACTTACATTTTGCTTGTGACTCTGAGGGCTTCTGTCTAGGGCATACACTTGCATAAAGGTGCTAGTGTTGGTTTAAGGTCCCTGCTAACTGCTTTGCCAAATAAAATGGTTATTGAAATAGCAATGCCATGGTGTTGCTTTGCTAAATTCTCAATAACATTACGTTTGATGTAACTAGTTTTGCAGTTCTGTCTTGTATTTGTAAATGGGTAATCATTTGATAAATCTGAGTGTTGTGGTTGGAGGGAAAAATAACAGATTTAGCTTCTACTTTAGGTGTTAGTTCTATTCTTTCTTACACCTCAGTCTATTTATAAGACTGTTATATTGCCACATTAGCAGATTTCTGTGATGTAAGCCATATATTTTTATGGTAAATTTTATTAATTTTAAACAAACATATACTTTGATGCATTATTTAAAATTAGTATACATAATGATAATGGGATATGTGTTTATACTCTTTTAGAATATTAATGTTATTCCACCTTACAATATTTGTATCTATGCTCTTATTCCCCTCTGGTTATACACTACATATGGAAAGGAAAAAAAAGAGTTGTTTCTAAAATTACAGTTTCCTAATAACCAATTTGAAGGCTTAATTTCATTTTAATATTATACATGTTTTAGGGAAAGTACTCTAAATTTTGCATTTAGGGACCATTTAAAACTGAAAATTGATAAATAAAATTTATCTCCAGAGATATGGTAAGCAGATCTTTCATCATGAACCACATTGATGGAATAGATACCTATCTCTCTTTCTCTGTCTCTGTGTGTGTGGGTGTGTGTATCCTATATATTTATATTTATTTACACATTACTTTTTTTTTCATGTCTTTGCTAACCTAAGTTTATTTGCTACCTTTTTGTGAATTAGAGAAGAAGGCTGTGGCTCATTTAAAAAAAAAAGGGGGGGATTGTGATGATTGTAAATCTAAGGAATAGAATTACAAATAGCAAATAACGATTGAAGATGAAAATTCCCTTAACAGAGATTTACCCAATACCTGTTGCATAACACATTATTTAAAGTACTGGAACAATGAGTCAGGATTTGCACATTTCAATCACAAACAAATCTGTAGTACAATCTATTAATTTATTGAGTCATGTTTTTCATGTTTTATCTTGATAAAGGCACTTGCAAAAATCATGGTCATGACCAACTTCAAATACAAGGACAGGTGTGTAAATCCATAGCTGATTTTTCATTTCTATAAGATGAAAATACTGGTTTGGGTAAATTCTAATTCAGACCAGGCAAAGTTTGAGGCTTGACATTGCGTGACTCCCAAATACTAAAACAAAATTCATCAAGTGCTTACAAAAATCATAATAGCAGCTAATAGGAATTGGGGAAGATGCTAAGGTCACAAAGTTGGTAAAAAATTATTCAACCTGTTCTGTTAGAATCACCTATTAAATAGGCAATTTTACATGTTATTTCAATTAGTGAAATTTAATTATCACAACAACCATGGAGTACTGAATTGGTAAAAAAAAAAAAAAATTTGTCTTGAGGAACAGAAATCCACTCTAGCTGGTGTAATTTTAAAAAGGGAATTATCAAAAATAAAATAAAAATGAAAAGGGAATTAGTTTAACAAATAGTTATAACTTAAAAAGAGAGAGAGGAAGAGAAAGCTATTTACTATTTTTAAAAAAGGGCAGGAATTTTCACAGCTCTAGAAAATTCAGTCAGGAACATATGGATTATGTATTTTGTGGATGTTCACCTTTAGCATTATCTCAAGGTGACATTGCCCTCAAAACTTACCAGGAGCTAAAGCCTAATTTCTGTGATTGAATCATCTGCTCATCCACTGATGGCAGGGAAGTGTAGGCAAGAGGAGAAAAAGTGTGTATGATCAAAATCTTCCCCAAAACCCTACAGAATGAAGTGTGAAAAATTCCTTTTGCAAATATACGATCATTTTACTAAAAGCAAGGAAAAGGATAATGTATGGAAGAAGGAAGAAAATAGCCACAATATAGATAAGTCTTACTGGTTTCAGAGAGATGAAGTACATTAATTTTGGCCAAGGCAAACAGATTGTTTACAAGCAGGAGTTTTTCAAAGTCCACTCTTCTCCTTTTCATAATACCTACTAATGAGGCAAAGATTAGCAGATAGGTCTCAACTGAACATTTTATTTAACAGTAAATGCTGGTCATATGTCTGAAGCTTAGCAAATTAGATATGCATGTCCACATGACTGCAGAGATAAGTATTTATAGAATACACACAAATTAGAAAACAGTTCAATTTTTATAATGAATTGTTCTTCTAATTCTTCCTATTCTTCTGCTACAGTTTAAAAAGTGAAAGTCCCTACTATAGTTTCAGTCACATTGGTCAGCCAATAACTAAAAATATAACTGGAAAAATGAAAATTTATTTTCTCAATACTTCAATTTTAAACAGAAGGCATAAATTTAAAATTATAGCCTGAAACAGATGTTGAACATATGCCACGGATAGAGAGATGATTTTCATCATTATCAATTAAGTGCTCACTGGCTGGATATAATAGGTATTATAAGGAGAATGTCAGAAGCTGTAAATCTTGAAGTATATTGAAGAGGGCAAGGTAAAAATTTAAGTTGTAATGCGGAGTAAAATATTTTCTTGGTGTTCTTTCCATGGAAAACTGGAGAGTTTTATAGTATAGCTTTATATAAAGACTATTAAATTGTATTCTCAATTGCTTCAGAATATTTTGGCATTTTAGTGTTTTAGTGAGCATTTCAGTGAGAAATAAAACCTTTATATATACCCTATCTGTAAGGTACATACTTCATTGGGAAGCATTTTGTTTCATAGAAATATTTTTTTGTCAATCACCTGGATGGCTCAATGGGTTAAGCATCTGCCTTCAGCTCAAGTCATGATCTTGGGATCCCAGGACTGAACCCTGTGTTGGGCTCCCTTCGCAGTGTGGAACTTGCTTCTCACTCTGATCTTTACCCACTCTGCGCTCTCTCTCTCTCTCTCTTGCTCAAATAATTTTGTTTTAAAAAAGAAAGAAAAATTGTAGAGGCACCTGGGTGGCTCAGTGGGTTAAAAAAGAAAGACAAATTGTCAAATATTTCCCATTCACAATAACTAAAATAATTGAAATGACAAAAATATAATTGGTAAAAATTTTACAAAATTGCATGACCAGCTTAACTACCCCATCAGAATATAGGACAATATATATTTAGAAAGACTAGTTTAGTATTAGTGAACAAAATTGGTTTCTTTATCATAATGGAAAAAATACTAGATAACTTTTAAAATAAAACATGTATATGCCAAGCATTATGCTCTATATTTGCATTCATCTTTCAAATGAGTGCATTGCTACTCTGAAACCTAAATTACTAGTATTGTAACACATTAATCATTTCTATCAAATGTCTTGATTTCTTTCTCTGTGTCATGAATGAATAAAGCTAACCATATATCTTGTGAATTTGTTCTATAATGGGACCATTAAATGCTATACAGGAAAAAAATTTTTGGTAAAGTAAAAATTTTGAGTGAAGTTCAAGAAATTTCTCACAAAATCAGAAATCCATAAAAAAAATAAAGCAGTGTTTCTGACAGCTTTTGGGCTACTCAAAGATTTTTGAAAGCTCATTTCCAAAGTAGTATTGTGAAGAAAAAATTGTAGAGCTCTTAACAATATGAAGTAAGTGGAGGCAGAACATACAGAAAATAGTCTAGTGTAAGAGTTCAGCTAAGGTTTTTTAAGGAGAGATGCATTATTTAATATAAGCAGGAATTAGCAGATGGAAGTTTGATGAGGTTTACATACACATAAGGAAGAAGAAATCACATTATGATTGTGTAGAGATGGCAAAACACAAAGGTAGATTGTACATGTGATGGTACCAGTGAAAAGGAATGAAGATAAAATTGGGGGGGAGGAGGTTAGAACTAGGTTTAAATATATTGATTATAAGTGGCTATGAGATATCCAAGTAGAAAAATTGACTGGAAAATAGAATATAATTGTCTGGCATTTATTGAGAATTCTAGACTCACAAATTCTGTAATCACTAAAAAGCAAAAAACAAAAATTTGTCAGAAATTTAGCTTGTTGTTCTAAGAATTAGGGCATCCATATTAAATCAGACTGGTTTGTTGGTTAGAACAAACAATGGATTTAGAGGAAATATCTGAGAGAATATATAATTTACAAGAGACAATAGCTAAAACATTAGCCCTTGAGGGTTAATGATACTTAAGGTATTATCAAAAAATGCATACATAGGGTGCCTGGGTGGCTCAGCGGGCTAAAGCCTCTGCCTTCGGCTCAGGTCATGATCTCAGGGTCCTGGGATCGAGCCCCACATCAGGCTCTCTGCTCAGCGGGGATCCTGCTTCTCCCTCTCTCTGCCTGCCTCTCTGCCTACTTGTGATCTCTCTCTCTCTCTCTTTCTGTGAAATAAATAAATCTTTAAAAAAAAATGCATACATAAATAAGACTTTACAACACAGAAAAAAGACAAAAGGGAATATCCAAAGAATAAGCACAGCAAATTAGAAAAGTGAGACTTTTAAGGAAAGAGAGTGATCAGTTCTAATACTGGAAAAAATTTATCTGTTAAGTCTCCATTTCCTTCAGCTGAACACAGGTCATTGATGATCTTAGGGTTTTTCAGGATGATTGTTGAAATGTGGATAATTATAAGAAATAAGTAGTATGTGGCAATTAGAAATTATGCATGGAAAGAGAAAGGTAGATAAGAAGAGGAATATATTATTCAATCACTGTATTTATTTATTTTTTAATGTGAGAGACTTGGACAGGAAATAAGAAAAACAAAGTAGACGTAAAGCGAATCACATTTCCAGTAATGGAAGCATGAGTAAGAATGTCATAGCAGTATTCAGATGGAAAGTGGAATTAAATTAGGGAATGTCATGTCAGATGGCCTTAATTTCTAAGGCAAACACAGATGAACTTACTTATAAATGTGAGGTATTAAGGTAGTTCATATTATGAATTAAGAATTTATGATAGTTACTGAGGAAACAGGAAAGAAAATGACTAGAGTTCCCTGGCAAGATTGCTATGTATACAAAAGTCACAAGAAGTTTTAACTGTGTTTGAAGACCATGGATCTACAGTACCTGTATGTTATCTAGTTTTTATCATTGTTGTTTTCTCTAACGTTCTTCATATTCATTATTTTAAACAGTTTTCCCATGTGTGAATAATTGATCCAGAGTTAGTGTTTGGAAAGAAAAAAAAAACAACACAGGAAAGTTGAAAGTAATAGCTAAAAGTTTATGTCATGGAATCTTGGATGCATAGGATTGCAGGTAGAATAATATGCTGGTTCCTCCTACTGAGTCTTAATATTTTAATTCTTGAAAAATAAGTGAAAAAGAAAAAACAGGACATTATAACAAAATATCAGGGCATACAATGTTAAATTCAGCATGTGTGCAGTCCTAGGTTATGACCAAATATGGTGTGTAACCTTGGATGAGAGTTATAAAAAGGAAATGGAAGTGAATTCTTCATCTATAAATTTGGACATTATTATTGATTTCATAAAACTATAAAATTAAAAATTCATGTAAAAAGTTAAAAACAGTGGTATGTAGTATACATACAATGAATATTAACATTTTTGAAGATATCCTTAGTTTTAACACCTCTGTTAATCATCTGTTTCATTGTTAGTCTTGATGGGCATCTACCATTACAAAGATAACTCCAAGTAAAATGCAGCAAGGCTAAAAGTAATTTGTAATACATGACAGTTCACTCACTCTTCTGGAAAGGAGCAAATAATGGAGGAGATATATGCCTCTATAAAACTTATTCCCAGAAGGAGATGATGACAAAGTTGTAGCTGAGTCAGCAGGAAAGCTAGTATTCTTCTGGGAAGTCAGTCACAGGAGAAATCATATGCTCAAAGAAAAGAATAAATGTTCCGCATACAGTCTGTGATAAATGTTAAAATCAAATTACTAGACCTTCCAAATATTTATTGAGCATCTTGTGCAAATCAATATCCAGGTGCCCAGTAGGTATTCAATACATATTAGTTAGATAATGATACATTTTAGACAGACAGAGAGGAAGGTAGAGAGGAAGAAATGAGGAATTGGCCGACTGATGGAATAAGTGAACAAATCAAACACATGAATAAAAATCTTACTTATTCCAGTGACTTTAAGCTAACAGAATGCCTACAGTCTCTTTTGTTTTATGCTAGAACACATGGACAAATGCAGTGGATTTTTCTTTTGCTACGCAAGTTGATAAGGTAATATTAATATAACAAGTTATATTCGAGTAAGCATTTTTATAAACCTAGCACATATACTATATATTTTATACTATACACACTCGCTTATACACATTTTTTCTCTTCTATATTTTTTTAAACTTACTACTTATTTCTTAATTATGAGTAAAGGAGATGGTCTTTCTCACTATCCTAACACTGAATAATAAATTTTCAGTCTATATGAAGCTTAGAAATGATGAATATGAACATAACTAGTACAGCAAGACTATATCCAGTATTTTAATTTGGAGCTTGTTAAAACAAAATCTTAGCTATTACCAGTAAATAGAATCAATGAACTATGACTGTATCTCTTTACATAAAGTGTAGAGCTCCTTTAAGTGAAAGGCTTTTGGGTGTCATGTTTTCACTATTTAACACTTTGTATAATTTATCAAGCGATTAGCCAGAAAAAGTATTGATTGTCAGTACAACCTAATGCAACTGAATTTTTTAATGAAAACTCATCATGAGATACAATCAATAATACTTGGCAAAAGTGCATAAAAATATACATCTCAATATATAAACACAATCTCTAGTAAATTCATTCTGGCTTCTGAAAGGCAAAGATGAATACAGAGAGGGCATTGTTAAAGCAAAATGGATTGACAATTAATCCAGATATCCCAGTCCTTTCACATTTGATGTCTCTCAAAAAGTCCTTTCCTATTCAATTGGCTTTAGCACTTATTTTTAATTGTGATCGATGCATTGTAATGATTAATTAAATGCATAATGTAGAAACATACAATTAATAATTCATCACCATGCATACTGGCCCTTTATTCCATGTCCTAGTTTTAACAGCTTTATTAAGATATGATACATTCACCCCCAGGTTTGCCCATTTGATGTATTTAAATTAATGGTTTTTAATATATTCAGAGTTGTATAACTATCCTGTGATCTAAATCTGGATTTCTATCACCCAAAAGGAAGCCCTATGTTGATTAGCCGTAACTCTCCCCACCTTTCCCTGCCAGCCCCATACACTCACCTCCATTCTCTGTGTATTTGCCTATTCTGTGCATTTTTGTATACAAAAGTATAGGGAACCTATATTTTCTATATTCTGTATAGGGATCCCACAATATGGAATCATCTGTGACTGGCTTCGGTCACTTAGCATAATGTTTTCAAGGTTCATCCACGCTGAGTAGATGTTGATAATTTATTCTCTTTATCGCCAAATCATATTCCGTTGTACAGATATACCATATGTATTTACCCATTTTAAATTTACCTAGGCTAAATCTTCTGGATAACTTACTGCAGCTTCTACATCAGCACTTACTGCCTCATCCTCCCCTTTTATGTTCTGGAGATGGCTTCTGTCAGACGTCACGAACCAACCTCTGCTGGCTTCCGACTTTTCTTCTACAGCCTTCTCACCTCTCTCAGCCTTCAGAGAATGGAAGAGACTTAGGGCCTTGCTGTAGATGAGGCTTTAGCTTAAGGGAATCTTGTGTCTATCCAAACCAAAACCACTAAAACTTTGTCCATAATAGCAGTTAGACTGCTTCATGTATCATTTGTGTGTTCATTGCAAGAGCACTCTTAATGTCCTTCAAGAACTTTCCCTTTGCATTTGCAACTTGGCTAACTGGAGCAAGAGGACTCACTTTTGGCCTATCTCAGCTTTCATCATGACTTTTCCACTAAGCTTAATCAGTTCTTGCTTTTTTTTAAAGATTTTATTTATTTATTTATTTTACAAAGAGAGATCACAAGCAGGTAGAGAGGCAGGCAGAGAGAGAGGGGGGAAGCAGGCTCCCTGCTGAGCAGAGAGCCCAATGCAGGGCTCAATCCCAGGCCCATGAGATCATGACTGGAGCCAAAGGCAAATGCTTTAACCCACTGAACCACCCAGGCACCCCCAGTTCTTGCTTTTTATTTGAAGTGAGAAATGTGTGACTCTCCCTTTCCCTGGAACATTTAAAGGCCATTGTAAGGTTACTAATTGGCCTGATTTTAATATTGTTGTGTCTCAGTAACAGAGAGGCCTAAGAAGAGGGAGAGAGACAGATATGGGTGACTGATGGAGCAAATATATATTATATAAAAATGATTAAGGTAGGAAAACATAGTCTGGCTTTAGAATAATTTTAGGTTCATAGAAAACTACAAGAATAATACAGTATTTCCTTACATCCCACACTGGTTCCCTTATTAACATTTTTCAACTAGTTTGGTACATTTTTCACCATTAGTAAACTAATATCCATAAATTGGTATTAACTAATGTATACTCTTTATTTGAATTTCATTTTTTCATTCCAGGATCCCATCCAGTGTGTGCATTACATTTAGTTGTCATGTCTCCTCATTGCTCCTGTAGACTATGAAAGTTTCTTAGAATTTGTCTTGGATGACTTAGACAGTTTTGAGGGGTACTGATTGGGTATTTTATAACATATTTATCAACTTTAGTTTGTCTATTTTTCTTGGGGTTGCACAGGAATTGTGTTTTTTTAAGAGAAAGGCAACAGAGATAAAGTTCCATTCACATCACATCATATCAAGGTTACACGCTATCAACTTGATATCACTATTAATGCTAACCTTGATCTCCAGCTAAGGTAGGGTTGTCAGGTTTCTCCACTATAATTTTTCCGATTCCCTTGGAGTGCTGTACTATTTGGAAAGAGGTTACTCTGTATAACCCAAATTGAAAGGAGGAGGAATTATGTTCCACCTGATTGGAGGAGCAGCATCTATATAAACTATTTGCAATTCTCTTAGGGTGGATTGTCTATTCTTCTTCTTCACTTATATATTTAATAATTCATAACTGAATGGACTCATATTTACTTTATACCTTGAGTTATAATCCAATAATATTTGTTCCTCAACCCTTCATGGTTTGGGCAATTAGGAGTTCTTTCAGTTGATATTTGTGTCCTTCAATATCCTTCTATTGTTGTTGAGTTTGTATTCTTATTTTTAATACCTTTAAATCCAGACACTATAAGATGTTAAGATGATCCAAGCTCATTCTGTGTATTCTCTGCCCAAGTCCTAATATCAACCATTTCTCTAAGGGGCTCTGGTTGCTTTTATTGGAGATTGGTCACAAAGTGTGCTTCTTGCTACTGAGCTGTCTTTGCTTCTAGGGTCTCTTGACTGGCAGAACAAGGAAATACATGCGTGTATACTAACCTATGACTATACACATATTTATAAATATACATGCCTATCCATCTGTATATTAAGGTAAATATGAGTTTATATTGATTAGTCCAACTCTAACCCACTACAACATGAATTATTCTAGCATACTCCCTTGACTGTCTTTAGGCTTCCACACCAATAGTGATTAACCTGCCTCTCACCATTAACCATCCATTTGCTCCATTGTTCTATTTCCATATATATCTGTATAATGGTTTTGGGAATGTTAATTTGTACGTTGTGGGCCAAAACTTTACAAAGTTTAGACAGTGCTTATGTAAAATTCTTCTTGCCTTTAGTCTTACTATACTCTCTATACTCTCTTCCAAACTCACGTAGGTAAGCACGTTTCCCCATAACTTCATCCATGGTAACATTTCATAAATGTGTAGTACAGGTAAAATCTTTTGGCACAGTCTGAATTCTACCTTAGATCTCCTGGCCAACTATATTGTTAAGTTCTATTGATTCTTCTTTAAATTGTCATGTATCTACTATTATACTATCATATATAATAGGTTCATTGCCCTAAAAAATTCTGTGAACTTCACCTATTCAAATCTGTTTAAAATCTGTGTAAAATCTCTACTTCTGCTTTTCTCAAAGCCTTCCAGACTGACTTCTTTCACTTAATACTATGCATTTAAGACTCATCAAGTTACCTGCATTGCCAAAACCCACTGATGGCCCATTCCTTTATATCACCATGTACTATTTCATTGTATGCATGTACTGTGCTTTGTTTATCTATTCACATATTAAAGAATATCTTAATAACATTTTAGGTAATTCTAAATAAGTGTTCTATTTATGTGCAGGTTTCTTGTGTGAAAATACATTTTCAAACATTTGGGTAAAAACCTTGGAGTACAAGTACATGGTAAGACCATATTTAGGTGTATAACAAACCCTCAAATTGTCTTCCATGGCAGCTGAGGACACTTTTGCATACCACCAGTAATGAGTAAGGGATTTAGCTCCATTTCCTCACTATAATAGCAGTTTTTAAAGATTTAGCTGTTAGAATTGATGTGCAGTGTATTTTATTATAGTTTTAATTTGTAATTTTCTTTGTTTTTAAAGATTTTTATTTTATTTATTTGACAGTGAGAAAGAGATCACAAGTAGGCAGAGAGGGAGAAGTAGGCTCCCTGCTGATCAGAGAGCCCATTGCAGGGCTTGATCCCAGGACGCTGAGATCATGACCTGAGCTGAAGGCAGAGGCTTTAACTCACTGAGCCACCCACATGTCCCTAATTTGTAATTTTCAAATGACAAATAATGTCTGGAATCTTTCACATATTTTTTTATGTTGCGTTGATATATTAACCTTTTATGCTGTGATAATGCTGGAGTCCATTAATTACAAAAAGTATTTTTGTAGATTTTTGAGTGTTTTCAAAATAGGTAATCCTATCATTTATTCATAAAAAGTTTTATTTCTTGTTGCAAATGACAAGGATTGTTTCTTTTATATGGCTTACTAATATTCCATTGTATGTATATATATATATATATATATATATCCATGCCTTCTTTATTCATCTATTGATGGACACCTAGACTGTTTTCATAATTTGGTTATTATAAATAATGCTGCAGTAAACATAGGGGTGAATGTATCTTTTCAAATTAGCATTTTTGTATGTTTTGAATAAATACCCAGTAGTATAATTACTGAATCATATGGTAGTCCTATTTTGAATTTTTTCAGGAATCTCCATACTGTTTTCCATTGTGGCTGTACCAGTTTGCATTTCCATCAAGAGTGAACAAAAGTTCCTTTTTTTCCACATCCTCATCAACACTTGTTGTTTCTTGTGTTTTTGATTTTAGCCATTTATACGTATTACCCTATAACTCATTGTAGTTTTGATTTTCATTTTCCTAATGACTAGTGATGTTGAGCATCTCTTCATGTGTCTGCTGGCCATCTGTGTGTCTTCCTAGGAGAAATGACTGTTCATATATTCTGTTTTTAATCAGGTTACCTTTTTTTTTTTTTTGATGTTGAGTTTTGTAATTTCTTTATATATTTTGGAAACTAACCTTTTATCGGATATCTCATTTGCAAATATATTCTCTCCCATCCCATAGATTGCCTTTTAGTTTTGTTAATTGTTTGCCTCGTATAAAGCTTTTTATTTTGACATAGTCCTAATAGTTTATTTTTGCTTTTGTTTCTCTTACCTCAGGAGACCTAGCTAGAAACATGTTGCTATGGCCTGCATCAGAGAAATTGCTGCCTTCTCTTCTAGGATTTTTATGGTTTCAGGTCTCTTATTTAGGTCTCATATTTAGGTTTCAGGTCTCATATTTAGGTCCTTGATCCACTTTGAGTTTGTGTATTGTGTAAGACAGTGGTCCAATGTCATTCTTTTGCATTCAGTTATCCATTTTCCAAAAACTATTTGGTGAAAAAATTGTCTTTCTCCCATTGCATATTCTTGACTCTGTTAAAGATTATTTGACCAAATAAACATGGGTTTATATCTGGGCTCTATTCTGTTTCATTAATCTATAGGACTTTTGTCTGTGTGTATGCCAATACCATAGTGTTTTGATTACTAGAGCTTTGAAGTATATCATAAAATCTGGGATTATGATACTTCCAGTTTTGTTCTTTTTCAAGATTGCTTTGGCTAGGGGCACCTGGGTGGCTCAGTTGGTTAAAGCCCCTGCCTTCAGCTCAGGTCATGATCTTGGGGTCCTGGGATCAAGTGCTGCCTCTGGCACTCTGCTCAGCAGGGAGCCTACTTCCTCCTCTCTCTCTGCCTGCCTCTCTGCCTACTTGTGATCTCTCTCTCTCTCTCAAATAAATAAATCTTAAAAAAAAAAAAAAGATTGCTTTGGCTCCTCAGGTTTCTTTTTGGTTCCATACAAGATTTAGAGTTATTTATATTTGTCCTATGACAAATGTTGGTACTTTGACAGAGATTGCTTTAAATCTGTGCATTGCTTTGGGAAATATGGACATTTTATCAATATTTGTTCTCTCAACCCATGACCATGGAATATCTTTCTATTTGTTGTGTCATCTTCAATATCTTTCACCAGCGTTTTATAATTTTCAGAATATAGGTCTATCATCTCCTTGGTTAAGTTAATTCCTAGGTAGTTTATTCTTTTTGGTGAAATTGTTTATGGAATTGTTTTAATTTCACTTTCTGCTACTTCATAGAAGTAGAAGTGTATAGCAGTGTTAGTGTATAGAAATGCAACAGATTTCTATGGGTACATATTTTGTATCTTGTGACATTACTTAATTAATCAGTCCTAGTAATTTCTTGGTGGAGTTATTAGGGTTTTCTATATATAGTATCATTTCACTGAAAATAGCAAAAGTTTTACTTCTTCCTTACAGATGTGGATACCTTTAATTTCTTTTTCTTCTCTGATTGCTGTGACTAGGACTTCCAGTATTGTGTTGAATAAAACTGGTGAGAGTGGCCATCCTTGTCTTATTCCTGATCTTTTGGGAAATGCTCTGTGTTCATCATTGAAGATGATGTTAGTTGTGGGTTTTTCATATATGGCCTTTATTATGTTGAAGTATGTTCCCTCTAAACCTACTTTGTTGAAGTTTCTTATCATGAAAGGATATTGTACTTAAATGCTTTTTTCTGCATGTATTGAAATGGTCATATGCTTTTCTTTTTAAAGAAATAATAAATAGGCTTTTATTTGCTATACTTTATTCCAACATTTTTCCCCAAATATGTTTATTTTATTTTTTCAGTGTTACAAGATTAATTGTTCATGCACCACACCCAGTGCTCCATGCAGTACGTGCCCTCCTCAATACCCACCACCAGGCTTGCCCAACCCCCACTCCTTCAAAACCCTCAGTTTGTTGCTCAGAGTCAACAGTCTCTCATGGTTCATCTCCCCCCCCCTCTGATTTCCCCCCATTCCCCCATCCTTTCCTTCTCACAATGGCCTCCATGTTTTTCCTTATGCTCCACACCTGAGACCCTAAGATAATTGGCTCTCTCCACTTGACTTATTTCACTCCACATAATCTCTTCCAATCCCATCCATGTTGATACAAAAGTTGGATATTCGTTCTTTCTAATGGAGGCATAATATTCCATTGTATATATGTACCATATATTCTCTATCCATTCATCTGTTGAAGGACATTTTGGTTCTTTCCATAGTTTGGCAATTGTGGCCATTGCTGCTATGAACATTGGGGTACATGTGGCCCTTCTTTGTACTGTATCTGCTTCTTTGGGGTAAATGCTCAGTAGTGCAATTGCAGGTTCATAGGGTAGCTCTATTTCTAATTTCTTGAGGAATCTCTACACTGTTTTCCAAAGTGGCTGCACCAGCTTGCAATCCCACCAACAGTATGAGGGTTCTCCTTTGTCCACACCCACTCCAACATTTGTTGTTTACTGTTCTGTTGATTTTGGCCATTCTGACTGGTATAAGGTGGTATCTTTGTGTGGTTTTGGTTTGAATCTCCCTGATGGCTAAAGATGAACATTTTTTCATGTGTCTGTTAGCCATTTGTATGTCTTATTTGGAGAAGTGTCTGTTCATGTCTTCTGCCCATTTTTGATATGATTATTGGTTTTGTGAGTGTTGAGTTTGAGGAATTCACCCCCAACCTACTAGAACTCATACAGCAATTCAGTAATGTGTCAGGATACAAAATCAATGCACAGAAATCAGTTGCTTTCCTATACACTAACAATGAAAATATGGAAGGGAAATTAGAGAATCGATTCCATTTACTGTAGCCCCAAGAACCATAAGATTCCTGGGAATAAACCTAACCAAAGAGGTAAAGGATCTGTATTCAAGGAACTACAGAACACTCGTGAAAGAAATTGAAGAAGACACAAAAAGGTGGAAAAGCATTCCATGCTCATGGATCAGAAGAATAAACATTGTTAAAATGTCAATACTGCCTAGAGCAATATACTTTCAATGCCATCCTGGTCAAAATTCCACCAGTTTTCTTCAAAGGGCTGGAACAAACAATCCGAAAATTTGTATGGAACCAGAAAAGACCCCGAACTGCTAAGGAAATGTTGAAAAAGAAAAACAAAGCTGGGAGCATCACATTGTCTGATTTCAAGCTTTACTACAAAGCAGTGATCACCAAGACAGCATGGTAATGGCACAAAATCAGACACATAGACCAGTGGAAGAGAATAGAGAGCCTAGATATGGACCCGCAACTCTATGGTCAAATAATCTTTGACAAAACAGGAAAAAATATCCAATGGAAAAAAGTCTCTTCAATAAATGGTTCTAGGAAAATTGGACAGCTATATGTAGAAGAATGAAACTTGACGATTCTCTTACACCATACATGAAGATGTATGTAACTCAAAATGGATAAAATACCTCAACGTGAGGCAGGAATCTATCAAAACCCTAGAGAAGAACATAGGCAGTAATCTTTTCGACATCAGCCACATCAACTTCTTTCAGGACATGTCTCCAGAGGCAAAGGAAACAAAAGCGAAAATGAACTTTTGGGACTTCATCAAGATAAAAAGCTTCTGCACAGCGAAGGAAACAGTCAACAAAACAAACAGGCAACCCTCAGAATGGGAGAAGATATTCACAAATGACACTACAGACAAAGGTCTGATATCTAAGGTCATATGCTTTTTTATCCCATCTCTTGTTCATGTGATGTATCATGTTGATTGATTTGTGAATATTAAACCACACTTGCATCCCAGGAATAAAAACCACTTTATCATGGTGAATGATATTTTTAATGAATTGTTGGATTTGGTTTGCTGATATCTTGTGGAAGATTTTTTATCTATACTCCTAAGGCATATTGGTCTATGTTTCTCTTTTTTGTACTATTTTCATCTGATTTTGGTCTCTGGGTAATGCTGATGTCATAGAATGAATTTGGAAGCTTTCTTTCCTGTCCTAAGGAGAAGTTTGAGAGTAATAAGAATTAACTTTCTTTAAATGTTTGGTAGAATTGACTTGTGAAGCTGTCTGGTTATGGACACTTTTTTTTGTTGGGAATTTTTAAATTATTTAATCAATTTCATTGCTGTTAATCAATCTATTCAAATATTCTAGTTCTTCCTGATTGAGTTTTGGGAGGTTGTGAGTTTCTAGGAATTTATCAATTTCTTCTAAGTTGTTCAGTTTGTTAGCATATAATTTTTCATATTTTATAATCCATTGTATTTTTATGATGTCATTTGTTATTTCTTCTCTCTTATTTTTTATTGTTTGTATCCCCTTTTTGTGTGTGTGAATATTTTGGTTAAAAGTTTATCAATTTTTTTGATCTTTTCAAAAAACCATCTCCTGGTTTCAGTGAGATCTGTTCTATTGATTCTTTTAGTTTCTATGTCATTTATTTCTGTTCTAACCTTTATTATTTCCTTCCTTATGGTTTTTATGTTTTTTCTACTCTTTTAGGTATAAGTTTAGGTTGTTTGATATTTGTCTTGCTTCTTGAGATAGGCTTATATTATAATAGTCCTTTTTATAAAAGCTTTGGCTTAATCCCATAGATTTTGGACTATTGTGTTTTTATTTTCATTTATCTCCATGAAATTTTTGATTGCTTCTTTGATTTCTTGGTTGACCCATTCACTGTTTACTATCATCTTATTTAGCCTCCATGTATTTGTACACTTTGCAGATATTTTTCATCTAGTTAATTTCTAGTGTCATAGTGTTTGGAAAAGTTGCATGTTGACTTTAATCTTTTTGCATTTGTTGTGGTTGTCTCATGGAATAACATGTGATCTCTTCTGGAGGGTGTTCCATCTTCCATGAGAAGAATGTGTGTTATTCTGTTCTAGGATGGAATGTTCTCAGTATATAAGAGATCTAATTAACCCAATGTGTCATTCGAAGTGACAATTTCCTTGCTAATTTTCTGCTCAGGTGATTATAAATGGGGTGATAAAGTCCACTAATATTATTATATTGGATAACTTCCTTTAGGTTTGTTATTAGCTGCTTTATATATTTGGGTATATAGGTGCATAAGTATTTACATCTGTAAATACTTTTTCTTGGATTGTTCCTTTTATGATTATCTAATGTCCTTTTGGTTTTGTTACTGTCTTTGTTTTTAAGTCTGCAGAAAATCCTAGGAGCAGGGCACATGTTTAACAAGGTGGAGAGTGCACTGGTTTCAGCAGGTGTCACTTGGAGGCAGGGAAGAAAGGGACACACAGCAGTTCTTTTATTCTTGAAGAAGTCTCCTAAGGATTCCTGCCCCTCTACCACATACTCTGAGATTAGTAAATAAATCTGCCTCCTATATACCCCAGGCCTTTCTCAAACTGCAGGTTCTATGCTTTATTCCAGAAGGCTGTTTTTTATGCTGTCTTTTTAAGGGCTGGCACCCAGTTTCCTTTTGCCTGTTTTTTTTTTTTTAATTTGTTGTTGTTGTTTTGTTTTTAATTTCCTGATGTGAAGCTCCACCACTTTTAAGAACTTGCAAAGTTAAGCCCCTCTGATTTTCATAGCCAGATGCCATGGGGATTCATCTTCTCAATGTAGGTCCCCTCTGCCTGGGGTGGGGTCTGCTCCTCTCCTTTCTTTAAGACTGCAGTCTCTTCCTTTATGACTGCACTCTCTCCCTGCAGCCACTTGGGTCAGTTTAGTTCCAAACTGTATCTTTGCCCTTCTTACTGTTTTTGATGTGGCCTCTTCTCTAAGAATATGTTCTGCAGTCTTTGGGTCATTTTCTGGGTTATTTATACTGATGTGAGTGTTATCTAGGTGTATCTGTGGGATGAAGTGAGTTAAGGATCTTCCTAATCTGCAATCTTTCCCAAAGTTCCTGGATATATCTTTTTGTATTATTGTTTTCATTTTTTGTGTGTAAATATTCACTAGTGGAATTATTGGATCATATGATATTTCCTTGATGAACATAAATAGATGCAAAAAAATTCTCAATTCTCAAAAAATAGTGGACAATCTGTCTTTAAATTGATACATTTAAGTGATTAGCATTTAAGATGATTATTGTTATAGTTGAATTCATATCAACCGTATTTGTATTTCTTTTGTATATACCCAGAAGACTCCACCAAAAAATTACTAGAACTGAGCCATGAACTCAGTAAATTCACAGAATACAAAGTCAGTGTACAGAAGTCCATTGTACCTCTATACACCAATTTTGAAGGAGCAGAAAGAGAAATCAAGGAATCAATCCCATTTACAATTGCACCAAAAACCATAAGATACCTAGTAATGAACATAACCAAAAAAATAAAAGATCTGTACTCTGAAAACTATACAACATTGATGAAAGAAATTGAAGATGACACAAAGAAATGGAAAAACATTCCATGTTCATGGGTTGGAAGAATAAACATTGTTAAAATGTCTATACTACCCGAAGCAATCTATACATTTAATGCAGTCCCTTTTAAAATACCACCAGCATTTTTCAGGCCTAGAAAAATTGAAAATTTGCATGGAACCACAAAAGACCTCAAATAACCAAAGTAATCTTTAAAAAGAAAAGCAAGGTTGGAGGCATCACTGTTCTGGACTTCAAGCTATATTACAAAGCTATAATCATCAAGACAGTATGGTACTAGTGTAAAAACAGACATATGGAACACAATAGAAAACCCAGAAGTGCACCCTCAACTATATGCTCAATGAATTGTTGACAAAGCAGGAAAGAATATCCAATGTAGAAAACACTCTTCAAAAAATGGTTTTGGGAAAACTGGATGGCGACATGAAAAAGATTGAAACTAGACCCCTTTCTTACACCCATACACCAAAATAAATTCAAAACGGGTGAAAGACCTAAATGTAGGACGGGAAACCATCAAAATCCTGGAGGACAACTGGAAGCAATCTCTTTGACATCAGCCATAGCAGGTTCTTTCTAGTCACATCTCTGGAAGCAAGGGAAACAAAAGCAAAAATGAACTATTGGACTTCAAGATAAAAAGCTTCTGGAGCGCCTGGGTGGCTCAGTCGTTAAGCGTCTGCCTTCGGCCCAGGTCAGATCCCAGGGTCCTGGGATCGAGCCCCGCATCGGGCTCCCTGCTCCTCAGGAAGCCTGCTTCTCCCGCTACCATTCCCTCTGCTTGTGCTCCCTCTCTCGCTGTGTTTCTCGCTGTCAAATAAATAAAATCTTTAAAAAAAAAAAAA
>CM053605.1:34603002-34634267 GCA_028646535.1 Procyon lotor
TTTTTTTTTTAAAGATTTTATTTATTTGACAGTGAGAAACACAGTGAGAGAGGGAACACAAGCAGAGGGAATGGGAGCGGGAGAAGCAGGCTCCCTGCTGAACAGAGAGCCCGATGTGGGGCTCGATCCCAGGACCCTGGGATCATGACCTGAGCCGAAGGCAGACGCTTAACGACTGAGCCACCCAGGCGCCCCAGCTTTGTAGTGTATCTTGAAATCTAGGATTGTGGTACCTCTAGTTTTGTTCTTTCTCAATATTGCTTTGACTATTCAGGGTTTTTGTGATTCTATACAAAATTTAAGAATAGTGGTTTTTTTTGTGTTTTTTCTGTAAAAAATGCTACTGATATTTTTTATGGGGATTGCATTCAATCTGTAGATCACTTTGGGTAATATGAACATTTTAACAATATTACTTTGATCTATGAGCATGAGATTTTTTTTCCATTTGTATCATTTTTAATTTTTTTATCAGTGTCTTTTAGTTTTCCAAATATATTTTTCGCTTCTTTAGTTAAATTTATTTCTATGTTTTATTTATTTATTTGGTACAATTGTAATTTGGATCATTTGCTTAGTTTCTCTTTGTACTACTTTGTTATTAGTATACAGAAACAGATTTTCATATATTAATTTTGTATCCTGCAACTTTACTGAATTCATTTATAACTTCTAATAGTTTTGTGATGGTGTCTGAGATTTTCTATATGTAGTATTATGTAATCTGCAAATAGTGATAATTTTACTTCTTCCTTACCAGTTTTGATGCTTTTTATTTATTTTCCTTGTCTAATTTATGTAGCTAGGACTCCCATTACTATTTTGACTTAAAGTAGTGACAGTGCACATCTTTGTCTTATTCCAGATCTTAGAGAAAAAGCTTTTAGTATTCCACCATTGTGTAAGAGGTTAGCTGTGGATTTTTTCCCTGTGGCTTTTATTATGTTGGGGTATAGTCCATCCTAAATCACTTTGTTAAAATTTTTATCATGAATTGATGTTGTATTTTGTCCAATGTTTTTCCTGCATCTATTGAGGTGATGATAGTTTTTATCCTTCCTCTTTAATGTATTTTATCACCATGATTAATATGTGAAAATCGAATCATTCCTGCATCCCCAGAATAAACCTCACTTGTTTGTGGGGAATAATCCCTTAAGTATATTGTTGAACTTGACTTGCTAATATTTTATTTAGAATTTTTGCATCTATGTTTATCATGCATATTGGCCTGTAGTTCTGTTTTTATAGTGTCATTGTCTGATTACAGATAGGGTAATTTTGGCCTTGTAAAAAGAGTTTAGAAGTTTTCTTTCCCCTTCAATTTTTTTAAACAGCTTGAAAAAAAGAGTTATTAACTCTAAGTGTTTGGTAGAATTCACCGATAAGCCATCTGGTCCTGGACTTTTGTTATTGAAAGTTTTATGATTAGTGATTCATTTTCCTTCCTAGTAATGGGTCTGTTCAGATTTTTCTATTTCTGTCAGGTTTAAAAAATTGTATCTAGATATATATTAGCATAAATTTTTCATTATATTCTCTTATGTCTATCTGTTGTTAGTGTGTGTTATTTCTCTTCTTTCATTTCTATTTTATTCATTTAACACCTCTCTCTCTCTTTCTCTCTCTCCTTTCTGAAGTAGAATTTAGTGATTCATCAGTTTCACATAATACCCAATGCTCATTACATCAAGTACCCTCCTTGATGTCTGTCACCCAATTATCACCCCCCTTCAGCAATCCTCAGTTTGTTTCCTAAAATTTAGCATTTCTTATGGTTACCCCCTCCTCTTTTTTTATGATTGGTCTAGCTAAAAGTTTATCAGTTTTATCTTTTCATAGAAGCACCTTTGGTTTAAGGAATTTTTTCTGTTGTTATTTTATTCTATATTTCCGTTCAGATATTAGTTTCTTTCTTCTACTAACTTTGGGCTTAGTTTGTTCTTTTTTCCTTTTTTTCCTAGTTCCTGTAGATGTAAAGTTAGAATTTTTGAGATTTCTCTTTTCTTAAGGTAGGTCTCTCTGGCTATAAGTTTTCTCTTAGAAGTGCTTTTGATGCATACCAAAGATTTTAGACCATTGTGTTTCTAATTTCTTTTTGTCCCCAAATATTTTTTCTTTCTTCTTGATTTTTTCATTGACCCCATTGTCTATTTAGTAGTTGTTTAGCCTCCATGTTTGTATTTTTTCCAGGTTTTTTTTTCTTGTAAATAATTTTTGGCTATATATTATAAAAAGAGATTCTCAATAGGATTTCAATCTTTTTAAGTTTATTCAGGGTTGTGTTCTGGCCTAACATATGATCTATACTGGATAATGTTCCATGTATACTTAAAAATAATGTGTATTCTGTTGATGTTGGATGTAATGTTCTTTTTTTTTTTAATTTATTTTTGTTTTTTATTAACATATAATGTATCATTTGCCCCAGGGTACATGTCTGTGAATCATCAGGCTTACACATTTCACAGCACTTACCATAGCACATACTTATCCCAATGTCCATAACCCATCCACCCTATCCTACCCACCCCCCGCTCCCCCGGCCTCCCCAGGGGATGGGCCAAGCACTTTGCTCCAGTTCGCTCTCGGGAGTCTTTGTTCCCTGAGCACTTTCTGCACCACCCTTTTGGTAAGTGGTCAATTTTCTGCTTCTAGAATTGCTGTTCTTCCTCTCTTCTCTCTCCTGTTGAGTTTGCCGGCTTTTAAAATGGTTTGATACCTATCTAGCTGAACTTCTGGGATCTGATGCTATCTCAGCCTCCTACACCTCTGCCATCTTGCCTCCTATCAGATGTAATATTCTATACATATCTGTTAATGCCATGTGGTCTAATGTGTGATTCTATCTGCATGATATATCCATAGATTTAAGTGTGATGTTAATGTCCTTACCATTATTACTGTCAATGTCTCCCTTTTAAGTCTGTTAATATTTGCCTTTTGTATTTGGTTGCTTCTAAATTGGGTCCATAGGTATTTATATAATTTATATCATGCTGGATTAGTCCCTTTGTCTTTATATAATGCCTTTAACAAAATGATAGTCTCTTTTAAAGTCTGTTTTGTCTGGTATAAGTATGGCTATCCTGGATTTTTTTTTTTTTTTTTAAGGCTTCTATTTGCACACTTTTCCATTCTTCACTTTAGCTTTAGGTCTGAAGTGAGTTCTTGAAATCAGTATAGAGATCATCTTATTTTTATTTTTATTTTTTTAAAGATTTTATTTATTTGACAGCGAGAAACACAGCGAGAGAGGGAACACAAGCAGAGGGAATGGTAGCGGGAGAAGCAGGCTTCCTGCTGAGCAGAGAGCCCGATGCGGGGCTCGATCCCAGGCCCCTGGGATCTGACCTGGGCCGAAGGCAGACGCTTAACGACTGAGCCACCCAGGTGCCCCGAGATCATCTTATTTTTTATTAATGTGGTCACTGGATGTCTTTTAATGGGAACATTTAGTCCAACTACATTTAAAATAATTATTGATAGGTATTACTTGCTCTCATTTTGTTAATTTTTTTGTTTTTATTTAAATTCCAGTTAGCATACAATATACTATTACTTTCAGGTATAGCTTTAGTAGAAATTCATCACTTATATACAACACCCAGTTCTCATCACAAGTGTACTTCTTTTTAATCCTCATCACTCACCTCCCCTCTTGTAATCATTGGGTTCTCTATAATTAACACTCTGTTTCTTGTATTGCCCTCCTCATTTTCCACCCCTTTGTTCATTTGCTTTATTTCTTAAATTCCCATATATGAGTGAAATCATATGGTTATCTTTATCTGACTAACTCATTTCTATTAGGATAATATTCTCTAGCTCCATCCATATTGTTGCAAATAGAACAATTTCATATTTTTAATGGGTGAGTAATAATCCATTATATGTTTAAATTACTTGTTTTTTCATATATCTATTATAGATCTTTTATTTGTGGTTACCATGAGGTTCATTTTTAACACCCAATGCCTGTAGCACTCAATATTAAGTTATAGTCACTAAGGTTCAAACACATTCATATTTTATACTTTTTATATATCCCTTGACTAATGTTTATAGTTATAATTTAACTACTTATGTGTCAACCTAAGTTATTTATAAGTTGTTTATAAGTGATAAATCTACTACTTTTACTATGTTTGCTTTTAGCAGTGGAATTTTTTGTTTTCACAATTTTCTTTTAGTTAGGTCTTTTTTCCACTTAAAGAAGCATTTTTAAACATTTGTTGTAAAGCCGGTTTAGTGGTGATGAACTTTAACTTTTGTCTGAGAAACTCCCTCTTCTTCAATTGTAAATGATAATTCTCGCAGGTAGATTAGTCTTGGTTATAGTTTGTTTTTGTTCTTTGTTCTTTTGTTTGTTTTGTTTTTCCTTTTAGCACTTTTTATATATAATGCCTCTTTTCTGGCTTGCAAAGTTAATTATTATGTATCTTTTGTTTGAGGCTATCTGTAATTCCTGGACCTGAGTATCTTTCTCCCCCCAGATGAGGGAGGTTTTTAGCTATTATTTCTTCAAATAAGGTGTCTGTCCTTTTTTCTCCCTCTTCTCCTTCTAAGATGCCTACAATGCAAATGTTAGAAGTCTTAGTGATATTGCAGAGGTCCTTCAACATATTCTTTTTTGATGATTGATTAATTGATATTCGGGTTTTTTCTATAACTCTGTCTTCCAGATCATTGATCCATTCTTCTGCATCCTCTGATCTGCTGTTAAATCTCTCTAGTCTCTATTTTTCCTATTATCTACTGTCTCCTTCAACTCTTTGTTATAGTTTCTTAGTTTTGTTTTTTTTTTTTTAAGATTTTATTTATTTATTTGACGGAGATAAAGAGATCACAAATAGGCAGAGAGGCAGGCAGAGAGAGGGGGAAACTGAGCGGAGAGCATGATGCAGGGCTTGATCCCAGGACCTGAGATCATTACCTGAGCCAAAGACAGAGGCTTTAACCAACTGAGCCACCCAGGTGCCCCTAGTTTCTTAGTTTTCACTGAGTGCATTCACTGTCTCTCAAGTCCATTGAATATCTTTTTGACCATTACATTTAACTCTTTATCAGGCATAATGCTTATTTCCATTTTATTTAACTCTTTCTGTGATTATTTTCCTGCTTTTCATTTGGGACATATTCCTCTGTCACCTCATTTCGTCTGTTTCTATGTATTAAGGCAGCTATGTATTTAGTCTTTAGTGGTAGTCTTTACTGGTCTTTAGTCAATAAAATAGCCTTCTCTAGAAGAGATCTTGTGATGTCCTGTAGCATAACCCCCCTTGTCATCAAAACCAGGTGTTCCAGGGGTGTTCTCTGTCGGATACATGCATTCTTCTATTGTGGCTGAGCTATGATTACTGTGGGCACACTGGTGGGTTGCCTTTCAGCACAGCTAGCTGAAATGACTCACTTTGCTGGCTGGGGGGGCACTGGGCAGTTTTCTCCCTGGGATGTTGAGAGGCTTGGTTATAGCTGTTGTAGGCCCAC
The DNA here is from genome assembly GCA_028646535.1 of Procyon lotor. Taxonomy (NCBI): domain Eukaryota; kingdom Metazoa; phylum Chordata; class Mammalia; order Carnivora; family Procyonidae; genus Procyon; species Procyon lotor. The sequence continues at coordinate 34,608,493 of CM053605.1, forward strand.
TGGTGGGCAGGACTATCCCTCAGCTTGCCTGTCTGCAATAAGCCACTGTGACAGCTCCAGGAACACTATAGGGCAGGGCTTGTTCCCTGAGCAGCCAGCTACAGGTCCACCTGAGGTCCACCTACAGGAATTGCAGCAGTGTCTTTGGAATGTTGTCAGTACTGACCATGGCTGCCTACACGGAATAGTGGGACAAGAGACCTTTGGAGGGATGCCTGACAAAATGGGTAGGGTGGAACAAAAGGGGAGTGCCAGGGCAAGATATGGGGTGCTAGAAAGATAGGAGAAAATTAGAATTGAATCCTACAAGCATCTAGCTATTTAGTATGGGGGAGGGCACAAATAATGGTACCTGTCATTGCTTTTGTTTCTGGAAAAATTTTCTGTAGATCTTTGACACCTGGCACATGTGCTAGAATTAATCAATAGATCTCCTTCACATAGATTTCTGTCATTTTTCAGACTGCTACTTCTGTGTTGTCTCAGAGCAAGCTTTTTAGTGTGTTGGTTCTTTAATTCCAGGAGCTTTAAAAATCAGCAGGACTTAAATCCCATTGATTTTCTTTTTTTTTTAATTAACATATAATGTATTATTTGTTTCTGGGATACAGGTCTTGATTCAACAGTCTTACACAATTCATAGCACTAACCATAGCACATACTCTCCCCAATGCCCATCACCCTGCCACCCCATTATTCTACCTCCCTCCCCTCTAGCAACTCTCAGTTTGTTTCCTGAGAATAAGAGTCTTTTATGGTTTGTCTCCCTCTCTGGTTTTGTCTTGTTTTATTTTCCCTCCCTTCCCCTATGATTCTCTGTCTTGTTTCTCAAATTTTTCATATCAGTGAGATATGATAGCTGTCTTTCTCTGATTGGCTTATTTCAATTGGCATAATACCATTATGACAGTTCCATCCATGTCATTGCAAATGACAAGATTTTGGGGGGTTTTGATGGCTGCATAATATTCTATTGTAAATAGACACCACATCTTCTTTATCCATTCATCTGTTGGTGGACATTTAGGTTCTTTCCATAGTTTGGTTATTGTGGACATTGCTGCTATAAAGATTGGGGTGCACATGCCCCTTTGGATCACTACATTCGTATCTTTGGGTAAATGCCCAGCAGTGCTATATTGCTGGGTCACAGGGAAGTTCTATTTTCAACTTTTTGAGGAACCTCCATACTGTTTTCTAGAGTGGCTGCACCAGCTTGTATTCCCACCAACAGTGTAGGAATGTCCCCCTTTCTCCTAATCCTCACCAAAACCTATCATTTTCTGACTTGTTAATTTTAGTCATTCTGACAGGTGTGAGGTGGTATCTCACTGTGGTTTTGATTTGCATTTCACTGATGCCGAGTGATGTTGAGCACTTTTTCATGTGTCTGTTGGCCATTTGGATGGATTATTTGTTTCTTGGGTATTGAGTTTGCTAAGTTCTTTATAGATTTTGGATAGTAGCCATTTATCCAATATGTACAAAAATAACATCTAACAATGCTCACCTTGGCCTAAGTTGTGGTAGCAAGATGTTGAGTGTAATTTGCATGTCCACAACTTGGGTTATAGGTATGTAGAAGCACTATAGAGGAGTTGAGAGCAATAGTTTAAATGTAAACATAGCAACCTGCATGGATCACACACACACAAATCAATGTTAGTAGTTCAATATATGGTATGGCAATACCATTGCATAATTAGGAAAAATATACACTAAACAAAAATGAATATTTTTTAAAGAATAATGAGATAAGTGAATATTAAACACAGAATAGTTGCCTATGAATGTAAGGAAAGAAAAGTAACTCTCAAAGATACAAAGAATGTTTTTTAAAATAAACAATATAAAAAGAAAGTGTGATTTTTTTAAATCACATATATGATTCATATATAAGATAAGGAGAACATATAGGTTTACAGTATTTATTTTTATATCTGGCATATTGCAAAAATCAAATATTTAATGAATTTATAAGTGAGTGAATAAATGAGTGGATAGATGAATGATTAGAACAATACCTCTTATAATGCAACATGTGCTATTGCATGTTGGATCACTACATTTGTATCTTTGGGTATCTGTTATTTTCTTTCCATACATCAAATTAGTTAATCATCACATCCCTAGAAAGTGGCTACTATTAATAACCCTGTTTTATAGATGAAGGAACTGCAGCAAAGAGAGATTTTAAAATTCAGCTAAAGGCATAGAGCCAGAAAACAACAGAGTATGGATGTTAGACATATCTTAAAGCATACCCACCAACAATCCCCCCCCAACATAAGTTGTTCAAGAAAGTAAAGGATATAAACTTAGACACAAGAAAAAGGCTATAGTTACCATTATAGAAATAATTAAGGTAGTTTTGTTTCATCTTACTATTTAAATGTATGTATTCATACAGATATAAAACCTAGGGAAATGTGAATCACCAAATAAAAAACAATACCCATTGATCATCCAGACAAATTTTGGGGAGGGGGATTTTCTATTTGGATAGGCAAATTTTGAAATTGCTGTCTTTCGATAAAACACCACCAACATGGAACAATTTTATAAAACTTATAGTAATATAAATTAGTTTCTAGTAATATGGCATTGTTTACTCTTAATCTTAATTTGAATAAGAATTTTTACCCTTGGAAGGAAAAATAAGATTAAATCAGGGAGATAAACCATAAGAGATTCTTAAGCATAGGTAATGAACTGAGGGTTGCTAGAGGGGAGGGAAGTGAAGGGATGGGGTAACTGGGTGATGAACATTAGGAGGACTTGTGATGTAATGAGCATTGGGTATTATATAAGACTGATGGATCACTGACCTCTACCTCTGAAACTAGTAATACATTATATATTAAATGATTGAATTTTTAAAAAGAGACCCATTTCAAAAATAAATAAAATGCATTTCCTTTAAATTGCACAAACTTAAAATTAACAATTCCCTGAACTAAAAATAAAATTTGTATCCTTGGTCCTACTCTGAAAAATAATGTATAACTAATAGTAGAAAATAAAATAAAACTATTTTAGTAGTACAAAAAAATTATCCTTGAATTTGTTAGATAGTAAAATTCTAGATTTTTCACAATGTTGTAATAGTTTATTAGGATTGCCATAACAAACTACCACAGACTGGTGGCTTAAAATATAGAAATTAATCTCTCACAGTTCTGGAGGCTAGAAATCTGAAATCAGGATGTTGGCAGGATTTGTTCCTTCTGAGGAGCTGTGAAAGAAAGACAGATTTATGCTCTCAGCTTTGTAGATGACCATTTTCTTCCTGTGCCTTTTTACATTAGCTTCCCTTTATGTATATCTGTGTCTACATTTCTTCCTTTTATAGAAAGAGCACCAGTCATTGGATTAGAGTCTCCCCTAATGACCCCATTTTAACTCCATTGCTTTTGCTTTTATTATTACCTTTATTACCCTTACTGCCAAACAAGGTCACATTCTGAAATACTAGAGGTTAGGGTTCCAACATTTTTCCTTTTTTGGGAGGGGGGCGGGGGCAGTGGACATATAATTCAACCCATAACAAATGCCTATAATCTTATTTTCTTTGATAGTGGGGTCATACTTGGGCTATTTTTTTTTTTGAAATACTTTGTGTTTTGTACTTAATATATAATGACATTTACCTAGATATATTGTACTTTTTAATCATTTGTTAAGAGGGGATGGGTGAGGTAGAGTGATATATATTTTTCCCAACAGTGGCTGAGAATTAGCTGTAATGTTATTTGTCTATACTTTAAATATTGTAAATAGGGAACTACATGTGGAATATGTTTGTCAGCATGAGTGGTTATCCAGTTCCAGAATTGCAGAATATTGCTATGCAAATTCTTTTGGTTTTGTTTTTTTTTTTTTTTAAATATTTTATTTATTTATTAGAGAGAGAGAGAGAGAACACAAGCAGGCAGAGAGGCAGGCAGAGGCAGAGGGTGAAGCAGGCTCCCTGCTGAGCAAGGAGCCCGATGCGGGGCTCGATCCCAGGACCCTGGGATCATGACCTGAGCTGAAGGCAGAGGCTTTAACCAGCTGAGCCACCCAGGCGCCCCTTTTGGTTTTGTTTTGATTTGAATCTTATAATCTGGTTGTTATAGTCCTGGCACTAATACAAAGCATTCATAGATTCATATGGTCACCATTGAAGTTAGTGAGTAACTATTTCAATTATAATTATCAGAATTATTTTCCGGAATTAAACAAGATAAAATTAATGTACCAAAGGTCCACTAATGAAAGGACAGACAAGATAGAAAATGACCCAAAGAAATTGAATATCAAGAAAGCATTAGTTTTTCACTTTGGTTCTCAAAAAAAATGATTAGAACAAAGCAGCTGGTTTTGTTCTATTTTGATTTTACATATGGGAATTGAACAAAATAAATGTCTAAGTTTGGGCATCTCTGTGCCAGAAATTTAGATTTTTTACAGTATATCTCTTTAATAGGGCCCAGACTCCCTGAACAGAAGGCAATTTCTATTTCTGGGATAAAGGAAAAATAAAGATACTAGAAAACTCAGGTATTATTAACTCTGTCTTGAGAACTGTTGAATGTAACTTGTTGAAAGATTCATAAACAAAAGGAATTTGTTATTTAAGAAAAATGAACAATCATATACAAGTAAAAATATTAGAACAGTAGCAAAATACATATACTTTGGTTCACATAAAAGCAAATTAGAATAAAAATTTTGTCCAGACTCAAGGGCAATATATTTTTAATGTATTAGTTTGAAGTTTGAATAACAGTTTTTGGAAGTCTCTACACAAAAGAGGTTCAACTATACTGTTACCTAGATCTTCTTGCCCGATATTTACATATAAGTTGTAAAACATCCCTAGGAGTTTTAGGACCTCATGTTCAACAGTTATTTGTCTTACTTGAAATGAATTAGTTTAAGTTTTGAATCATTATACTTTTCTTCTACATCCTGTTTTCTTTACTCTGCCAGCTTATGTTTGGAAATACTCCTTGGTTTCTTCATTACTGCATGTCTTCCAGACACACACTCAATTTAGAAAATATATATATAATGATTTATACTTTTGATTCATCTTGGCCCTAGCCATCAGTCTGTAGAACTCAAAATTTCTTACATAAAGATTTTCATTTCTAATACAATTTATTTTGATAGAGAGTGAATACAAGTGGGAGGAGGATCAGAGTGAGAGGGAATCTCAAGCAGACATGCTGAGCACGGTCCCATGCAGGGCTTGCTTTCACGACCCTGAGATCATGACCTGAGTTGAAACCAAAAGTCAGATGCTTAACCGAATGTGCCACCTAGGCACCCCTCTAAAACAATTTATAGTTCAAAATTTTGAAAGTCAATCTATCTTTCCCAGCATCAAAAGACAGGACTATATAACTTCTACCATGCTCCAATATTTAAAATTTCATATAATATAAATTAGGTGGAGGTTGAAGATGATGGTATAAGGACGTCCAAGAATCAATCCTTCTAACAGAATATTTATTGAGTTTGTATTATCAAAATCAAATTATATTAAAATTTCAATACCAGCCAAGCACTTGTAGCATCTAGGGCATCATTTTATTTAAAAAGAGACTGGTACATTTTGGTGAATTTTGGTGTGGCTTAGTCTAGGCAATAAGAACTGTGATATCAAAAATGGGTTTGGATGTTTTAATCTCTCTGGTGGTTTACTGGAAAAGAGGTAGGTTATTGTCTCAATCACCTGTGTCACAAATGGTTTCTCAGGCAGCATCTGTTGAGAGAGTTTAAAGATAAACAACATCTTTATTATTTTCTCTGATTATTGAATCCAGGCATTTGAGGAAATCTCTGTGAGGTCACTGACTGCATAAAGAGATAACTGAACAAAGGTTTTAGTTACTATACCTGAAAAAAATATAGACTTTGCAAAAATAAACTCACTAAACAGATAAATGAAGCCTCCCCAAAATATGAGCAACAGCAACAAAAATACAAGTCATAAAAAGAAACAAGAAATTATGTTCCAGTCACAGTGGGGGAAAAAACAATATTGACAGCAGCCATTCCCTAGTAAGCTGCATCTTTGGACTTAACTAGACAAAGACTTCAGCTGTCTTAAATGTGGTTTTAAAAATAAGTGGAAGAAAACTATGGACAAAAAGGAGCTAAATAGAAATTGTGGAGATGGAAATATAGTAGTGTAAATAACACATTCACCATAGAGATTCAACATCAAATTTGGGAAAATATAAAAAAGAATCAGGAAATTTCAAGATTGGGCAAATGAAACCATGCTGTCTGAAGTGCAGAGTAAAGAAAAATGAACAAAACCTAAGGGAATTTATGGGATATGCTCATGCAGGCCAACATACACATGCTGAGTTTGAGAAGGAAGATGGAAAAAGAGGGAAAAAAATATTTGAAGAAACAATGAGTGAAGACTGTGGTACAATGTTAGAATGAAACAGATTTCTATCTCCTCACCTATGCAACAAATGTTCTGGCAGAATCTATGTTGTAACTTTGGGGTCAATTGAAGATATGACCAGTAAATTGTGGTTAATTTTGGTCAATTTCACAGGCACTGTGTTCTCTATGAGACTTAGATCAACAAACAGGTTGAAAGTGAAAGGATGGGAAAAGATATTCCACACAAATAATAGCAAAGAGAGGGGAAGTGGCTATACTAATATCAAACAAAATAGATTTTAAATCCAAGTTTTTATGAAGTGAGATTATATAAATGAGTCAGCAAGAAGATATTAAAAGTATAAACATTTACACACTAATAACTAACCATCAAAATATGTGCAACAAAAATCTATAGATTTGAAGGAAGAAATAGACAGTAGTTAGAAGCTTCAATAACCCATTCTCAATAATGGATAGAACAACCAAACTGAAGACTCAAGGAAACAAAGGACTTATACAATAAAATAAACCAACTAGATCCAACAGGAGATCTACTACACAACATTGATGGATGAATGAATGAACAAAATTTGGTATGTAAATACAATAAAATATTATTTAGCTGTGAAAAAGAAGAAAAATCTATGGTGGCTAGGAAGATGGTGGAATAGGAGGATCCTGAGCTCATCTTATCCTGTGAACACACTGACAACTACATGTATTGAAACTTCTCCTGAAAACATCCTGAGACTGGCAGAATAGATCTTCCACAGTTAGTCCTAGAAGGAAGGCTTGAACAAAAAGGGAAGGACAAAGAAACATAAAAAACCTGTGGAAAACCTGAGACCTTTTCCCCTAAGATCAGGAACATAGCAGAGATGTCCACTATCACCACTGTTGTTCAACACAGTACTAGAAGTTCTAGCCTCATCAATCAGAAAACAAAAAGAAATAAAAGGCATCTGAAAAAGCAAAAAAGAAATCAAACTCTCACTTTGTAGAAAATCCAGAAGACACTTAGATCAATGGAACTGAACAGAGAACCCAGCTTTGGTTTTCTTTTTCAACATCCCTCTGGCTATTCAGGGTCTTTTCTGGTTTCATAAAAATTTAGGATTACTTGTTCCTTCACTGTGAAAAAACTGTGTGGTATTATATAGGGATTGCATCAAATATGTAGATTGCTCTAGGTGGTATAGACATTTTAAGAATATTTGTCTTTTGGGGGCTCCTGGGTGGCTCAGTGGGTTAAAGCCTCTGCCTTCAGCTCAGGTCATGATCTCAGGGTCCTGGGATCAAGCCCCACATTGGGCTCTCTGCTCAATGGGGAGCCTGCTTCCCCTTCTCTCTCTGCCTACTTGTGATCTCTCTGTCTTTTTGATCCATCAACATGAAATGTTTTTCCATTTCTTTCATGAGGGTTCTATAGTTTTCTGAGTACAGATCCTTTGCCTCTTAGGTTTATTTTTAGATATCTTATGATTTTTTAATGCAATTGTAAATGGGATTGACTCCTTAATTTCTCTTCTGTCTCATTTTTAGTTTATAGAATGCAACTGATTTCTGTGAATTGATTTTATATCCTGCCACTTTGCTGAATTCCTGTGAGTCCTAGCAATTTTGAGGTTGAGTCTTCTGGGTTTTCCACATAGAACATCATGTCATCCACAAAGAGTTCAGCAAAGTGCTGAAAAAAGAAAACCAAAGCTGATGGCATCACAATTCTGGACTTCAAGCTCTATTACAAAGATATAATCATCAAACCAGTATGGTACTGGCACAAAAACAGACACTTAGATCAATGGAACTGAACAGAGAACCCAGAAATGGACCCTCAACTCTATGGACAACTAATCTTCAACAAAGAGGAAACAATTTTCAATGGGAAAAAGTGTCTTTTATAAATGTTGCTGGGAAGATTGGACAGCCATGTGCAGAACAATGAAACTGGACCATTTCTGTACACCATATACAAAAATGGACTCCAAATGGATGAAAGGCCTAGATGTGAGACAGGAATCCATCAAAATCCTAGAGGAGAGCACAAGCAGCAACCTCTTTGATCTCAGCTACAGCAACTTCTTCCTAGAAATAATATCACCTAAGGCAAGGAAGCAAGGGCAAAAATGAACTTCAAAAAGCTTTTGCATAGTAAAGGAAACAGTAGACAAAGCCAAAACACAATGAACAGCATGGTAGAAGATATTTGGAAATGACATATCAGATAAAGGGATAGTATCCTCAAGAGACATTTCTCCAAAGAAGACATACAAATAACCAACAGAGGGGCGCCTGGGTGGCTCAGTCGTTAAGCGTCTGCCTTCGGCCCAGATCAGATCCCAGGGTCCTGGGATCGAGCCCCACATCGGGCTCCCTGCTCCGCGGGAAGCCTGCTTCTCCCGCTACCTTTCTCTCTTCTTGTGTTCCCTCTCTTGCTGTGTTTCTCACTGTCAAATAAACACAATCTTTAAAAAAAAAAAACAAATAACAAACAGACATGAAAAAAATGTTCAATATTACTGGGCATCAGGGTATTATAAATCAAAACCACAATGAGATACCACCTTACACAGAATGGCTAAAATAAACAAGTCAGGAAACAACAGATGTTGGCAAAGACGTGGAGAAAGGGGAACCCTCCCACACCCCAATATTTATAGCAGCAATGTCCACAATAGCCAAACAATGGAAAGAGTCCAAAAGAAGATGTGGCATATATACATAATGGAAAACTACTCAGCCATCAAAAAAATGAAATCTTGCCATTTGCAACAATGTGGATGGAACTAGAGGGTGTTACGCTAAGTGAAATACATCAATCAGGGAAAGACAATTATACGATCTCATTCATACGTGGAATTTAAGGAAAAAAAGGATCAAGGGGATGAGAATAAAAAATAAGACAATATTAGACAAATCATAAGAGATTCAATCATAGGAAACAAATTGAGCACTGCTGGAGCGGGTGGGTAGGGGATGAGGTAACTGGGTGGTGGACATTAAGGAGGGTACATGATGTAATGGGCACTGGGTATTATATAAGACTGATGAGTAACTGACCTCTACTTCCTAAACTAATAATACATTATATGTTAATTAATTGAATTTAAATTTAAAAATATTGTAGGAAGAAAACAAAGAAGCAAACATCAAGTACCAAACTTCTGGTGAGAATAACTACAAATGGGAGGGACAACACAAGCATGGAGGAACAAGGGATCAGACCTCACACCAAACATTCTTGGCTTAATGGCTCATGCTAACAAGGTGAGTCTTTACAATGCCTGGCATTGAAAATCAGTGGGACTTAACCTTGGCAGAGCCAGAGGGAATAGAAAACTGAGCTCCTAGCCTTGAAGAACCAGGAGATCAAATAATTCCATCTGAGATGAGAAACAAAAGTAGTTTTACACGGGCCTGGAATATATGTAAAGGAGATTTATTGACTAATTTTAGGATGGGTGTAAAAGGGACAGAGGTTTGCAGGCATTTTCTCTGAGACCAGAGGAGCTTGTGAGCACCATTTTCCTTGCCCTTCTCTAGCCTATATAGCTAGACAATGGTGGGAGTCAGTGCTAGCAGTCTTCATCTACCGTGCTAGCACCTGAGTGTTTCCTAAGAGGCTGGCCCCATATTCTTCTGGTGACCAGGAAAAATAGTGCTATAGGACAGCACAGTACCTCTTCTATACCTAGAAACAAACACAGAAATTTAGACAAAATGAGGAGACAGAGGAATATGTCCTAAATTTAGAATAAGACAAAACCCCAGAATAAAAGCTAAATGAAACAGAGATGAGCTCTTTGTTAAAGAGTTCGAGGTAATGGTCATAAAGCTACTTACCAAACTTGAGAAAAGAGTGGAAATACCCAGTGAGAATGTCAACAGAGATAGAAAATATTGGTAAATAACTAGTCAGGGCTTGAGAAGACAATAATTGAATTAAGAAATAAACTATAAGGAATCAAAAGATTAGAAGACACAGAAGAATGGATTAGCAATATGGAAGCAAGGGTAATGGGGAAAAAAAACTAAGCTGTATAGCAAAAAAATAAAATAAAAAGAGGACAGATTAAGAGAATAATATAGGAGTCTCGAGAGAAGAAGAGAGAGACATGAGGGCAGAAAACCTATTTCAAGACATAATAGCTAAAAGGTTTCCCAACCTTGGGAAGGAAACAGACATCCAGATTCAGTATGCATTGAGAGCCTCAGTCAACATGAACACAAGGAGGTACAAAGACACATAATACTTAAAATGACAAAGATTAAAGATATTCAAAAACCCACAACCAAGAATACTCTGCAAGATTATCATTCAAAGACAGAAAAGAGTTAAAAGAGTTCATCACCACTAAATCAATCCTAAAAATGTTAATAGGATTTCTTTCAGTGGAAAGAAAAGGCCATAACTAGAAAAAAATTAGTGAAAAGGAAAATAGTTACTGATTAAAGCAAAAATATAGTAAAGATATTAATCACTTATAAACCCAGTATAGATATTAAAATACAAAAGTAGTAAAATCAGTTATAAATAATTAAGGATATACAAAATAACAATATATAAAAAAAATTGGACAACCACCTGCAGAAGAATGAAACTGGACCATTCCCTTACATAAAAATAGACTCAAAATGGATGAAAGACCTAAATTTGAGACAGGGATCCATCAAAATCCTAGGGAAAACAGGCAGCAACCTCTCAACCTCAGCCCCAGCAACTTCTTGCCAGACACATCTCCAAAAGCAAGAGAAACAAAAGCAAAAATGTACTATTGGGACTTCAACAAGATAAAAAGCTTTTATGCAGCAAAGGAAACAATCAACAAAACCAGAAGACAACTGACAGAACAAGAGAAGATATTTGGAAATGATGTATCAGCTAAAGGGCTGGTGTCCAAACTCTATAAATAACTTATCAAACTCAACACCCAAAGAATGACTAATCCAATCAGGAAATGGGCAGAAGACAAAAGTGGATATTTTTTCAAAGAAGACATCCAAATGGACAACACAGACATGAAAAAATGCTCAATATCACAGGGCATCAGGGTGATAAAAATCAAAACAAATCAAAAACACAGATACCACCTCACACCAGTCAGAATGGCTAAAATTAGCAAGTCAGGAAATGACAGATGTTGGCAAGGATGAGGAGAAAGGGGAACCCTCCTACACTGTTGGTGGGAATGCAAGCTGGTGGGAATTTCCAGCCACTCTGGAAAACAGTATGGAGGTTCCTCAAAAAGTTGAAAATGGAGCTACCCAATGAGTCAGCAAGAATACAGCTCTCCTTGGTATTTACACCAAAGATACAAATGTAGGGATCCAAAAGGGCACGTGTACCCCAATGTTTATAGCAGCAATGTCTACATTCGCCAAACTATGGAAAGAGCCCAGATGTTCACTGACAGATAAATGGATAAAGATGTGGTATACACACACACACACAGGAATATTGTGCAGCCATCCAAAAAATCAAATCTTTCCATTTGCAATGATGTGGATAGAGCGAGATATTATGCTAAGTGAAATAAGTCAATCAGAGAAAGACAATTATCATATGATCTCACTCATACGTAGAATTTAAGAAACAAGGTAGAGGTTCATAGGCGAAGAGAGGAAGAAAAAATGAAACAAGATGAAACCAGAGAGGGAAACAAACTAAGAGTTACTGGAGGGTGGGTGCTAGAGGGATGGGGTAACTGGGTTATGGACATTGGGGAGGATATGTGTTGTACTGAGCAGTGGGTATTACATAAGATTGATGAATCACAGACCTGAAACAGAATACATTTTATGTTAATTAATTGAATTTAAATAAAATTAAATAAAACATCATATATAAAGCTTGAAGGACAGTAAAAATTTAGTGTTTTCAGAATGTGTTTGAACTTTAGTGAACAACACCTTAATATAGACTGCATACACATTGGATATTGTATATGAATTTCATGGCAACTATAAAAAAAAAACCTTTAATAGATACACACAAATAAAGAAATTCAAGCACAACACTGTAGGAAATCATTAAACCACAGGGAAAAGAGCAAGAAAAAAACAACTATAAAAACATTAAGAAAATTAACAAAAAAGGAGTAAGTTCACATCTATCAATAAGTATTTCAAATGTAAATGAAGTAAATGCACCAATTCACAGATACTGTGTGACTGAATACTTAAAAAAAAAAAAGACCCATATAAAACCTGACTATAAGAGACTTACTTCAGACTTATAGACACATACAAACTGAAAGTGAAGGTATAGAAAAAATATTCGATGCAAATGGAGACAAAAAACACCCAGAAGTGTAGCAATACTTATCAAAGTAGACTTTAAGAGAAAGATTCTAACAAAAGACAAAACAAGTCATTACATAATGATAAAGGGATCAATCCAACAACAGAATATAACGGTTTTAAATATCTGTGCACACAGCATAAAGCACCTAAAAATATAAAGCAAATAGTAATAAATATGAAGGGGCAAATTGTTAGTAAAACAGTTAATAGTTAGAGACTGTAACACCCATTTACATTAATGGAGAGATCCTCCAGACAAAAAAATCAATAAGCGAACAGTAGCTTTGAATGACACATTAAACCAGGTCGACTTAACAGATGTATACAGAATATACATTCTTTTATAAAGTGTTCATGGAACAATCTGCAGGACAGATCACATGTTAAGCTACTAAACAAATCTCAGATTTTAAGAGACTAAATCAATTATAAGAAAAAAAAGTAAGAACAAAAACTCATGGAAGCTAAATAACATGATGCTAAGCAACCAAAGGGTCAATTAAGAAATCAAAGAGGAAATCAAATACTTGGACCCAAATTAAAATGAAAACACAATAGCTCAAAATCTTTGGGGACGCAGCAAAAGCAGTTCTAAGAGAATGATTTTTAGTGCCATAGGCCTCACTCAAAAGAAAAAAAGGGAAATCTTAAACACTCTGACTTTCCACCTAAAGGTCAGAACAGAAAAGGAAAGACAAAACCCAGTTAGTCCAAGAAGGAAAATTAATAAAAATCACAATAGAAATAGAGCTGGTACTTTGAAAGCAAATAATATTCATAAACCTTTAGTCAGACCAATCAAGAAATAAAAGGTTCAAAATTAGAGATGAAAGAAGTTACAACTGACACTGGAAATAAAAAGGATTATAAGAGAATACTGTAAGAAATTAAAAAAAAATGGACAACCTAGAAGAAAAGGATAAATTACTACAAGTGTATTTTCTGACACTGAATCAAGAAAAAATAGAGTATCTGAACAGACTGATTCCCAGGAACAAAATTATATCAGTAATCAAAAAACTCCTAATAAAGAAAGGTCCAGGACCAGATGGCTTCACCTGTGAATTCTACCAAATATTTAAAGAAGAGTTAATGTTATCCTTCTCAACTTATGCCATAATGTAGAGGAAAGGGAGCTTTAAGTTCTAAGAGGCCATCATTACTCTGATACGAAAACCACAGAGACACTACAAAAAAATAAAATTACCAACTAATAATCCTGATGAATATAGACGCATAAATCCTCAGCATAATATTAACAAATCAAATTCAAAACTACATTCAAAAGACTATTCACTAACATCAAATGAAATTTATTCCAGGGATGCAATGATGGCTCAGTATTCACAAATGAATGTGCTGTACCACGTTAACAAAGTATACATCTCAGTAAATGAAGAAAAATCATTTGACAAAATTCTATATCTGCTCATAATAAAAATTCTCAACAAAGTGGGCTTACAAGGAATGTATCTCGGTATAATACAGGACAAATATGAAAAACAGCTTTTTCTGCAAAATCAGAAAAAAGACCAGGATGTTCACTCTCACCCCTTTTTTAGCATGGCCTTGGATATCCTAGCCACAGCAATCCTATAAGAAAAAGAAATAAAGGGGCACCTGGGTGGCTCAGTGGATTAAAGCTTCTGCCTTCGGCTCAGGTCATGATCTCAGGGTCCTGGGATGGACCCCCCATGTCTGGCTCTCTGCTCAGCAGGGAGCCTGCTTCCCCTCCTCTCTGCCTGCCTCTTTGCCTACTTGCGATCTCTCTGTCAAATAAATAAAAATCTTTAAAAGAAATAAAAAGCAACTAATTTGCTAAGAAAGAAGTAAAACTGTCACTATTTGTAGGTGATAAAATACTATCATATGAAAGCTCTACTCCACCAAAAAACTATTAGAATAATAAACGAATTCATTAAAATTACAGGATATAAAATTAATATACATAAAATCCATTGTGTTTCTATATAGTAATAATACAACAGCAGAAAGGGAAATAATACAATGCCATTTACACTTGCATTAAAGAAAGTAGAATATCTAGGAATAACTTTAACCAAAGAAGTGAAAGACCTGCACTCAGAAAAGCATGACCTTGATGAAAAAATCAAAGGTGACACAAATAAATGGAAAGATATGCCATGTTTATGAACTGGAAGAATACTGTGAAAACGTCCATATTACCTAAAGCAATCTACAGAGTCCATGCAATTCCTATCGTTATCTATAATTTTTTTTTCCCACAGAGCTAGAACAAAAATCCCAAAATTTATATGTAACCATAAGAGACCCCGAATAGCCAAAGCAATCTTGAGAATGAACAACAACAAAAAACCTGAAGGTAACACAATCTCAGATTCCAAGATATATATACTGTTAAAAGATTTTGTTTACGTATTTATCAGAGAACGCGAGAGCACAAGCAAGGAAAGTGGCAGGCAGAGGGAGAGGCAGGCTCTCTGCTGAGCAAGGAGCCAGATGCGGGACATTCCGGGACCCTGTGATCATGACCTGAGGGGAAGGCAGATGTTTAACCGACTGAGCCATTCAGACCTCACTCCAAGATGCATTATAAATTATCAAAATATTATGGTCCTGGGACCAAAATAGGCATATGAATCAAAGGAACAGAATTGAGAACCCAGAAATAAACCCATACATAAATGGTTAATTAGCCTATGACAAAGGAGGCAAGTATATCGAATGGGGAAAAGACAGTCTCCAACAAATGGTGCTGGGCAAGCTGGGCAGCTACATGCAGAAGAATGAAATTGGATCATTTTCTTAACACCACACACAAAAATAAACTCTGAATGGAGTGAAGACCTAAATGTGAGACCTGAAACTGTAATACTCCTGAAAGAAAACATGAGCAGTAATTTCTTAGACATCAACCTTAGCAAGATTTCCAGATCTGTCAATTCAGGCAAGGGAAACAAAAGCAAAAATAAAAACTTGTGACTGCATCAAACTAAGAAGTTTTGCACAGAAAAGGAAACCAACAAAATGACAAGGTAACCTACTGAATGGTCAAAAATATTTGTAAATAATATATCCAGTAAGGTATTAATATCTTAAATATATAGAAAACACATATAATTTAATGCCAGAGAAACAGACAATATGATTAAAAAAAAAAAAAAAGGCAGAGGACCTAAATAGAGGTTTTTTTCCAAAGAAGACATGCAGATAACCAAGAGAAACATGAAAAGATGATCAACATCATTAATCAGGGAAAAGCAAATTAGAACCACTATAAGAAGTCACCTCACACCAGTTAGAAAGGCCAGTATCAAAAAAAAAAAAAAAAAAACACAAGAAATTACAAGTGTTGAAAAGGGATGTGAAGAAAAGGGAATCCTTGTGCACTATGATAAGAATGCAAATTGGTGCAGCCACTGTGTAAAAAATGTTCCTCAAAACATTAAAAATAGAATGCCATATAATCCAGTAATTCTGCTAGATATTTACTTGAAGAAAATGAAAACACTACATCAGAAGGATAAATGCTCTCTACATTTGCCGCAGCATTATTTACAATAGCCAAGATGTGAAAACAGTCTGTGTCCAGGGATGGATAAATGGATAAAGTTGTATATATACACAATGGAATATCATTTAGTCATAAAAAAGAATGAAATCTTGCTGGTTTGCAACAATATGGATATACCTAGAGAGGACTATGCTAAGTGAAATAAGCCAGACAGTGAACAACAAATGCTAATTTCACTTATATGGGAACTGTAAAAACAACAATAGGAAAAAAGAGATTCATGAAGATCAAAGTGGCTGCAGCCAAAGAGTAGGGGCTTGCAGGATGGGTGAAGAGGATTAAGAGGTACAAAATTAGTTATGGGAATGAAAAATACAGCATATAAAATATAGTCAATAACATTGTAATATACTTGTTGTGGGGAGTGTTCTGTAATGTATATAATTGAATCACTAAGTGGTAGGTACACCAGAAAGTAATTTAATGTTATATGTCAACTATACTTAATTAAAAAATATTAGTAGTAAAGTAGTCACAAAAAAAAACAAATATGTGATTATAATTACAGGAAGTGTTTGGGATTTATGGGTGAGGAGTAGTGGACAATGCGAAGTTACTCTTAAATGGATACAGAATTGCAGTTTTATGAGAGGAAAAGAACTGTAGAGATAGATAGTGGTGATGGAAACAATTTCATTTACAATGAACAGTATCTAAAAGAATTAAGTACCTAGGAATTAATTTCACCCAGGAGATAAAATGTATGTTCACTAAAAAATACAAACATTACAAAAAAAAATTTAAAGAAGACTAAATGAAAAAAAAATCCCTCAGATTAATCAATCGGAAAACTTTTAAGATGATAATACTTCCCAAAGCAATCCATAAATTCAATGGAATAACTGTTATAAACTCCAATGGCCTTTTTTAAAGTATTAGATAGTTGATATTCAAATTCATATGGAATTACTAGGGGCCCCAAGCAGTCAAAACAATATTAAGAAAGAAAAAGTTGAAAAATTCACAACGCCTGATTTAAAACAACATAAAACTATATCGATCCAAACAATGTGGTACATATCAATGCAAATAGACATATAAATAACATAAAATTGAGAATGCAGAAATAATCCCGAATGTTTATGGCCAATTGATTTTAACAATGGTCCAATAACATTTAACGAGGGAAATAATGTTCTCTTCAACAAATGGTGAAGGGACAACTGGATAATCACATTGTATTAATCATACTCACCCCATTCATGAAGGATTCCCACCCTAGAGTTTTAGGTGTGGCTCACCACACCTGATCTGACACTGGGCAGATTAGATTGATAAAAGTTTATTAGTCACATATACTTAGAGCCAGTCTGTGGTGGGAGCATACCACATGCTATGCAAGGTGACATTGGAATTGCACTTAGAACAAAATGAACAACCAGATGTAGGCAGGCTTTGTAATAACAGGTTGGGGTGGCATGGTGCCTTCAGGATGATGTGATGATGTGCTTGAATAATTTAATGGGCTGGCAGGGAACTGAAACTCATTGCTTAAGGACAAATAGGAGCTTATGTGGTCTGTTTGATAAGGAAGGTTGTTTGGATAGGGGACCTATCTGCTAGAGCACAGTAAAGGAAAGAACTCGCAGTTAGGCTATTTGAAGCCTTGCCCATTTTATCAGATATCAAATCAGCATATAATACTATACCATAATATTAGGCCTTTTGCCACACATTTGCAAAAGAATTATGTCGGATCTCTAATTCACTACACACACAAATATTAAGTCAAAGTGGAATGGTGCTCTAAATATAGGAGCTAATATTCAAAAACAAAGAAAACATGAATAAATCTTCATGACATCAGAATTGGCAGTAGATTAATAGGAAATATCTGGTTTCCCACAGTTACCAACATAGATGAACTGGGGACATTGTGCTAAACAAGGTGAGCCAGTAACACAGGATGAAATATGTAGGCTAGCCAAACTCATGGAAGCAGAGTTCAAGGGGCAGTTTGGAAGCTGGAGGGAGGTGGAAATGGGAAGTTGTTTTTAAACAGGTATAACAGTTTCAGTTATACAAAATGAATAATTTCTAGAGATCTGCTTTAAAACACAGCTCCCAAATTAAGGGGTTGGTCTCTGGTTAAGTGTTCTTATTACAAGAAAACTTAAAAAAAAAAAAATAGACTTCCTAAGAATTAAAAAATGCATCAAACAGCATTATCAAACAAGTAAAAAGGCAACTTATGGAATGCAAAAAACATGTTTGCAAATCATATCTAATAAGGGTTAATATT
Organism: Procyon lotor; assembly: GCA_028646535.1. Lineage (NCBI taxonomy): Eukaryota > Metazoa > Chordata > Mammalia > Carnivora > Procyonidae > Procyon > Procyon lotor. The sequence continues at coordinate 34,626,987 of CM053605.1, forward strand.
TAAAATGTATGAAGAATTCTTACAATTCAACATCAAAAAGAATGCAATTTAAAAAATGGGCAAAAGATTTAAATATACATTTCTCTCAAGGTGATTTACAAATGATTTTAAAAAGATATTTAACATCATTAAGCACATGGGTGGCTCAGTCAGTTAAGCATCTCTGCCTTTGGCTCAGATCATGATCTCATGGTTCTGGGATCTAGGCCTGTGTCTGGCTCCCTGCTGAGCAGGGAGCTTTCTTCTCTCCCCGCCCCCGCCCACCTTGTGATCTCTCTCCAATGAATAAAGTATTTAAAAAAATAAAAATAAAAGATGTTAAGCATCATTAATAATTAAGGAAATATATTTCAAATCCCATTGAGATACCACTTCATACCCATTAGAAACGCTGTACTAAAAATGACAGAAAACAGCAAACATTGGTATGGGTGTGGAGAAAGAGAAACCCTTATACATTGCTAGTATGAAAGTAAAATGACATAATCACTATGGAGAACAGTTTAGCAGTTCTTCCAGGAGTTAGAAATAGAATTGACATATAATCTGGCAATTCTGCTCCTTGGTATATGTGCAAGAGAAATGAAAATGTATATTCACATAAGAACTTTTTATACATATATGTTTACAGCAGCTTTATAATAGCCAAAATGTTGAAAAGATGTCTATTGGTAAACTACAAATTTTGGTGCATACATATAATGAGATATCAATAATGTAGAATGAAATATTGATAAATTTTACCATTTGGACGGACCTGGAAAGCATTATGCTAAGTGAGATAAGCTGGACACAAAATATCACATGTTGTTTGATTCCTTTTAAACAAAATATCCATAATAGGCAAATCAATAGAATCAGAAAACAGATTAGTGGTTGTCAGGGCATGGGACAATAGGAGTGATTACTTAATGGATATGGAGCATTCTCTTACAATGATAAAAATGTGTTCAAACTAGAGATGGTGGTTGCACAACATTGCAAATGCACCAATCCCACTCTATTATACACTTTAAAATGGTTAATTGTGTGTTGTATGAATTTTACCTCCATTAAACACACACATGCAAGAAAATGTGAATTAGACTCTCAATTCTGCAGTTTTAAGTTTTATACATTTTCAACTTCTGGAAAATAGCATTGTTAAAAAACATGCTTCTCTAAAATTATGAATAAAAAGTATAAGGTTCATCCAGTTCTTATTTGGGTTTATAAAAGTAAAATATACTAATCCAACACTAATGTGCCTATGATATAAGCCTATATTTCCTGAAATTCTACAATTAAAATTTTGCTGATAGAAATTGAAAAATATATGAGAAATAACTTCATTTTAAATTAAGATTGGTTAGTTAGATATTTTCTATTTTTCATATTCAACTTCTCAAACAATTCATGCCTTCCTTGAGTATACAGAGCCAAATAAATTATTTGTATATAATTTCTATTACCAATAATTCAATTAAACATAGCCTTAAACACAAACTTGTCTTGTTCTCTGACATATTTATTTGAGAGTTAATGTAAGTATTCTATTTAATGCTCTTTTCTGAAATACTATCTTCATATGCTTTCTCAGGCTTCTTCTCAGGAATGGTATGACACTTCAGGGAGTTACTCGATCTATGCAAAATGAACATGAAGCTATTGCTGTCTTGTTAGCCTAGAGGGAGCTAAAGAATGAACACCAGGTGCATCCTGTGGTAAGGTTTTGAGTGCTGCTTCCCCTTATTTGGAACCATATGACAAACTTGAAATGTACTAAACATTTTATGACATACTGACAGAAATCAGATTTTTTTTTGAAAAAAAGGAAAATAGTGTGAAGAGAAAGAATTTACAATGAATAACCAAGGTACATTAGGGGAGAGAATGCTCACCATAATTTCCCACACTTAAATAACTTTCCTTCCAGATTGTTTTAGGAAAGTCTAGTATTTGTGACATAACACATGTCAGGGCAAGGTCACACATAACAGGATGCTTGAAGAAGTACCAATGGACTGGGGAATATAGATTTTAATATCAACAGGTTCAAGTTGCTGACAGATTGGACATACTTGCTAAGACATCTGATCCCACAGGAAAAGTGCATTTCAGAAATTGATAGCTGATCTGACTGTTCTAGTGTACTGGGAAAAGGAAAGGAAAAAGAATGTGTTAAGGCTGAATGAACTTGTAGTTTTCTGATTAAATTTTGTGATTCTGCTCAATTTTAATTATTAAGAATATATAATAAACTAAGATAAATATTAAAGCAATTTTTTTCATGGATCCTGGTTATATTTTATTTATCAAGCTACTGACATAGAAATAAGAATATATACATTTATTGAGATTTTGTTCTATGAAAAAATAAAAATTCTATGTAGGACATTCAAAAAATAAATATCTCAGGTAAATTATATATTTCTATAATTATGTCCAGTACAGTCATGTCACCATTATAAGGAAAAGATTGTGGCAAAACACATTAATCATTTTTCTCTTGAACATAGTGAACCTTAAAACAGATAATAATATATCTCTTAATAGTTTTTTCCAATAAATTCCTAAGGATGTTTCTAAAGCAAGACTCTATCAAAGATGAGGAAAGTAAAGATGAGAACTGCCACTGAGAATTAGTGCTAATACAAGGTTTCAAGTGAGGGTATTAATTAATTTACAAGGGGAAGGAAGCTAGTTTTAGAACATATGACAGGATATTTTGGGGTTTTCCTTAAGTCTTTATGTTAAAGAGTAAATGTTTTTTTCTCCTTTCTCCAGAACTTGCAAAAATCCAAAAATAAAAGCACATAATAACATATCAAAAGATTTTTATAAATAGCAAAACAATCATTTATATTCAAGTGTTATATAGTTCACTCTGCCCCCTTTATACTTATATATATATGTGTGTACTTATATACATATGTATATACCCACATATATAAACTTTTTATTCATTCTAAAATAAAATTTACTACACAGTAAAAGGTCCTTTTATCAAAATGTCTTGTTAAGATACTACTTAAAACCTAATATAATATTTCAATTGCCACTTAAAAAAAAACCTTGAACACTGTTGGTATGTGGTAGAACACACAGAAAACTATGTTATAAAATCAGTCATTTTAGTAATCCCCATGATGCAGAGACTGTTGCCTGGATCATATAGCATTGTGCTGCTGTCAGTAAGTTGGAATAAACCTTAAGATTTGATTTTAATTGTACTGACTCTGGTTATACATCTTATATATAATCTTATATGGTTACCATTTTCATTTTCATTTCATTTAAAAGGGCACATACTACCTTACCTTTCACAAAAATGCAGTAGACTCTCCTTATCCATGGGGGGAATATGTTCCAAGACCCCAAGCTAATGCTTGAAACTGTGGATAGTACCGAGCTCTATATAACCACGTTTTTTTCCTATTCACACAAGCCTATGGTAAAGTTTAATTTATAAATGAGGAATGGTGAGAACTTAACAACAATCATTAATAATAAAATAAAACAATTATAACATAAACTTGAATGTGATTTCTCTCTCTTAAAAAAATATCTTAAAAGTACTTACCCTTTTTCTTGTGATAATGTGAGATAAAAAATGCCTACATGATGAGGTGAAGTGAAAAGAATGACATAGATATTAGCATTGAAGAACTACTGACTTGATTCACCTGGAGGATTATCTGCTTCTGGACCATTGTTGACTGAGGGTCACTGAAAGTGTGGAAGGCAAAACCACCAATAAGGGAGTGCTAAGGTATTCACCATTTCAAAACTCTGCCTGCCCTTCTACTCCACTACAATTGCTTTGACTCTTCCATACTTAAACCTAGATACAGAACAGAAAACTGTAGTATGGAAATGAGGTACTAAGCTAACATAGAAAGTTTTGTCCTAATCCTCCCTCAAATATCCCTCAAGATAGCACAAACAAATTTGTGAAAAATTGAAAAGGCATTTTAACCAGTTTGGATATTTATCTACTTTTCTCAAAAGTACTTTTGGGAATCACAATAAACATTTATTTCTCCGTAGCTATCAACTAGTCCAATTGTTTCTTTTTTATGTTATCAAAAGATATATAGATATATTAGACATAATTACAGAGAATAATTATTTTCAATTTCAAAATACTGAAAGCAAAACCAAACTATTTCTTCTCTTAACCTATGGTCAGATTTGTAATATCACCTTGAAGCTAAATATAAATCCTATCATTTAAAAATATTACCAAAGATTTTCAAAGAGTTTTCATTGTTTTTAAAGAGTTTTTAAAAAAACTAAAATGTATTTTTATTTCCATTTTTTTCCACTTTGGCCCTTGCCCCCCCATTTACCTTGATGCTACTTTCTCATCTCTGTTGTTTTTCTGTCGCTCTTAAAAATACCTCACATGGTGAGAGAGAGACTTTAAAATTATATAATACAGATATAATAGATCTAGATCTAACATAGATATCTATCATATATATATTATCTCAGAAATAACAATAAATCTATATGTCAAAATACCCTTATTGCTGATGCCAACTTCCAAAAATAAGTCTCTTAGCATTTTCTTCCCGTTTCCCAATCTACTATTTATCTAACCATTTTTTTCTTTAATGTTCTGAACTTTTAGTGAAACCTCTTATCTGCTATTATTCTCTTCAATTCCTTTTTCATTATGGCGAGAAAGGGTGGGTGAAGATGAATTCAAGGATTGCATCTATCATATTTAAATAACTATTCTTAACCAATGTCTAAATCTTAATACTCATAAGCAAGCTTTATGTGTTTTGCATGTATGTCCGCAGTTAGTATTTGAATGAGTACATTGACATTAGAGTTGATGTAAGTATGCATAGCTTATTTTACTTTTATTTTTAATATAGAATGTATTTTTATTTTCAAGGCAAAATAAGAAGTTCAATACTACATTTTATCTAAATTTAAGAACTACAAAGAGTCTCATATAAAGAAAGTAGGAATGATCTAATGTGTGAGCTTATTGATTGGAAATACATAAGTGATTTAAGTTTTTGCATAACAACTTTTTTCTAAAACTTAATATAGTTACTGAAATATAATGATCATTTTTACAGCAAGAATCATAATTTTAGACAAAGAATATTTGTGCTATTGATTATATTCCCCTCAATATCACTTCCATTCCTTCTCAGTTGCCTCCTTAAAGAAAGCATCCTTCAATAACAGATCATCTGATTTTCCAGGTTTTATTTTTACTCATCTATTTATTGTACCACTAGTTTAAGAAAAGGCACAAAACATCTTCTTAATCATATAGATGCACACACATGTATGTATGGATATGGATATACTGGCGTGTATATATATATGTGTGTGTGTATACACATACATTCAAGAGAGCATCTGGTTCTCTGAAATTGATCATAGATAACTTCTGAGATATTGATTCCAGCATTTTATAATGAAGGCTCTGTTTTATTTAGATATTAGACAAGTATTACACAAATTGAGATCTGTAGATGCTGACAGTGTTTGCAACAGACACTCACATATTACCAGGCTAGTTTTTTTAATGGTAGATCCTTTTTAAATACTAAGACTTAAATGATACAAGAATTTACAAGATTCAAGAGTGCCACGAATGTGATACAGGGTTGAGACGTTTGCTTTTATTTTGGGTAACAAAGTATCTATTAAAGCTCTAACATGTTTTGAGAAAAAAATTCAGGGAAGACAAAATTCTTTGACCTGGGAAGTTCATTGAATATTGCTTGATGGTTGATGTGTTTTCTTGGCAACCTCAGATCTAAGTCTCAGAGCTCACTTATTTATAGGTGTCAAAATTTCACTTATTTAATTAATTAAAAAAATAGCTATTTAACTACATATTGTATGTAAACAGATGCAACCATGTTTATTCCTTAGTTAAGAGTAAAACTATATAGCATGGACATCTGGAGACTTTACAAAGGGAGGGAGACACCTTCAAAAAAATCATTTATAAATATGTAGAGTAAAAGAAGAGGTATCAAGCAAGTATATTTCTTGTGGTCTTTTTTTTTAAGATTTTATTTATTTATTTGAGAGAGAGATCACAAGTAGGCAGAGAGGCAGGCAGAGAGAGAGGGGGAAGCAGACTCCTTGCAAAGCAGAGATCCCAGTGCGGGGCTCAATCCCAGAACCCTGAGATCATGACCTGGGCCGAAGGCAGAGGCTTTAACCCACTGAGACACCCAGGTGCCCCTCTTTGTGGTATCTTCTTATAATTGAGGAGAACAGTTTATTCCCAGGTTTAGCCAGGAAAATATTTATCCTAATTTCTTTGTTTGCTTTCTTCTTTTGAAAGAAACAAACAACCTTGAAGGAAACGTTAGTCTGATATGCTAGGACGTTACTTGCTGAGCTCTGACCTGACAATGAAGAGCATTGTTGTGAGCCAATCAGGTGCTGCCTGTGGAGATGTTTTTGTTTGCAACATTTTCACATATACTTATTCAATAAAGCTTTTGTTTTACTGACATTGGAAGAAAAACAACACAAAAACAAACAAAAATAATAGCTATTAAATATCTGGTCATACATTTTCAAATTCTTGGTTAAAGAAGGATATATATAATGCTTATTTATTACTAGATCTAATGCAATCTAAATATCAAGATCAATGGAAGTATAAGAGAGATAAACACCAATAAACGACAAATGTCTGTGGAGCTGGTTGAGGATACTCTATGTGCTTAACAGTTACTAGTTCCTGAGGCTGATGCTAATTGTAGGAACCAATTAACATTGAAATAATTGAGAAAAAATGCATGAGAAGGCCATGAATCCTGTCTAATCCCCCTTTAAAGATGTTTAGTAGAGCATCTTTTTTTTTTTTTTTTTAAGATTTTATTTATTTGACAGAAACACAGCGAGAGAGGGAACACAAGCAGAGGGAGTGGGAGAAGCAGGCTTCCCACCGAGCAGGGAGCCCGATGCGGGGCTCAATCCCAGGATCCTGGGATCATGACCTGAGCAGAAGGCAGACGCTTAATGACTGAGCCACCCAGGCACCCCAGTAGAGCATCTTTTAACGTAGTTTAAAGGCTGAGCAATTTCAAAATAAATCATGGTCCTAGAAACAGACATACCCAGGTACTTACAGGAAGCTTCAAAAGTGTTTTTTTATTTTATTTTTTTAATTTTTCCCCCAAATATGTTTATTTTTTCAGTGTTTGTTACAAGATTAATTGCTCATGCACCATACCCAGTGCTCCATGCAATATATGCCCTGCTCAATACCCACCACCAGGCTCGCCCAAAAGTGTTTTTTTTTTT
>CM053605.1:34634767-34839729 GCA_028646535.1 Procyon lotor
GACAAAACACTTATGAAAGAAATTGAAGAAGACAGAAAAGGGTGGAAAAACATTCCATGCTCATGGATCAGAAGAAAAAACATTGTTAAAATGTCTATACTGCCCACAGCAATCTATACTTTCAATGCCATCCCGATCAAAATTCCACCAGTTTTCTTCAAAGGTCCGAAACAAACAATCCGAAAATTTGTATGGAAAAGACCCCGAACTGCGAAGGATATGTTGAAAAAGAAAAACAAAGCTGGAAGCATCACATTGCCTGATTTCAAGTTTTACTATAAAACGGCGATCACCAAGACAGCATGGTAATGGCATAAAAACAGACACATAGACCAGTGGAAGAGAATAGAGAGCCCAGATATGGACGCACAACTCTATGGCCAAATAATCTTTGACAAAACAGGAAAAAATATCCAGTGGAAAAAAGACAGTCTCTTCAATAAATGGTGCTGGGAAAATTGGACAGCTATATGTAGAAGAATGAAACTTGACCATTCTCTTACACTGTACATGAAGATAAACTTGAAATGGATAAAAGACCTCAACATGAGGCAGGGCTTTATATCAAAACCCTAGAGAAGAACATAGGTAGTAACCTCTTCGACATCAGCCACAGAAACTTCTTTCAAGACATGTCTCCAAAGGCAAAGGAAACAAAAGCTAAAATGAACTTTTGGGACTTCATCAAGATAAAAAGCTTCTGCATAGCAAAGGAAGCAGTCAACAAAACAAACAGGCAACCCACAGAATGGGAGAAGATATTCGCCAATGACACTACAGACAAAGGTCTGATATCTAAGATCTATAGAGAACTCCTAAAACTCAACACTCATAAAACAGATAATCACATCAAAAATGGGCAGAAGATATTAATCGACACTTCTCCAAAGAAGACATACACATGAAACTAATAGACACATGAAAAAATATTCATCATCATTAGCCATCAAGGAGATTCAAATCAAAACCACATTGAGATACCACCTTACACCATTTTGCCAAAATGACAAGTCAGTAAACAACAAGCGTTGGAGAGGCTGTGGAGAAAGGGGAACCCTCTTACACTGTTGGTGAGAATGCAAGTTGATAAAGCCACTTTGGAAACAGTGTGGAGATTCTTCAAAAAATTAAAAATAGAGCTACCCTATGACCCTGCAGTTGCACTACTGGGTATTTACCCCAAAGATACAGATGCAGTACAAAGAAGGGCCACATGTACCCCAGTGTTCACAGCAGCAATGGCCACAATTGCCAAACTGTGGAAACAGCCAAGATGCCCTTCAACAGATGAATAAAGAAGATATGGTCCATATATATAATGGAATATTATGCCTCCATCCAAAAGTATGAATACCCAACTTTTGTATCAACGTGAATGGGACTGGAAGAGATTATGCTGAGTGAAATAAATCAATCAGAGAGAGTCAGTTATCATATAGTTTCACTTATATGTGGAGCATGAAGAAAAACATGGAGGACATTGGGAGAAGGAAAGGAAGGGTGAATTGGGAGAAATTAGAGAGGGAGATGAACCATGAGAGACTGGACTCTGAGAAACAAACTGAGGGTTTTGGAGGGGGAGGGTGGTGGGGTGTTGTGTGAGCCCAGTGGTGGGTATTGAGGGCATGTATCACATGGAGAATTGGGTGTGGTGCATGAACAATGAATCTTTGAACATTGAAAAAATAAATTAGAAATGCAGTGTGATTTAAGAATGAAGGCATTGAGTGATAAGGGTTGAATATTGCTGCTTCTTAACATGGTTGCCTGCAAGACAATTTTTCCAAAGAATACTTAATAATATCACCACAATTTTATCTTCTGAAGAATTCAATTCAGGAATTACCTTACTTACAGTGTTGACTTAGTTATTTTCTTCAACATGAAATTTTGTTTACTATCATTGCTACCACCAACAGGTAAATATAAGATTTTAAAATATTTTAATTCAATTATTTTCCAGTCTTCTTTTGTCTAAAACAAAACAATCCTTAGGTTGTATGTGTCTAACAATAGAGCATCTAACTATGTGAAGGAAAAGCTAAAAGAACTCCAAAAAGAAACAGAAGAATCCACCATCATCGTTGGAAATGATAGCAGCCTTCTATCAGAAATGGGCATATCTAGCAGCCAGAAAATAAGTATAAATTTGAACTCAAAAATACCATCAATCAACCAGATGCAATTGCCTTCTGCAGCCTACTTCATCCAACAGTAGAATTCACATTCTTCTCAAAATCACATGGAAAATTCACTAAGATAGACCACACCCTCGGCCATAAAACACACCTTAATGAATTCAAAAGCATAGAAATCATACAGTGTCTCCTTTCAGACAACAGTGGATTAATATTAAAAAAAAAAACCACAAGAGAAAAAGTTTTTTTGAAATAACAATATAAAGACAACTTACCAAAATTTGTGGGATGCGGTATAAGTAGTACTTGAGGGAAATTTATAGCGAAGAATTCATATATTAGAAAAGAAGAAAGATCAAACATGATTAATTTGTTTCCAACTTTGAAAACTAGAAAAAAAAAAAAAAAAGCATAAGGTTAATCCAAAATAAGGAGAAGAAAAAATAAGAATTAATACAGAAATCAATGAAATTGAAAAAAAGATCAATAGAGAAAATCAATGAAACTATAATCTGATTCCTTGAGAAGATTAATAAGATTGATAAAGGGCTATAGCCAAGCTAATTGTGGAATATAAGAAATGACCCAAATTAATAACATCAGAAATTAAAGAGGGAACATAACTACAGATCTAATGGAAATTAAAAGGATAATAAAGGATACAAATGAGAAACTATATGCCCACATATTTTATATAGTCATAGAAAGAAATCAAATGTATCCATATCAGATAAGAATAATTAAATGCCTTTATTTTCAAATAATATTATGTATATGTAGAAAACCCAGAGAAAGAAATTGATAGAACTAATAACTGAATACAACAGCACAAAGGCTTTTTTGCTGTTGTTGTTGTTGTTGTAGAAACGCAAAAGTTATGCTAAAATTTATATGTAAATGCAAAAGATCTAAAATAGTAAAATAATTTTGAAAAAAAATAGTACAGAGCAAAGGACTTATACTACCGTGAATCAAAACAAACTATAAAGCTATAGTAATCAAGACAGGAAAATATTTTAATTAAAGGACAGTGAGAGTCTTCAAATAAAGATTTTTGGTAAAGTTGCCAAGACAAATTGGGGAAAGGATAGTTTTTTTCAACAATTCTGGAAAAATTGAATATTGACAGAAAAATATTTAACTTGGACACTTTCCTCCATCTATACATAAAATCTAGCTCAAATGGATTATACGACTAACTCTAAAAGCTAAAATTATAAAATTTCTAGGAGAAAGCATAAAAAATATTTGTCAGGATTTTGACTTGGGCAACAAGTTTTTAGATACAACATTAAAAGTAAACTCTATAGAAAGAAAAATCATATAACATGGATTTTATTAAAATTTTAAAAATGTGTGCTTTTTAATTAATTTAATTAATGATGCCATTAATACAATGAAAACAATTACAGATAGTGAGAAAATACTTGAAAATAATACTTTATGAAGGACTTCTATCCTGAGTTTACAAAAAATGCTTGCAATTTAATAACCCAATGTATAATGATCAAAAAATTAATAATTTCACCAATAAGATATATACCTGAAAAGATGTTAAATTTCATTAGACATTAGAGAAACACAAATTTAGTCACAGTAAGGTACTACTACACATTTACTAGAACAGAGGTTTATTATAAGCAAAATACAGACAATATGGGGCACTAGCAATGAAGTGGAGAAAATGGAATCATATATTGCTAATGGGAATGTAAATTATACAGTCAATTTGGAAGGATTTTTTTTTTTTTAGTTAAACATAAATATCACACAGTTCAGCACTTGCACTTAGGAAACTATCCGAAATAAATGAAAATGTGCATGTTTGTGAATGTGCATAGCAGCATTATCCATAACAGCTCTAAACTGAAAACAATTCAAATATCTCCCACTGGTAAATGGATAAACAAAAGTATGGAATAATGGGGAATACTACTTAGGAGTTAAAAGCAATAAAATATTGCTGTATGGTATAACATGGATGAATCTCAAGAACATTAAGTCAGACATAAGGAGAAGATATTGTATTATTTCTTTTATATAGAATGTCTAGAAATGCGAAATTAGAGAGACAGCAGATTAGAGGTTGCCTAGAAATGGAAGGCAACAATAGGAAATAACTTTTACTAGTATTAAGTGTGCTTTTACATTTTCTTACATTTCTTACATAACATGGGTTAGAAAAATGCTCTACAATAGAGTACAATGGCAGATGCACAACACTGAAAATATACTAACATCATTGAATTGTACACTTATAAAGATGTATTTCATAGTATGTTAGTTATACTTCAATAAAAATTTTTAAATTGCATAAAAATATACTGAGGAATAAATTTTTAAAAGAGACATGGAATGGCTCTATAAAATCTACAAATATTGCAAAGGGAAATTAAGTAAGATCTAACTAAAGGTAGAGCTATTATTCCTTGTTTAAGATTCAATTTTTTTAAGATTACAATCTTTCACAAATTAATTTCTAAATGTATGCAATCTTAATCACAATACTAGAAAGTTTTATGATGAATTTGGAAAATTGATTTTAAATTTACATAATAAAACAAAGGACACTGAATAGGCAGAAAAATGAGAGTTGAAAAATTACAAGTCTAGAGGACTTCTGCTACTAAGTTTTGGCTATAATTTTTAAAAGATTGTATTATGATATAAAAATAGACATATGAGTCATTGAAGCAGAATAGAGAGTTCATAAATAGTCCCATATTCATATTAGCAATTGGATTTCAACAGAAGTTCCATAGTAATTCAATGGGGGAAAAGACAGAATAAAAAACATTGTGCTATATAAACTAGGCATTTGTATGTAAATAAAAGTACCTCAGTTTTTCCATATTATATGCAAAAATTAACTTCAAGTGGATTATATACATAAACCAATAAAAAGCTAAATTTATTGATTTTTAAGATGACAGGCTAAAATCTTAGTGACATTGAGCTAGGCAAAGTTTTGGTATATGGGACATAAACACAATGATCTATAAAATTATCTATAAAAGTAGTTTTATAAAAGGTACAAATGTTTTCTTTTCAAAGGACAAATGTAAGAAAATGAAAAAGCACACTTAATACTAGTAGAAGTTATTTGCAAAACATAAAAAACATCAAAATGCTAGGCTCAGAATATAAAGAACTCTTACAATTCATTAATAAGATGGCAGAAAAGTCATTAAAAAATGACAGCATCCTTGAACACAAATTTCACAAATGAAAATAATCATAATTAGGCAGGTGAAAAGAGGCTTAACAGTTCTTGTCATCAGTGAAATGCAAGTCACCACCACCACATGCCCACCAATATGACTAAAGTTAAAATATCCAGCAATACCAGGTGCTGAGTTTATGAAGCAAACACATCTCTGAACCACTGTAGGAATAGTAGAAGTTCAGTCATTTTGTAAAGAGTATACCGGTATCTCAAAAGATGATACACATTTACCATGTGATCTCATACTATGTATTGACGCTAAATGAAAGAAAACATATTTTGCAAAAATTTACACTGGAATATTCCAAAAATTTATTTAGTCAAAAATAGGAAATTACTCAGATTCCATCAACCGATGAAAAAAGAAACAAATTACAAAATATTATTCAACAATAAAAATGAACCCAGTGGTCATGAACAGAATATGGATGAGTCTCAAAAGCATGCTCAATGACAGAAATCAAGTATCTATATGAAATGCTAGAAAAGCAGAACCATAGTTCTAGGAAACAAACCAGCATCTGACTGGGGCTGGAAATCAGAGGCTGGACTAACTATGAAGTGGCACATGGGCAATGTTGTAGATGAAACTGTTCTGTACCATATATCACTGTATATGATAATTGATAATCCATATATGATTACCAATAATCATCAAATTGTTCTCCCAAATAAAATAACTAATTGTATTTTAATTATGCTTTACTAAGTCTATTTAAAAATTATGGCACAAATACACAGTTTTAAGCAAGAATATCAGTTATTTTAAACTAACCTACAAAAATAATAGAAAACAATGAATAGTAATTGGTATTAGTTAATACAATAGATTAATATTTTTATTCTCCCAGGGGAAGAGTTTAAAGACTCTTTTGAAGACTCGATATTTAACTAAAGGAATACATAAATGTCATGATTTCTAGGAAATCTATAGTTAGGTAACTACATAAATCTATAGTCCAAATCCTAACATCTTTAATAATAACAAGGGACAAAGTTAGTAGTTATATTGGGACAATAAATGTAAATTGACAATGCATTGGGTACTGGAATGTGTGTTCAGACAACAGTGTATGTTCAAAATTTGAGTATGAAGTTTTTCTCTAGAAGTAGACTATTTTTATTTGCTTGTCTGTGGCATACACTAAAATGTCATTTTTTCTTTATTTCATTAAAAAGGAACATCCAAACAACACAACATCATTTAATGCACCTTCCACTCAAACTAAGTAAGTACAGGTATAATTCCACTGTTAAAAATATTAGAAGATTTCCTTTTTTTAGATGCATGATCCTTATGTTATTTAACTGATGTTCTCTAATAAACACAACAGTAGGCTTGCATATATGCCTAGATACTGACATATTGTTCTGATATTCAGAGTTAGTTTGAAGTAGAAAAAATATTTTAATATAGGTATACTTAACCTGTATTAATTTAGAGGAATAGGTGATTGTTCAGTAAGTTGGAAAATTAATGTCTGATTTTGTAAGTGTATGTTTCGTGGTTGGACTTTAGGTGTATATACGCTCTTTAATCTTTTTCTTTTAAAGGGGCTTATTTGAATATACACACATACAAAGCAAAAGAAATGCTTGTTTTTATATGGAAGTTTAAATTAGATGTAATTTTAAATTAGGCTTTATATTTTATCTGTGATATTAATATGAGAGTTTTAAAGTATAGAGTTTATGTCTGGAAGAGATAGAACTCTTTTGTTTCTTACTTATAATATTTGGATGTGAATGAATGCAAGAGAGATTTCCAAATGATTAAAAATTACACAACAGGTGGGCAGATGGGTGAAATAGGTGATGGGGATTAGAGTACACTTATCGTGATAAGTATTGAGTAATGTATAGAATTGTTGAATCACTGCATTAAATACCTGAAACTAATATAACATTGGAATTAAACTATATTAGAATTATAATTAAAAACTTGGTAAAATGTTACTGAATAAATAACTTCCAGTATAAAGGGCTGTACAATAATTTGTATAGTACACTTAAATATTTAGACTTACATATATTTAAAAAATAAGAATATTAATTATCTGATACAAGATTTTAATTAGGGACACCTGGGTGGCTCAGTTAGTTAAGCTGCTGCCTTCAGCTCAGGTCATGATCCCAGGGTCCTGGGATCAAATCCCGCATTGGGCTCCTTGCTCAGCAGGGAGACTTCTTCTCTCTCTGCCTCTGCTTGCTACTCTGTCTGCTTGTGCTCTCTCTCTCTCTCTCTCTGACAAATAAATAAATAAAATCTTAAAAAAAAAAGATTTTAATTAAAATCTCCCACCTGGGACTTGTCCCCATTTTATATTAAAAACTGTCTCTTTACTAAAGATTGTCTCTTTACTAACCCTTGACTTTCTTATAGATTTTCTAAGACAATTAACATATTTTTAAAACATCAAACCACTAAATATTCCCAGATATTCACAAAAAGGGAGAATGAGACTTTCCTAAAGCATTTGTAACCTGGATCAAGTACATTCATTCAAATAAGTATTTTTTCCCCAAATAGTTTTATTTTTTCAGTGTTACAAGATTCATTGTTCATGTACCACATCCAGTGCTCGATGCAATATGTATTTGTTAACTACTACTCAGCATTGCCCTAGGAATTCCTGTGTTCTATTAAAATTCTCCCTCAGATAAATTTATCTTTATAGTCTGAAACAGTTTTTCATTTGATCCACCAGATTACAGTAGTCTTTCCAGTCACCTTATTGCTATTTTATTTGTTTTATTAAATGGTGATTCCAAGAGGGTAGCTGTCATTTGGGGAACACCTATATGAAAGCTAGGCTAGTATACTGAAATGTGTTAGTCCACAATAGGTAATTTCTAGAAATCAGGTCAACTTACTAAGGTTTTGATAACTGAGCAACATATTTCCTCAGCCACCTAATTCTTTTTTTTTTTTTTTTAAGATTTTATTTATTTGACAGAGAGAAACACAGTGAGAGAGGAAACACAAGCAGAGGGAATGGTAGCGGGAGAAGCAGGCTTCCTGCAGAGCAAGGAGCCTGATGCGGGGCTCCATCCCAGGACTCTGGGATCATGACCTGAGCCTGAGGCAGATGCTTAACGACTGAGCCACCCAGGCGCCCCCATCTAATTCTTTACTAAGGAACTCTTTCACATGCAAAGATGTCCATAGAATTCTGTGTTCCTCTGGAATTTGTAGAATGATTTAAGATTTGTTGGTGTTTCAGGTCACCTCCAATTATTATTCAACCACAAGGACAGTTATATAGACTTTGAGTCAGAAAAAGTAGATGAAGAGATCTGAAAGTATGTAATGAGTTTTGTGTACCTCCAACTCACAACTAACCAAAAGAAGATTCTTGACTTCCCACCCACATCATTTTACATTATGTTAAAATGCAATAGTTTGTGATTACACAAACCAAAATCTACTTATATTTCCTAATATTTATAGCAAGACAGTTGGTATCTAACAAATAATCAACTACTTAGCATATCCAAAACATACAATGTAGGCTACGTGATATGTTGAAGACAACACAAAGATCAATAAGCACTATCATTCCTCAAGAAAGTCTAAATTTGTAGGAAAGAGAAACCTAAACACATATACTCACACATATGTAGGGAAGGTGGGATAGTGTGGTGTCATAGATACTTCCAGTTTATTAAAAAAACACAGGTTACTCTCAACCCTAGAGGAACTGCCACAATTAAATATGTTTGGTCAGATGCTTTATTATATGGGGAAAATACATATGTTTTAAAAATCTGTTGTGATTTTCAGTCTGTATAATATCATCATCATTACTAATGTAAAAATAGGTTCATGTGAGTTCCCTGACTCAATGACAATGTGGGGAACTCTGTGGAGCCAAATCTTCAAAGAAGCTGGTAAAAACTGAAGAACAACAAAAAAGCAACCATGTAAAGTCTCCAGAAATGGTTTTAAGGACATATAGAAAGTGAAGAACACTTATTCAGGATACTCTGCTAAAATGGAAAGAAAAGTAATAGTCTGAGGCATTTTAATTATGATTTCCTTGCCCCCTACCAGCCCTTGCAACAGAAACTCCACTGCAAGTTGATGTGGCCAATACAGGGCTTCTTATCCCCAAATTTCCTAGTTATAGCATGTGGTATATTCCTGGGAGGGGTGAGTATAGGAATTCTCATCCCCTCATCTCACACTCCCTGTCCCATTACTTTTTTTCAGGGGCCAGGTCCTAGAATGCAACTGAGAAATTGAGGATGCAGTGGCTCTATTGCCATCATGGACTACTGAAAATGCTGGGGTCCTGATCATTTTCTCCCTTGCCTATTTATAGGGTGACGTTTCCACATTAAATGACACAAGTCAAGATCAGAGACTACCACCACCAGCCTACAATCAGCTTCTAAAAAAGGGATATCAGGGAGAAATGTATCCATCCCCACTCTTCTACGCTACCTCTACAGCCATAACTTACAGATTTGCTCAGGATACAGACAGATTATACAACACAAAGATCCAAAGCTCTCCTGAAGAAACTGACTTTCTTTGAAACAGAGTAATGAAGTTCATGCCTAAGGGTGCTCTCAGAAATAATGAATGCTTTTTGGAGAAAGTGATTAAGAGAAGACAAGCAGCTTCATTAGAGAGGTAAGCTAAACAATAGGCCAATAAGTTTACCAGAAAGAACCAGGAAACAGACAACCAAGAAGAGATTTCCTAGGGGCAGAACAAACCTCAAACACTGAATTCTTGAACTACCCTTGCAAAAGAACTCAAATGTAATTGAATCAGTCTGTGGGGAAATTTATGCTCTAAGACATTGTTGAAAACAGTGCAGCAATAAGTGAACAATTAAAGAACTTTACAGTAAAGCTGCATGTGGTCAGGGAAAGAGACAGTCAAAAGGAGCACTACTAAAGCCACTGCCATATTGCCTGCTGCACATGCCCAGGGCTGCACCCTGAGGAACAATATCAAGGACTTTCCATTGCAGTGGAAAGAGATTTTATTAAAATAATCCAGGAAGTCACTAAACAAATTAAAAAACAAAAATTACAATACAGAAAGAAGGGTAGTATCCAAAGTTGTTATAATATATTAGCTGAAATGTCCAGTTTTCAACAAAATATTATGTAAAGAATTAAGAAAATATGACCCACATGGAGGGGGGGAAGTCAGGCAATGGAAAGGGAAATTAATCAGATATCAAAATTGACACAAAAGACTACATCATACTAAGGAGCATTATAAGTATATTCAAAGAATAAAATTATGGTTAAAGAAATAAATGAAGCTATGAACAAAACATTTCATCAAATAGAAAATATAAATAAAGATATGGAAACTATATTTTTAAAAAGCCAAATGGAAAATTTGAAGTTAAAGTTACAATAATTGAAATAAAAGGTTTATCAGAGAAGCTCAATAGAAGAAAGAATTAGCAAACATGAAAACATCAAGACAGATCAATAGAGATGATGCAGGCTGAAGAACAGAGGCGAAAAAAAAAGCCTTAAAGAAATGTAGGACACTTTAAGTACATATTGAGCACATTCAAAGTCAATACACAAAAATTAATCACTTTCAGTGATCAATGCAAAAATGAAATTAAGAATTCCAATTAAAATAACATCAAAAAGAACAAAATACTTAGAAATAAATTTTTAATGAAAAATATAAAACATTGAAGTAAATTAAAGACAGAAATTAAAGGAAATTGATAACATTTATGAATTTGAAGACATAATATTTAAAATTTTAAATGATCACGATCCTCCAAATATCTACAAATTCAATGCAATCTGCCATTTTTCCAACTGGTTTCTTTGTAGAAATCAACAGGCTGATCCTAAAAATGATGGAGACTTACTCAAGGCGCCCAGAAGAATGACAACAATTTTGAAGAACAAAGTCGTACGATACACAACTGATTTTAAAAGTTAGCCAAAACAATAATAATCCAAGCAGTGTGGTGCTAGTATAAAGATAAAGATAAACATATCGATCAATGGAATAGGATTGAGAATTCATAAAAACAAACAAACAAAACAAAACAAAACAAAACTTACATTTATGGTCAATTGGATTTTAACAAGTGTGTCAATATAATTCAATGGAGCAAATTATTTTATTAAGTTTTTATTTAAATTCCAGTTAGTTAATATACACTGCAATATTAGTTTCAGGTGTACAATGCAATGATTCAGCAATTCCATACAAGAGCATCATAATTCCCATCACAAGAACACTCCTTAATCCCTATCACCTATTTTACCGAAGCCACCCCTCTCCCCCACTTACCCCTATTAACCATCAGTTTGTCCCCCTACAGAGTCTGTTTCTCGGTTTGCCTCTCTTTCTCCCCCACCTGTATTCACTTGTTTGGTTTCCTAAGTTCCACATATAAGTGAAATCATATGGTATTTGTCTTTCTCTAATTGGCCTATTTTGCTTAGTTCTGGCTCCATCCATGTCATTGCAAATGGCAAGATTTCTTTCCTTTTTTTTTTTTTTTTTCTGGCTAGGACAGTTGGATAGACACATGCAGAAGAATGAAATTAGATACCTATGTCACAACATATAAAAAAATTAACTCAAAATTTATCAAAACATGAGAACTAAAATTACAAAACTGTTAGAAGAAACATCAGGACAACTTTGGATTGGGCAATGTGTTCTTAGATATGACAAGAAAAGCATAAGCAATCTGAAAAACTAAATTTACTTCACTGAAATCAAAAACATTTGTGACTGAAAGGACATTATCAAGAAAGTAAAAAGACAACACATGAAATGCAAAAATATATTTTCAAGTTGCATAGGAGATAAGGGACTTCTATCTAGCATATACACTGAACTCCTATAACTCCGTATTAAAGAACAAATAGCCCAGTTAAAAATTGGGGAAAAATTGAATGTACATCTCTCTAAATATACAAATGAGAGCAGTACATCAAAATATGCTCAATATTAGTCACTAGGGAAATGTATATCAAACTGCAAAAATATGCAAATTCATAGCTAATAGGATGGCTATTACTAAAAAGATAAGAGTGGCTAGATGTAGAGAAATCAAATAACAGAGGTAAACAAGGATGTGGAGAAATCAAAACTATCATACACTGTAGATGAGGTTGTAAAACAGTTCAGATACTGGGGAGAAAATTCTGTCAGTAACTCAATATGTTAAACAGAGTGACCATTTGACCTAGTAATTCCACTCCTAAGTATATACCTGAAAATGAAAACACACATTTAGAGTAAAAATTATACATGAATGTTGATAACAATATTACTCATAATAGCCAAGGGTTGGGGCCCATGGGTGGCTCAGTGGGTTAAATTCTCTGCCTTCGGCTCAGGTCATGATCTCAGGGTGCTCGGATGGAGCCATTTTTCCAGCTCTCCTGCTCAGCAGGGGACCTGGTTCCCTCTCTCTCTGCCGGACTCTCTGCCTATTTGTGATCTCTTTTTCTCTGTCAAATAAGTAAATAAAATCTTTAAAAAAAAATACAGCCAAGGGTTGATGCAATCAAATGCCCTTCAACCAATGAATATATAAACAAAATGTGGTATGTCCACAAAATGGAATATTAGTAATAAAATCAAGTAATAATACATGCTACAACATGGATGAACCTTGAAAATACTATGCTAAGTGAAGTGACTATATTTTATGATTTTATTTATATGAAATGTCAACAATAGGCAAATGTATACAGATATAAAGTAGATTAGTAGTTACCTAGCATGGAGGGGGAAATGAGGGATTAGATGTGATAGTAATATATGTATTTGGTTTATTTTTGGTGTGAGGAAATATTCCAAAATTGATGCAGTAATGGTTGAACAATTCTGTTCTGTGAGTGTAGTAAAAAATATTTTGTTGGGGTGCCTGGTGACTCAGTCATTAAGACCTTTGGTTAAGGTCATGATCCCAGCATCCTGAGATGGAGCCCAGTATCCTGTTTCCTGCTCATGGGAAGCCTGCTTCTCCCTCTCCCACTCCCCTTACTTGTGTTCCCTCTCTGTCTCTGTCAAAGAAATTATATATACATATACACACACACACACACACACACACACACACACACACACATATATGATATATAAATTTATTTTTATATATTTTTATATATCATTTATATATTAGATATATTTATATAAGTAAAATAAATTTATTTATATATAATATATATATATTAGTTGTACAGATTAAGTGACTGAATATTATAGTATATAAATTATATCTCAATAAAACTGTTACAAAATAAAAGAAGTTCAGTAGGTATGGCTGTATTTGTAGGTATCAATTTGCACTAAAAATCTCATTTTCTCTGCCACTGTTAGGTATTTTAGGAGAGCTGGGCCATATAAACACATTTTGCCATATACTTTCAATATCTTTCTAAAGGATGGAACATGCTATAAAATATATATGAAATTTAAGGCATTATTAGAGCATCAAAAAGGATAAAATGTTTAGAACTCTTAGATACTGATAACTTTTAAAAGGAACTGATATCTTGGAACATGAAATAACAAGCAAGGGTTACTTCACTGAACCTTCTGAAAAATAATACAAAAAATAAATTCATTCATAGATAATTGCTTTTTAATATTCACTATGAAATACTGAAATCAGAAACCAGCAATACTGTTTTGAGTGATGTTCCTGAGAGTGTGGTGTAGGAGAGGGTAGGAAAGGTAAAAATCTATTTTCTTATTAAAGATACTAAAAGGGTAGTGGCCTATGGGGGACTGGAAATATTTTATTTTAGACAAAAAGTAAATAAAACATGAAATAAAAGGAAGTGATCTTTGCTGAAGAATAAAATTTGTGTAAGCTGAAGCAGTATAGTTGAAAGTACTTAGTATATATAATACTTTATACTTTATAATAATACTTTATATAATTTATATATATAATTTATATATATAATATATATTATAATAATATATTATATATTATATATTTTATAATTATAATTTATTATTATAAATAATAATTTTATTATAAATCAAATCATATTATAATTTATTAATTAAAATTATATATAATATATAATATAATATTATATTATATATATAAAATAATATATATAAATATATAATATATAAATATATATAATATAAAAATTATAATTATAATTATAATTAAATTATAATTATAATTATAATATTATTATAATTAAATTAAATTAATTATAATTAAATTATAATTATAATATTATAATAATATATAATATTAATATTATATGAATTATATATATAATATATATAATATATAATTTATATATATATAATTTATAATAATACTTTATAATAATATAAAGTACTTAGTAAATATAATAAATATTATATTTATTGTAGTTTTCACATTGTTGATCAACATGCTGTTGATGGTAATTGTCTGCTGGCATAAAAAACATAACCCTCAAAACTGTTAATGACAGTATTAGCAAACATGGTTGCAAACTGATAGGCATAAATATTTTTATAATATTTTTTAGAGTTGGTGGTTTCTATTGCACTTAAATTTGGAAAAATTGATTTGTTAAATTTGTTTATCAAAAGTAAAAGAAGATGCGGGGTGCCTGGGTGGTTCCGTGGGTTAAAGCCTCTGCCTTCAGCTCAGGTCATGATCCCCGGGTCCTGGGATTGAGCCCCGCATTGGGTTCTCTGCTCAGGAGGGAGCTTGCTTCCCTCTCTCTCTCTGCCTGCCTCTCTGCCTACTTGTGATCTCTCTCTCTCTGTCAAATAAATAAAAATCTTAAAAAAAAAAGTAAAAGAAGATGTATAATCAAGGTAATATATAGCTTTAAGATTGGCTATTCTAACATATAATATCATAAATTCATACTTATAGAAATCTGGTATTATAATTCATGCTTTATGCAATTCTGATTATTTGAAATTAACTTTATAAACTTAATTGGCATTTTAAATATTATTAGAAAGCTTCTTTTGGTATTCTGTTAAAGAGTTATTTTTGCCATGTTTAATGACATCATAAATGTTCTGAACGCAAGAAAAAGACTCAGAGCAAAACAATTTCAACATTCAGGAAAAATTTTTATTAGAAAATCAAATAGAGGGATGCCTGGGTGGCTCCGTTGGTTGAGCCACTGTCTTCGGCTCAGGTCGTGATCCCAGGATCCAGGGATCAAGTCCTGCATCAGGCTCCTTGCTGGGCGGGGAGCCTGCTTCTCCCTCTGCCTGCTCTGCCTACCACACCCCCTGCTTGTGCTCGCTCTCTCGCTCTTTCTCTGACAAATAAATAAAATCTTTAAAAAAAAAAAAAAAGAAAGAAAGAAAAGAAAATCAAATAGAAAATTTAAATTATTTTCATTTTATTTTTTAAAGATTTTATTTATTTATTTGAGAGAGAATGAAAGAGAGAACATGAGAGGAAAGAGGGTCAGAGGGAGAAGCAGACTCCCTGCTGAGCAAGAAGCCTGATGCAGGACTTGATCCTGGGACTCCAGGATCATGACCTGAGCCAAAGCAGTCATTTAACCGACTGAGCCACCCAGGCACCCCAATTTAAATTATTTTCAAAAGGGACATTAAGATCATTTCTATATCAATGTGATTTATTTTCCTCAATAATTAAGCAGAAAGTGTTTTAAGTGGCAATAGGGCAAGTGTTAGTGCTTACTTGAGGGTTTTTATCTGAACAAACCACATAATCTTAAAAGAACCTGCTTTACCTCCCACTTTAGACTTGATTATTACCAGTTTTCATTAAAAATATTAAGTATAAATGATAAACAAGTAAATAAAAATATTTTCATTAAAAATATTAAAAACAGAGGCACATACCTTAAAGTGTATAGGCCTTTTATTACTCATTATAGTACTAATAGTCTTCAACCATTTGAAGCTGAAATCTTTACTTTCTGTTATTAAATCTTCATATATGGATGAGTTTTAATTATTTGCATATAATTTCTCAGATTTTTTTAAAGTTGATTTTAAGAACACTGAGAAAGAACACAGATACATGGAGGCTAATTAACATGCTATTATATAATCAATGGGTCAACCAAGAAAGTCAAAGGATAAATCAAAAATATATGGAGACAAAAGAAGTGAAAACACAATAGTCCAAAATCTCTGGGAAGCAAAAGCTGTTCTAAGTAGGAAGTTTATATCATAAAGATGTACCTCAAAAAAACAAACAAAAAATCTCAAAAAACCCTAACATTACATATGAAGGAGCTACAAAAAGAATAATAAACAAAGCCTAAAGCCAGTGGAATGAAGGAAATAATAAAGATTAGAGCAAAAATAAATGAAATAGAGACTTTTAAGAAAATAGAAAAAAAATCAAAGAAAGCAGGAGCCGCTTCTTTGAAAAGATAAACAAAATTGATTTACATTTGGCCAGGCTCATAAAGAAAGAAGAGAGAGGACTCAAATACATAAAATCAGAAATGAAGGAAAATTAAAAATTGATACCACAGGAACATAAAGGATAATGTGAAAAAATTATATGCCAGTTATATGGGCAACTTAGAAGAAATGGATTAAATCCAAGAAACATATAATTCCAAAACTGAAACAGAAAGAAATAAAAAATTTGAACTGACTAATTACTAGCAATGAAATTGAACCAGTGATCAAAAACTTTCAAAAAGTCCAGGGGCAGATGGCTATACCAGAAGACCAGAAGTGAATTGTACCAAATATTTAAAGCAAAGTTAATATCTATTCTTCTCAAACTATTTCAAAAATAGAAGAGAAGACAAAGTTTCCTAATTCATTCTATGAGACCAATATTACCCTGATACCAAAATCAAACAAAGACACTATGCAAAGAAGGAAAGATGGAAGGAAGGAATGAATAAATGAATGAATGAATGAAATTTATGAAATTTATAAAAGAAAAAGAAAAATATAGACCACTATCTTTGGTGAACACAGATATAAAAATTCTCAACAAAATATTAGCAAAACAGAGCTATCATAAATTAAAAAATCATTCAGCACAATGAAGTGAGATTTAGCATGGATCCAAGGGAGATCAATATTTACAGATCAATCCGTGCAATACATCACATTAACAAGTAGGATCAAAATCATATGATTATCTCAACAGATACAAGAAAAAATTGACAAAATACAGTATCTATTCACTATAAAAACTTTCAACAAAGTAGGTTTAGAGGGAACATATGTCAGCATATTAAAGTTTATATATGAAAATCCCACAGCTAAGACACACTTAATGGTTAAAAAAAAAAAAAAAGAAAGAGAGAGAGCTCTAAGATCAGGGACAAGACAAAGATGTTGACTCATGTCACTTTTATTCAACATAGTACTAGAAGTTCTAGCTGCAGCAATCAGACAAGAAAAAAAATAAAAGACTTCCAAATTGCTAAAGAAGTGAAACTGTCACTATTTGTGGATGGCATGATACTCTATTTAGAAAACCCTTAAGACACCAACATAAAACAAACAAAAACACACACATACACAAAATCTCCTGAAACTGATAAATGGATTCAGTAAAGTCAAAGGATACTGAATTAATATACAGAAATCTGTATCATTTCTATACAGCAATAATAAAGTAGCAGAAAGAGAAATTAATAAAACAATTCTATTTACAAGTGCATCAAAGAATAAAATACCTAGGAATAAACTTAACCAAGGAGGTGAAAGACCTGTACTTTAAAAAGGATTAAATACTGATAAAAGAAATTGAATCAATGAAAGTGAAAATATATCTCATGCTCTTGAATTGAAAGAACCAATATTATTAAAATGTCTATACTACCTAAAACAATGTGCAGATTTAATACAATTCCTTTCAGAATACCAGTAACATTTTTCACATAAGCAGAATAATCCTAAGATTTATATGGAACTACAAAAGACCCTGCATTACCAAAGCAATCTTTGGAAAGCTGAAGATATCACAATCCCAGATTTTAAGATGTATTATGAAACTGTAGTAATCAAAATGGTATGGTACTGGCACCAAAACAGACACACAGATAAATGGAACAGAATAGATATCCCAGAAATAAACCTACAATCATATGGTCAATTAATCTTTGACAAAGGAGCCAAGAATATACAGTGAGAAAAAAGACAGTTTCTTCAACAAATGGTCTAGGGAAAACTGGACGGCTACAGGCAAAAGAATGAAACTAGACTACTTTCTTAACACCATATACCAAATAAACTCAAAATGGATTAAAGACTTAAAAGTGAGACCTGGAACCATAAAACTCCTAGAAGAGAACACAGACTGATTTCTTTGACACAGGCCATAAAAATATTTTTCTAGATCTGTTTCTCAGGCAAGGGAGACAAAAGCAAAAATAAACTATGGGGATTATACAAAAGTATAAAGGTTTTGCATAGGAAAGGAAAACATCAACAAAATGACAAGGCAATCCACCTGAATGGGAAAAGATATTTGCAAATGCTCTATCAGGTAAGGGGTTAATATCCAAAATATATAAAGAAATTACACAATTCAGCACCCAAATAACCCCGAATAATCCAATTAGAAAATGGTCAGAGGACCTGAGTAGACACTTCTCCAGACACATGAAAAGATGCTCAATCACTCACTAATCATCAGGAAAACACAAATCAAACCCAAAACGTGGTATCACCTTACACTTATCAGAATGACCAGAATCAAAAAGACAAAAAATAACAAGTGTTGGAGAAAAAGGAATCCTTGTGCACTGTGGTGGGAATGCAAACTGTGGAAAAGAGTATGGAGGCCCCTCCAAAAATGAAAAATAGAATTACTATATGATCTAATAATTCCACCATTGGGTATTTACACAAAGAAAACAAAAACCCTAATGTGAAAAGATATAATATATACACTCCAATGTTTATTGTAGCATTATTTATAATAGTCAAATTATGAAAACAACCCAAGGGTCCATCAGTATATGAATGGATAAAGAAATTGTGGTATAGGGCTGTGTGTGTATATATATATAAATTTCAAATATATATACACACACACACACAAAATTTATATGTATAAAATAAAATATGGTAGAGGGTATACACACACACACACATACACACACACACACCCCTATATAATGGAATATTAGCTATATAAAATAATGATATCTTGCTATTTGCAATACATAGATGAACTTAGAGGTCATAATATTAAGTGTGATAAGTCAAAGAAAGACAAATAACATATGATTTTATTCATGTGTGGAATTTAAAAAAATAAAACAAATGAATAAGGGAAAAACAGAGAAACGAACATACAAAAAAGCCAATCTCTTAAATACAGAAAACAAACTCGTAGTTGCTAGAGGAGAAGAGGGTGAGTGGATGAGGGAAATAGATGAAGGGGATTATGAGTACATTACTGTGAAGAGAACTAAATAGTATATAGAATGATGAATTATTATATTGTATACTTGAAACTCACATAATGTATTTTAATTGTATTTTGATATATAATTAAATTTTCTTTTAATAAAAGTAAACGATTTACTTTTAAAGTAACATCTTTGATACTATCTATATGTGAAAAATATCGTGCAGTTTATTCTACTGCTTAAAGCTTTGTACTTTATGTATCTCTCTATGGTAGATTTGTGGACTATTAAAAAAACCAAGGAAGGGGCGCCTGGGTGGCTCAGTTATTAAGCATCTGCCTTGGGCTCAGGTCATGATCCTAGGGTCCTGGGATTGAGCCCCACATCAGGCTCTCTGCTCAATGGAGAGCCTTCATCTCCCTCTCCCTCTGCTGCTCCCCCTGCCTGTGCTCTCTCTCACTCTCTATGTCAATTAAATAAATAAAATCTTAAAAAAAAACACACAAGGGATATTTCTGATGGAATGATTTTGACTGATGATTTATTTTCTTCTCTATGTTTTTCAGAATTGCTTGCTTTTCTGAAAGTTGATTTTGACAAGAGAAAGGACACAAAACAGCTCAATCATTTCCATCAGACTGGTTTGTAGTGCAGTGAGAGGTGGTGGTATAAAGAGAGCAAGGAGTTTGCCTTTTAGAGTAATTGAAACTCATGTTGCTAAGGTCAATATATTTGCAGACTGGCAATTTAATACAACTCAGCAATAGCATAATCTGATGATTAAAGGGAACTGACCGTAAAGCTTAAGATAACTGTTTTTGCTTATTGTGTGTAATAGAATGAAGGTATCTCTCTCCTCCAATAAAGTATTCATTGGCATCTGAGTCCAATTAATAGAACATACTTTAAAATGATCAACTTGAAATACTATTTTTAATTTCTGAAATCCAACCTCTAATTAAAAACACTTTGCAGAGAATTTTTATGAAATGCAAAGCATTGCAAGCTATTAATGGTAAATTGATATGAAAATGGAAGAGAAACAACTCTGCTATTTACAGGTGGCTCAAAGGTAAGAACTTCAATATGCTAAATTTCAAAACCTGCTTTCCACCTGTTGTCTCTCTTGCTCTTTTGTAAGATTTTTTAAAAATATATACTTCTATGATTAGGGCTTAAACACAAATTGAACATATCTAATAATTGCAATCTTTATACATTTTAGGTTTTAAAAAGAGTGCAAATTGAATTGAGATATCAGATATTTAGATGTTTAGAAAGTTTGAAGTACTTTTGGTCATATATTCCAGACTAATCTAAGAAAAATTCATGACGACTACGTTCCCAGATACTCATGTCACTTAATGTCGGACTTCTTTGGAAGATGTGTTAACTATTTTAGATTATATAGGACTATAATAAAATGAAGAAAAACTACCCTGGTGAATATACGTGTAGCTTCTGTATTTATCATTTGGTCTGCTAAAAAATTATATTGATTTACCAAATTTGTGGTAATTAACATTTAAGGTGATCACCAAATATAAGGGTAGCATTTAATCTTTCAGTCGTAAAACAATATTATCACACAAAGAAATTTATTTTTAATGATCTCTGCAATTTGTGTGTGTGTGTGTGTGTGTGTTTGTGTGCATGTTTGTATTTCTATTTTCTTATTCTGGATTCCCACATGTATATGGTAAATATTATTAGTGACATCTTTATGTATCTGTTTTTCTTAGTTAATATATAACAAGTGAAGTCCAATTTCAGTGACATCATATTCTTAATGAATTAACTAAAATATAATACCTTGGAAATATTGAATTTTCATTGTAGCCAATAATATAATTTTTCTATTCTAATTAAAAGAATGAGGTTATTTCCTATGGTAGGTCAGTGGGGCTGAAAAGGCCAGATAATAAAATAGGAGGATATTTATGAGCCAGATCAGCTTCCTTCGCAGAATTATTCAGTTATTCCTGGGAAGGTATCACTAACATGACCTACTCTAGGTTTGGTCTTCTGCACTTTAGAATTTGAATATTTGTTACTTAAATATCAGGAAAAGAATGACTGTTCACTTTTTCAGTATATTAAAATAGAAGAGACAGAAGAATCAATTAACTTTGGAGATGGAACAATAGAAATTATTTATTCCGAAAATAGCCTGAAAAAAGTAAAAATTAGGGCGCCTGGGTGGCTCAGTCAATTGAGCAGCTGCCTTCTGCTCAGGCCCTGATCTCAGGGTCCTGGGATCGAGCTTCATAGGGCTCCCTTCCCTGCTCAGTGAGGAGCCTGCTTCTCTCTCTCCCTCTGCCTGCCGCTCTGTCTACTTGTGCTCTCTTTCTCTCTCTCTCATCCTCTGTGTCAAATAAATAAATAAAAAAATTTTTTTTTTTTTTTTAGTAAAAATTAACAGAGACTCGGGGATCTGGGATATTTTAGAAAAGACGTGATGTTCACCTCATCTGTATTCCAGAGAGGAGAAAGTGGGTAGGGCTGAAAAAAAGTATTTGAACAAGTAATGGCTAAAAATATCCCCAAGTTGGTAAAAAGCAGTAACCCACAGATTCAAAGATACAGAACTCTACAACACCATCTATCAACAGGTTCTAATTGACATTTGTGGAACACTCCACAAATAAACAACAGAAAGTATATGATTTTCAAGAGCTCACAGACCTGTTACAATACACCAGATCCAGGGCCAAAATAAATATTGAAAAACATAAAAGAATTGAAATTATACAGTGTGTGTCTCTGACCACAATGAAATCCAGCTAGAAATCAGTGTAATAAATTTTGAAAGAAAAAAATTCCAAATGTTTGCAAACTAAAGAGCATACTTCTAAATAATCCATAGATAAATCTTGATAGAGATTAAAAAGAAAATAATAACTTTGAAACGAATGGTAGTGGTAGTGGTTTCTGTTATTGCTTTTTTTCTCCCTTTAGTCATCCCCCTCCCCCAAATCATCTAATCTATCTGGCAGACCTCTACACACTGACTTGAACAGTGGGAGCACTCTTCAGAAGCAGGTAACTGCATTATGCCAATAGTTACAATGTTGCCAACACTGCCATTGCTTCCAACTGGCCAGCTATGTGACTTAGACAGGATCACAGGGAATATTTAGGAGAGAACTTCTTCATACTTAGAGAATAATGTTAAAGTGCTTTCTAATGCAGAGTTTAGGAGAGGTAGTTTTTTATGCAAATTTATTTTAAAAAGTTTTAAAATAAGTATTCTATTTGTGAAATTTCAAGCAAGCTTTAATATTGAAGTTATTTTATCAATTATAATGGAAATCAGCATATATATTTTATATATCTGCATTTTGTCATTATGAACTATAAATATAATTTATATATCATATTATATTATAAATATATAAATTTATATTATGTATATTTATATATATTAAAATATATTTAAATTGTTATTTGTGATAATTTCTAAATTGTATTTATACTTTAGACATGGCTGATGTTTTATATATAACAGTATAAATATTCTACATATTTTACATATATATGTGGTATGTTTGTTTTTTGTAATTACATGATTTAAAATGGTTGAATATTAACATTTTGTATTTAAAATGTCACTTATGATTAGTACCAAGGATAATGTTATGGACCAAATGTTTGTATTCATCCTGCCCTTCATTCATATGTTAAAATTTAATCCTCAACTTGATGGCAGTTAAAGGTGGGGCCTTTGGGAAGTTAGCTCTTATAAATGGTATTAGAGTTCTTGTAAAATGAAGGCAGAGAAACATTTCACTTTCTTCCCACTCTGTAAGGTTACAAAGACAAATGGTAAGCCTGCAACCAAAAAAGGGGATTCTCACCAAAATCTGATGATGCTGGCACTCTGATCTTTCACAACCGCCCTCCAGACTGTGAAAAATAAATTTCTGTTGTTGGTCTATGGTCTTTCACTCAGTCTATGGTATTTCACTGTAGCAGCCTGAATGGACTAAGACAACATACACACTTTTCAAAGTATAGAAAACTAAGATTTAAAAATTGTTCTGAAAAAATATTATATGCACTGAAAGGAATGCAAAATTCATGTTAAATTTTTAACGTAGGCCATTCATAATTGTTTGTAAATGTTCAAAATAACATAGCATCAATGATTTCTTCTACTGATTACAATTTTTCCAATATACAAAGTAATAATTTCAAAAGCTTTGAGATTGTCTATCCATGGTTTCCAAAACTATGATCATTCTCAGGGAATTTATTTAGTTTTTCAAATAATAATTATATTTGAAAGCTAAAAGCTAAGTGAAATATAACTTATGTTTCAAAATGTCAATGAATTATTGAAGGAAGAGTAATTTTGGCCAAGGTAAAACATGTACTCTTGAAAAAAATGCAAACTCATATTTGTAAGTCTACTATGTATACAGAATGGTTTTAATAGCTAAACAAAAAAGGAGTTTGTTGCTGATGAGCATAAAGAAGATTGTTTCTGCAAAATGAGGCGGAAAAAGGAACAATATCAATATAGCCAACAGATCATGTTACTAGAAAAAAGAATAAAATATATTAAAATAAAATATAGAATTATGGGGAGCCTGGGTGGCTCAGTGGGTTAAAACATCTGCCTTCAGCTCAGGTCATGATCTTAGGGCCCTGGGATGGAGCCCCATGTCTGGCTCTCTGCTCATCAGGGAGACTGCTTTCCCCTCTCTCTCGGCCTGCCTCTCTGCCTGCTTGTGATCTCTCTGTCAAATAAATAAATAAAATCTTTAAAAAATATATAGAATTATATTGTTTATTTATTCTCAAATAAATAAAATCTTTAAAAAATATATAGAATTGTATTGTTTAGTTATTCTCAATTATTGTTTTCATTTTCAAAAACTAATATATATATACAATAAAACACATATCATCCTTGTATTTCATATTTACATCAATGCTTCCCACAATTATGTTTTTTGGGATAGGCCCTGCTACTGCATCTTTAAATTGGGTATTAAAATTCTCAAGTTTTTCTCTCACATGGGATTCTTTTTATTTATACCCTTATCAAGTAATTTTGCAGTTACTTTTTGGAATTACACATGTGATTTTGCAATCTTTCTGTGAAATGTCAACTCTTTTCATTTCATCCACTTACTATTTTAGTTAATGTGACTGAGATATTTATGTGCTAAAATTACTCCATGGAGACAGGTTTCTGCTCTCATAACCTATATGGGTTCCCATTACACAGATGACCTACCCCACTTGTCATTTTTAGGGGATCAAATGCTTACTTTATGCTAAATATTTGACATTTGTTGATCTAAGCAATAAAACAATAGACATTGAGTTATTGAGTTTGGAAGCATAGAAATGCACATATGAAATGTTTTTAAACTGATTTAGAGAGTTTTTTTTGTGTTGGTGATAAAACAAGAAAATGAATTTGCAGAAAGTTCACAGATAAGTTATCTGTAATCAGGGCATCAAAATTGTAACACTGGAAACGCCATGCTAAGTCAGTAAAAATAACTACAAAAATCTTCTGGCAGTTTTATTATTTTTTTTCTTTTAAAAAATAATTTGTTATGGCATCCTAAAGTATTAATATATAACACCGTAAGCAAGATCTAATTTATTCAATCTACTCATTCATTCAACATTTATTAAGTGTAGGATATTGGACAGGCACAGAGAATATAATGAAGAAATAAATGTTGTCTGTATCTTTTTTTTTTTTAATGT
The DNA here is from genome assembly GCA_028646535.1 of Procyon lotor. NCBI lineage: Eukaryota > Metazoa > Chordata > Mammalia > Carnivora > Procyonidae > Procyon > Procyon lotor. Next base: position 34,660,175 of record CM053605.1, read on the forward strand.
TGTCTGTATCTTTAAGAAACTTACCTTTTAAAATGGAATACAGAAAATTTGCATTGATAACTTTAAATGTTTTAAGTACTATGACACTGGAAATGTTTTGAGGAGATATAATTACAACTCACAGATTATGGACAAAAATACTCAGAATATGGGTCTATTGCCTGAACAATTACATACATTACACCTATTCACTGCAAAGGTGTTTCTTATACCCATTTGTTTAGTTTCATTATTTCAAAAAAAATTAAGGTGCCTTTGGATTCTTACAAAAGGTGTATTAAGCATTCGTATAAATAAATAATAATTTATGTCATATTAAAATGTAATATATATACATACAGTAGTAAATAATACATTATGATTTATCAGATATTCCCAAATTAGTTGGCCCAAGGATAAAAGGAGGAGACATAATAGATAACTGGCGTTTATAAAAAGCTATCTAGTGACCTCTGTAGAAGTAGTGCCTTATTTCTTAAGCTTTCCATATAAGCATTTTCATAAAATATTTTTTCTATTAAATATTTTACTTAGAAAACATGATACTTTTACTGATTTTTGTAAGTTTCAGATAGTTATTATTTCTACATTTTAATTTCCCAGGTTCTAGTCTTCTCACTTTTAGAGTGAGAAAATAGAATTAAAACTTTTTCATTTAATCAAAAAATAACTAAATCAAAACTTTGCTAAATTTAAATGAAATGTAACTAAAATAGAAAACAAGACGATAATATTTCCCAATAAATAAGCTGAAGAATAGCTGGTCAAATGTCAGGCAACTTTTAGACACAAAGTAGATCAGTTGAAAGTAGATTACTCGACTTGGTAAAATAGTAAAATACAGAGGAACTAATATAGACATATTAATTCATATAGTTTACTATTAAATAAAAATATTTTATGATAAAAATATAACTCAAAGTAATTTCCTTAATGGTCTGTCTCATAATCATCAATATTCTGACATTAAACATAAAATGATTTTTCATTTTAATATTTTAAGGGTTAAGTATTATGTGTAAATAAGCAGAGAATTGATATTTATTATGTGTCCACCACTGTCCAAGTATTAGCTTGGATGATTTTACATATATTATCTTCCGACATTCTAGTAGGAATTATTCATCACCATCCAAGGGTAAAAGTGAGGCCAGTAGTTTTCCTATATATATTCCAACAAGCTACATTATATTATGGAAGTGCAACTGTGGAAATAATAGTTCTTACTGAAACTGCTTGAATATACAAGAGAAAATTGGAGCCAAAAGGACATCTGATTTAAAAGTGCTGGATTGAAATAACTTACTGATGCATTTGGAGTAGTGCCCATTTGATTAGGAAAAAATGTTGCCCTGGAAATCTTATTTATGTGAAAAGGACCATCTCTTACAGTGATTATCATAAAAGCTTTCTCTTAAAAGTATTTTGTAACTTTAGAAGGCAAGAGTGGCCCAGTTGAAGACTCTTCCTATATTCAAACTGACAGATAAAAAACAAGATAATGTCTTACTCTTCTGGATTTATAGAATTATATACCTAATTCATTGAACAGCCTTAAACATTCTCTTCACTCTTACTGCATAATCATTGTGAGAGTCAAATGTATTTCATTACAGCCATTAGTGAAAATCCCATTTTGTGTAACTTAAAATAAACATCTCTTTGTGAATAGTTTTCTACTCCTTCACTACCAGTGTAACTTGTATTTTGAATCGTCTTTTCCATAGTAAATGGAACTCCATTAACTACTGTTTTAATCTAGTTTTCCTTGAGGCTAACCAGTAAGCAGATTAAAAGTGCTCTCTCTGTCCAAGAATATGCTCTCTGTAGAGTCAACAGGATTCTGTGGGGATCAAACATTCAATTTTACCTTCAATAAGACCATGTATCAAGGAACTGTGTTCCTCATACATAGAAAGGAAATTTACAGTTTCAGGAATTTCACTGGAGAAAAATTTGTGTAACATAAGCTTCATTAAAAAATCCAGAAACATTTAAAAACCTCTCATGATAAGAATATTGAAATACCCTGAAACAATTTCCTAACTTAAAAAGGCAAACGGAAAACATTCCATTTGATCTTTATAAGCTTAGAATGCTTACAAGCTTACGATATATAGTCTCCCTAATTCTAAAAGGAAAGCAGTCTCCTCACCCAGTGTAAACACTTTCCTGATTAATTTCCTCAGCTAAAACTTGAGAACAAAGGTAAATTCTACAACTAGTTGGCTAGGTGGAAAAAGAAAGTCTCCATAAAAAGTCTCAGTTAGTTGCTTCATTTGTTTTGGTAAGGTGAACACATCAATTACATTTTTGGAACAGGGGGAGCTTTTTATCATAAGAGCATATCTACTTATTGATTTCTCTACCTTTTCCTTATGTTATCCCCATGAATAAATGTCATGACACTCTGGTGTTTATTGTGGCTGTGGTAAAAGATTTACACATAATAAGTCCTTCTAAAACACAAGAAGACAGAATGTTTAGACCTTCCTCTCTGCTTTTGCAGCATTGATTTCTTAAAGAGAGTCAGAAAGACCTTGGATTATGCTCAAATTATGATCTTTACTAGCTGTGTTATCTTGAAGAATCTACCTTTTATAATACTGTTTTTTTTTTAATCTGTGAAGCTTTGATGATATTTCACCCATAAAATTCTTATGAGAATGCATCCACATGGTATCTGTAAAGAACAAATCAATATAACTTTCCAACGTCCACTTTCTATACCTGATATATCATTTTTTATGCTTCAAGTTTAAGTTGTAAATCTATATATGACTTTTAAGCAAAATTAGTTTCTGCACCCCAAAATGTTGTTATAATGTCACATGAACTAGAAATGTTCAACACAAGTTGAATAACTATTCATTAACATTAATACCTAGTTTGACATTTGATAATAGTACAGTAAGATGTTTCCAGAAGTTCATAAATATGGCATTGCAAGCAGCACCAAATATCTGATAACTAATGAGTGTTTCTGAGGGATGCATTAATTCCTCTGTTGTAGAATTTTCTTCTTGGAGTTCACCAATGATATTATTAGAGATTAAACCTCAGAGACATTGGGAAAGTTTTGTGTCACCCCTGGTTAGTACACACATATATAAAAGTTCAAGTTTACAGAAGTTTATATAGACTCTCCTCTGGAGAGAAGATGTGGCTATGGGTGTCTGAATTACTGGATTAGTGTTGAAATGTAGAACAATCTTAAGTGGGTAAAATATTAAATTTTAGTGTTTAAGAATTAGTCAAAGATGAAGATTCAGAGTTAGAACATCTTTGGTAGAGGGAATAGAAGAGGAAACTGTGTCTCAGGCACCATGCTTACTTCATCAGGTTTATTACCTAATTTTAGAGAAAATGAAATTATAAAGACTGGAGGGTCATCTTAAAACACATGGTAACTGAAATCGAGATTTCAAATCAATTGGATAAGAATTTAGAATGAGAAGAAAAAAAGGGAGTTGAAAGGGAATATTAAAAATATAACCATGAGCTGATAGAATTATCTCAAAAGTCATGGGTTAAAATTATATGACATCAAAACAAATATCTGAACTTCCAAATATTATCTGGCAGCTCTAGACAGATTGGGCTGTCTTTCATCTCTACTTTTTTTTTTTTTAGTGCCTCTGTATACTGCCACTAAAAAAATGTTTACAAAATGAAAATGTGTTCAATTATACAGGAATCACTTAAGCATTTCTTTGATACTCTGCTAGTGACAAAGATGAACAAAGTATAGTATGTTCTAAATAATCTTATGGTGCCATTTTCCAGCTGTTTGATATAAGATGATAATAAAAAAGAAAAAAATTCCAGATATAATGTGCTTTAATAAAATAAACTCCCAAAGTTGAAATAAAAGTGTACAAATTCTACTTTATTAAGGTAATTAAAATGCCTATCTTAACCAAATTTGTGTTTTGTTTTGAAATGCTGATTTTTTAAAGATTTTATTTATTTAATTTAGAGAGAGAAAGAGAGAGCCTGTGAACAGAGGCAGTGGGGGTAGGAAAGGGGAAGGAGAGAAAGAGAATCTCAAGTAGACTCCCCACCAAGCATGGATTCCCCTGTGGAGTTCCAATTCAGGACCCTGAGATCATGACCTGATGCTTAACCAACTGAGCCACCCAGGCATCCCTGAAATATTGATGTTTTTCATACAGATTTTCTAAGCTTTAAGCTTATTTAAGTCCTATGTCACTGTTTATGCAAAAATACTTAGAAATACCTATATGGCAATATTTGAATCTTTCCTGTTATTATGTTATTAAGAATTTAAATAGCAAGTTACTTTAGAAACATTTCTTTAGGAAAACATGCTAAGTTTATAGTTGTGCATGGGATTTCATCAGAATGCAATCATCCTCTTAATACTTAGAGGAAATCCAAAGTTTCTGAATTTTAAAATCATTAGTAATTGATCACTTCAAATGAGAACACTGCTGTTATGACTAATGAATGAATTGTTAATGTTCATAATAGATGATATTTTGTCCTGATAGAGAAATGACTATAGATGATGATTTATCATCTGGCTCTCAACAGGATACTGAAAAAAGCAAGATGATTATATCTTAATTGCTTATTTCCTTCTTGCATGTTTTAATGAAGTTTTGAAGTTTAAGAAAAATATTAAAGTTCAATTATATAGAATTACTATATGATGACATTTCCATTTCAAAAGGAAATCAATTTATCCAGAAAATTCTAGTGTGTAAACATTTATAGTCACATGTGCTTATGAAATAATTGAAGTAGGTAAATAGAAGATACCATACTTCTATCTGTATGAGAAGTTTCTCAAGAGATGTTTGTGTAATTTTCGTATGTTAAAGGAGTAATCTTGAAATACTCTTTATCTCATATTGTACAAAGAGAACATGTGACAATAAACTATATGCATAAATTTCACAAATGCATATGTATAGCATTGACCATTATTAATACTGTTAGATTGCCCTATCATGTAGACACACAGCAATAGCTTCTTTAGTACATGCTGTCTTTATGTCTCCTTCCTCACTCACCAAAAAATAGATACATAGTCACATATGACTATCTTGCATGCAGTCCCTTTTCCCATTACATCTTGAGAAATATTGGCAGTAGTTTTTTCCTCCCATTAATTTTCTTAATAGAAATTTTCACATCAAATAATAATTCTAAATCATAATTAGTTGCCATTTGACTATGTATTCCTATTTGCCTCTTATTCACAGTTGTACAACCTCCAACAGAAAACTGAGAAATAAATTACAATAACTGACTACAATTCTCAAGTTTTTTTTTCCCCAAACTAGAATCCTTTTGCTTCATCTAACAAGGGGAAACTACACAAAGCATAGGATATCCAGCTAGGATGTTTACCAACTGTTTTGCTTTATTGTTTGTTTTAAGAAGAACAGTTATTATCTACCCACAAGTCAAGTTCCCTAGTCTTAGACTCATCCCAAAGAAAATTTTTCTACTTTTTATTTTTTCTGTTTGTTCTTTGGAAAAATGAAAAGACTATTTGCTTTATTCTACGTCTATGAATGGCAAATGATATTACCCAATGAGCCACAGAAATAATCCATATTTACATAGAAAGGGTAAGGTATGGAACAAAAGTAATAAAAGTAATGTGGTTATTTAAGCTTCCCATTTAATGTTACATTTTTTAATAATATCAGAGTGTTTTTGAGGATTTTTTTCACCTTATGATTCTGATGGGAAATTATTCTCAGAATTTGAAGCAGGATATAGTGTGAGTATACCATCCCCCAAATCAATGTATATTTCTCCTGTTGATTAATATAAAATATTTTTACCAAATGAGGTATCAAAAACTTCTAAATTCTTCTAAGTTTTTTTTTTTAATGTTTTTACACCTCTCAGAGAATTATATTTTAAGTGCAATGGAAAGAATAAATTTTCCTGTGTTGTCATCACTCCAAGAGTTTTCCAATCTGGGAAGCAGAGACCTTCACAAGTGAGAATACCAATATAGAATTGAATAACTTTTAAAACATTATATAATTTAAAAATTTTGCTCGTAGAATTGCAATGGTCTGTGTGTGTGTTTGTGTGTGTGTGTGTGTGTGTGAATATTTTTACAAGGTGCTACAAAATCATTTTAGTGGTAGCTTATAGAAATACTGACTGTCAGTTAGTTCAATATTAATTTTAATATGGTTCTGGTTAGTTGTTGAGGCATGTTTATTTTCTCTGACCCAGTTAGTTTTCAGGAAGACTAAAGCTTACCGTATTCAGATACAAAAAGTGGGTGAATATGAGTGGTCTGAAACATACCTAATACTTTAATACATTAGATATATATAGTTTAAAAATTCTAACAGCTTATAAGTGCATGCAAGTGTATATAAGAATATATTAACATAAAAATGTCTGAAACCCTAGTATTTAAAAAAAATGTATTTCATGTTTTTCCCATAAAGCCCACAGAAAAAAGTACAATCAACAGTATTAGCAAATGTTTACATTGTATAATTCAATTAGAAAAATTAGAAAACTATGAATACCATATTTTGTTTAATTCTAATCATGTTTTATAGAACTGATTGATAAAAGCACTATTTGTCTGGCACAATGAGGAATCATTTTCTACATTATTATTTAGTTCCTTGAACAAGTCAAAATCAAACCCTTGAGATTTGGCAGTGATTCATGAAAAGAAAAGCATTACCAAGTACATATGACTTTCTGAAGGACAAAGTTATATAATATAAAAATATAAATATAGCAAATGAGAAGGAGAAATTAGCAAGGACAAATAAATAATATCCAACCAATTCACATGGTTAAAACTAAGCTTTTTAAAGAAAATGTGATTCAGCAAAGACAAAGTCAATGCTTGGTAAAATGCACACAAACAAGAAATAATCAAAATATAATAATCAATGGGGAGAAAATATTTGGAGGGCATGAATGCCAAGGATACATGGAATGATGGTACACAGAGGAGATTAAATAAGAGAAAGAGATGCACTGTAATAGAGACTGTCATAAAATGGATTAACACCAACTCCAACAGGAAGCTTTATTTTTACCCCCTACCCTGTCCAAATATGAGCCTATCACAGACAGACTAAATCTGCCTGCCCTGCCACCTGCAACCTGCCTCAATGAGGAAATGATCCCATCAGTCTGGATTTCATGATTTTGAGTTTCAACCAAATGGTCTCAGCAGTTTAGACTAATACTCTGTGTTCTACCCTAACCCATTAGCACACTTGCTTATTCCTATTCAATTTTATTTTCTCCTTTCAACTTGATTCTTTAAATTGTTATTTTTCTTTGTTCTATTTTCCTCCCTTTGGTCTTATATGTATATTTTTTATGTGTCTGTGCTTAGCTTTGATTATCCTCATGTTACTACTTATCCTATCCATCCTTAGCTATATTTTATTAGACTTCTATATCCATTCCCTAATAAGACTTTATCTCCTGGGTTTTAGCACAAGTAGCTATAGAGAGGGATATAAACTATCATGCTACAATTTGGTAACTTTTATTATTAAAAGTAACAGACATATGAAAAGAATACTGCAATAAATGGCAATGGATCTATAACCCAGATTCAACAATGATCAACTCATGTTCCATCATTACGTCCACTCACCACTTATCCTAACCACTTATACTGAAGTAAATTCTCAACCCAAACTATGTCCAATCAGTATTCAAATTTATTTATCTTATGAATTTTTAAAGACTGTACATTTTAATAGGTATTCTAATAAATTCCAATTAATTGGTAAGTCTCCTGTTGGTTTTAAATTTTGGTTTCACATGTTAAGCAATTTAACAATTTTATATTCCATTTTGTATCCAACTTTAGATGGCAGAATTAGAATAAAAATAAAAAATTAAAAAAAATATTTTAGGAGGTTAGCATTGAATACTCTTATTCCAAAAATGTTACTTCATGTTTGGATAAACATGGCTGGATTTTTGAAATCAAAATCATATTTCCTCAGTTTATTATCATATGGAATTATGTGCTTGAGGAAGAAATTCTCTTCAGAGATATACATGAAAATGGCAATGCTTTCCTAGGTGCCAGCATTGCTGAATCAATCAGAGTTAATGATACTATAGGAGAAGAAACAAATATGTTCATTCAGAAATCTTTAGAAATTGCATTCAGAGAGATTCATGTCACTGACTAGCAGGCTTCAATTTATAATTTTCTTCAAAAGACTATTTTTTACTATTTAAGAGAGTAGCTGGCTGATTTCTTAGCTTCAAAAGGAAGATAGTTTGAGATGGTTTGAATTTCCTCCATTCTAGGCAGAGAAGGTTACATTTGTACTATTCTCTCAATTAAGGAGAAAGTCCACATTACAACCAAGAAAACATTTATGTTTATTATTACATCTAATAGTAAACAATGTATTTTGTTTTAGGAAATGTTCAGCAACTCTACTCCTTTGATACTGGAATTTTATATCAGGAAGAAAGGGTAGAAAGGCATTAGTAATCTGAGCAACTTGACTTAGGTATTATAAAGTTACTTTTTTTGCTGCTAAATTTTGGACAAATTTCTTAAACTCTGAGTATCTATTTCATCAATTTTGTGGTGGGTAAAATAATATTTACATTATAAAACTGCACATAATTGTGTGGCAATACTTATAACACTTAGAAAACACCAAATCTTATAAAATAATGATTTATCATTATTTTGGGGAATGTTACAAATTTCAAGGGATCTTCTGGCCTAGCATTCTGCTTCTAAAGAAGAGACTTCTTTTACTGAATGTCTAATATACATCAAGACTTTACTACATTTTAGTGTATGTGTATGTGTTCATGTTTGTTTAACTTAAAGAATGAAATTATAATGTTAGAATTTTGATAACGATTTCATGGATTAAAAAATAATAATAACAATAATCTCAGAAGTGTTCAGTTACTTCCCATCTGTTTTCCACATGGGCATAGGGAATACATCACAGAAAAAAATGTAAACTTTTACTAACCTATTTACAGAGGTTCAGTAAAAAATTTTGGATTTTAAGATCTTTATCTTTTGAGATAAAGATGAGGTGTGATTGTAGTCTCAAAGACAAAATTATTTAAGACTTCTGCTTCCAGTTATGATAGAGTAGCTGACACCAACCTTAAAAAAAATCCTCCCACCTTAAAAAAAGTCATAAAATGAACAAAAACACAAAGCAATGTTTTCAAGTATAATAAAAGAAACAGGGGCACCTGGGTGGCGCAGTCGTTAAGTGTCTGCCTTCAGCTCAGGTCATGATCCCAGGGTCCTGGGATTGAGCCCTGCATCGGGCTCCCTGCTCAATGCGGAGCCTGCTTCTCCCTCTCCCACTACCCGCTTGTGTTCCCTCTCTCATTGTCTATCTCTGTCAAATAAATAAAAATCTTTAATAATAATAATAATAATAATAATTAATAATAGAAACAAATAAATACTGTAACATTGAGAAAATCAAAACTTGGTAGGGGAGCTTCAAATGGTCTTGGCTGTAAGTCTGGGTATAATATCCCATTTATGGCACAGGGGCTAGGGATCAATCAGAGTATGAAACTACATTAGGTTTGAGGTAATAAAGAACTGAGTTCAGAGCAGCTGAATCTGTTGGAATTTATGGAATACAGCTCTGAAAAAGAAGGAGCTAAACAGACAGAATTCACATAGTTTTGTGCTAAGATTGCCATTAGTTCTTGGTTGAGAACTGGACTATGCACATGTAGAATGGAGTATTTATACATGTATTTATACATGGTTTACCAAAGTGTGATTACTACAGAATTTAAAGCAGAATAGAAGTAATAGAAATCAAGGTGTAGGAAAGAGTAGAATTCTAGTCCACCCATAACACATCGTGTAATACAAAGTTAACAAGTCATTAAAATCTTGAGAACCCAGCTGAGACATGAAAAATGTCTCATATTAAAATCAAGGGCCACACTCCAGTAAGTCCTACACTAGACTTACCTTACTAAGTTTATAGCATTCAGGTCTACCTCAAGAGGAAAAACAAAACAAACAATGACAAAAAAAAAACAAAACAAAACAAACAAAAACAAAAACAAATCTTTAATAACCTAACCTATACCTGAAGGAACTAGAAAGAGAACAAATAAAACACAAAACCAGCAGAAGAAAGGAAAAACATTTATCATGCACATGCAAGATGAAAGAAAGCTGGAATAGCAATACTTAGATAAAATAGACTTTAAAACAAAGACTGTAACAAGAGACAAAGGACACTATACAATAATAAAGGTAACAATCTGAAAAGATGATATACCAATTGTAAATATTTATGCACCCAACCTGGGAGCACCAAAATAAATAAAGCAGCTAATAACAAACATAGAAAGTAACTGATAGTAATGCAATAATAGTAGGGGAATTTAACACCCCACTTACATCAATGGAGAGATCATCTTACAGAAAATAAGTAAGGAAATAGTCGCTTAGAATGAGATACTGGATCTGGCAGATCTGATATATTCAGAACATTCCATCCTAAACAGCAGAATACATATTATTTTCAATTGCACACTGAACATTCTCCAGAATAGATCACATGTTAGACCATGAAACAAATCTCAACAAAAGAAAAAAAAAGTTGTACCATATATCTTTCTTAACCACACGGCCATGAAACCAAATCAACCACAAGAAAAAAATTGGGAAAGAGTACAAATAAATGGAAGTTAAATAACATGCTGGACCACTTCTCTTCATTATATAAAATAATAATCTCAAAATGGATTAAAGGGCTAAATGTGAGACCTGAAATCATAAAATCCCTAGAAGAGAGCATAGGTAGTAATATCTCTTGCGTCAACCATACTAACTTCCTTCTAGATACATCTCCTGAGGAAAGGGAAATTAAAAAAATGAACTATTGGAACTACATCAAAATAGAATGTTTCTGCACTACAAAGAAAACAGTCAATGGAGCTAAAAGACAACCTATGGAATAGATGATATTTGCAAATATCATATCCAATAAAGGGATGCTAACATCACTCATCATCAAGGAAGCAAATCAAGATTACAATGATCCTCATCTGTCAGAATGGCTAAAATCAGACAAGAAACAAACAAGTGTTGGCAAGGGTGTGGAGAAAAATGAACTCTCATGCACTGTTGGTGGGAAGGCAAATTGGTGCAGCCACTGTGAAAAACAGTATGGAAGTTGCTCAAAAAATGAAAAGTGGAACTACCATATGATCCAGTAATTCCACTACTGGTAATTTAACCAAAGAATAGGAAAATACTATTTCAAAAAGATATAAGAACCCCTATGTTAATTGTAGCATTATTTACCTTAACTAAAAGTATGGAAGCAGCCCAGATGTCCATAATTTGATGACTAGATAAAGAAAATGGGTTATACGTATATAATGGAATATTACTGAGACATTAAAATAATGAAATCTTGCCATTAGCAACAACAGGGACTAATCTAAAGGGTATAAGGCTAAGTGAAATAAGTCAATTAGAGAAAGACAAGCACCATGTCATTTTATTTCTATGTGGAATTTAAGAAACAAAACAAATGAACAAAGAAAAAAGAGACAAATAAAAAGACTCTTAACTACAGAGAACAAACTGTTACCAGAGGCAAGATGTTTAGAAGAAAGAGGGGTGAAATAAGTTGGAGGGGTTTAAGAAGAGTAAATTTATTGTGATGAGCCCTGAGTAATGTATAGAATTGTTGATTCACTATATTATACCCCTGAAACTAATATAACACTGCATGTTAACTATACTGGAATTAAAATTAAAATATATTAAATATATATTTTATATGTTAAAATATATAAAAATACATATTTAGAACACTAAGAACAACTTTGTGTCAATAAAATTTACAATATAGATGGTAATTTGAGATGACTTATCATAACATCTCATATAGGATCACAGAAATCTGAAGACCTATTTATTAATAGTAAATGATTATTTGAACTCATGATCAAAATATATCAGGCCCAGATGTTTATACTAGTGAATTCTATCCAAATTCTAAGGAATTAATTATATCAAGTTTAGATGTTCTCTCAGTAAAGGGAACTTTTTCCCAATTTACTTTAGAAGGCCAGTATATCCCTGCAATAATATCCTGACAAAGATGTTTAAAGAAAATATACTTATCTTACTGAAGCATATAAACAAATATATTCAAAAAATATTACTAAGTTGAAGTCAGCAGTATATTAAAATGATAGTCTATCATTATCCATTAGATATATCCCAGGCATGTAATGCTCATTCAACAATAAAAAAAAATCAACACAATTTACCATATTAACAAGAAAAAAAGGGAGAAAAACTCACAATTGTCTCAATAGAAAGAGTAGAAATACCACATTTTCACAAGAAACACTTTCAACAAACTTGAAGTCAACCTCCCTCAATGATATAAAGAACATCTACTGAACCCCTAAAGCTAACATCAGAGTTAATGACCAAAAACTAATTGCATTCTTTCTAAAATAGCAACAATTCAAGGATGATTGATCTCATTATTTTTACTCAATATTATACTAAATTCCTAGCCAATGTAATATAAAAACAAGAGTCATAAAAAGGGCAATGAAAAGAATGTTTATATTTGCAGAGAATATTTTTGCCTAAAAAAATCATATAGAATTTACCCAAATTAGAATTGATTAGTGAATATAGCAAAACTTTAATGTATGTCTTCTTTATGTTTTTATTCATTTTATTTTTTTAATTAGCATATAATGTATTATTGGTTTCAGAGGTACAGGTTTGTGATTCACTAGTTTTATGTAATACCCAGTGTTCATTATATCACATGCCCTCCTTAACGTCCATCACCCAATTACCTCATTCCTCAACCCTCTCCCCTCCAGTGGGACTTTATATAACATCAATAAATCAATAGCCAAAATTTGGAAAATATCATTTAGTATAGAATTAAAATTATGAAATATAAGAAATTACATTTAGTAAGGAATTTGTAAAATATCTACAGAGAAAACTACAAAATAAATGGAGGAAAAAATTCAAGAAGATAAATAAATGTGGACATATGCCATTTTAACAGATTAGAAGAGATGTATATTGAAAGATGTTCCTCAAATCCATTTGTAGAGTCCCCAGAATCCATTTCTGAAATCCCAAGTAATAAGACATTTCTAAAATTTATACTGGAATGTAAAGAATCTAGAACAGGGGTGCCTGGGCAGCTCAGTGGGTTAAGCCTCTGCCTTCAGCTCAAGTCATGATCTCAGGGTCCTGGGACTGAGCCCCACATCAAGCTCTCTGCTCAGCAGGGAGCCTGCTTCCTCCTCTCTCTGCCTGCCTCTCTGCCTACTTGTGATCTCTCTCTGTCAAATAAACAAATAAAATCTAAAAAAAAAGGGGCACCTGGGTGGCTCAGTGGGTTAAAGCCTCTGCCTTCAGCTCAGGTCATGATCTCCGGGTCCTGGGATCGAGCCCCACATCAGGCTCTCTGCTCAGCAAGGAGCCTGCTTCCCCCTCTCTCTCTCTGCCTGCCACTCTGCCTACTTGTGATCTCTCTGTCAAATAAATAAATAACATCTTTAAAAAAAAAGGTAAAAATAAAAATAAATAAAAAAATATAAAAAGAATCTAGAACAGCCAGAGGCAGAGAGAGATTGATTGAAAGAGAAATAGAGACACAGAGAGTAAAACTGAGATAGAAAGAAAATAAATTTGAAGTTAAACTATTTGACTTCAAAACTACTATTGATGAAGAAAGTGTGGTATTGGTTTAAGAAATGGCATACAATTTAGTGAAATATAGTTATTAGAGTGGCAGAAGATAAAAACACACGCCATTTAATTTTCTGCAAAGATAATTCATTGGAGAAATAATGTTTTCTTCCATACACCATTTAAAAGATCTATAATACACCCCTACCTCACAGCATATATCAACATATTCTTAAATGTAAACAGTAAACAAGTGCTGGAGAGGATGTGGAGAACGGGGAACCCTCTTACACTGTGGGTGGGAATGCAAGTTGGTGTAGCCACTTTGGAAAACAGTGTGGAGATTCCTCAAAAAATTAAAAATAGAGCTACCCTATCACCCTGCAATTGCACTACAGGATATTTACCCCAAAGACACAGATCCAGTGAAAAGAAGGGCCATATTACCCCAGTGTTCATAGCAATGGCCACAATTGTCAAACTGTGGAAAGAGCCAAGATGCCCTTCAACAGATGAATGGATAAAGAAGATACGGTCCATATATACAATGGAATATTATGTGTTCATCAGAAAGGATGAATACCCAACTTTTGCATCAACATGGACAGGACTGGAAGAGATTAAGCTGGGTAAAATAAGTCAAGCAGATAAAGTCAATTATATGGTTTCACTTACGGGTGGAGCATTAGGAAAAACATGGAGGACATTAGAAGGAAAGGAAAAGTGAATTGGAGGAAATCGGAGGGGGAGACAAAACACGAGAGACTGTGGACTCTGAGAAACAAACTGAGGGTTTTGGAGAGGAGGGGCATGGGGGCTTTGGTGAGCCTGGTGATGGGTATTAAGCAGGACACGTATTGCACGGAACACTGGGTGTGGTGCATAATCAATGAATCTTGGAACACTGAAAAAATAAAGTAAAAATAAAAAATAAATAAAAAAACATATTCTTAAATGTAAATGCTAAATCTAAAGTCTTAAATTTTTTTTAAAAAAACCATAGGATATCTTCATAAGAAAGCAATTATTTCTCATACAGCACACATACAGAGAGAGAGAGAGAGAGAGAGAGAGAATCCACTTATCTTTAAAAGGTTATGTTGTGGAATACGTGGTAAAATTGGACTTCATGAGTATTCAGAATTTTTCTCTTCAAAACACAACTTGAAGAAAATAAAAAGACAAGGCATAGGGGAAAAGTGTTTGTAGTAAAAAACATGTATCAAAAAACTTGTATCCAGGGGCGCCTGGGTGGCTCAGTCGTTAAGCATCTGCCTTCAGCTCAGGTCATGATCCCAGAGTCCTGGGATCAAGCCCCGCATCGGGCTCTCTGCTCAGCGGGGAGCATGCTTCTCCCACTACCATTCCCTCTGCTTGTATTCCCTCTCTTGCTGTGTTTCTCTCTGTCAAATAAATAAAATCTTTAAAAAAAAAAAACAAAACTTGTATCCAGAATATATAAAACAACTCTTCCAACTCAATAAAAGGACAAACATTCCAATAAAAAAATAAAGGATTAGAACCTGTAAGAGGTATCTCACAAAATATATGTAGAAATGACCCCCCCAAAAAAAGAAATGGTCGAAACACATATAAAAACAACATTAACATTATTATTCATCAAAGAAATGCAAAATAAAATAATGGAATATTATTTAGCAATTAAACCAAATAAACTATTGATATAGACAACACAGAAGATTCCCAAAAAGTGCTGCAAAGTGCACATAGTATGACACCATGAATACAGAATTCTAAAAGCAACAAAATTGAGGTATAGTGATGGAAATCTGATCATTGCTCTCCTATAGAGGGGCTAAAGAAAATGTTGACTACAAAGAGGCACAAGAGAAATTTCTTCACTTTCTGGAGTGAAGAAACAATGGTAAACAATGCAAATGTATACTAATATCCTGGATTAGTCAACAATCATCAAACCCTAATTTTCCAGATCACAGAATATGTTGACAGGTGAACATGAAGAATTGAGAAAAGTCAGTGTTCTCGGCACTCAGGTTCTAGCCCACATTGCCACCATTAAACTACAATTTATTTCTGCTGTATGGCAATAGTTCTATTGGAACCTTGACAAAGGCAAATGATTTTGTTATACTTTATTCACTTCCAAATCCAGAAATTTAGCACTGTATCAGATGAAGTTGCTTGTAAAAACATGTACCTTAATCATTAAAAACTGATGGAATGTATTTATCAAAATTATAATTTTGTTAGTTTATTTATTTATGCCCTTAGTAAGGTTCATAGTAATTAAGCAATATTCATACCCAAATCCTTGACCTTTAAAGCACAGTGTCTTTTTTTTTTTTTTTAAAAGCACAGTGTCTTTTTGTTAAGAAAAAAAGGGAAATACCAGGGAGCTCTTACAAGTTCCCTAGAGAAGTAACTTATTTCAAAGAATGTACCTAATTTTTAAAGAGTAAAGGGTGAGTCTGCTAGTATTTATAACTGATGGAGGATGTGGGAGGAGGCAAAATACCACAAGTATCAATGATTTAAGACTGTGAAAAGGAGAATCAATTCTCCCTGGGCAGTCACGTGTGAAGAGGAGTGTCATTAATATTGTACACTCAAATCAAGGACTATATATAGAGCACTTTTATGTCACAAAGATTTCAGATACACTGTAGTCATAACAGTTAGAAATAAATGAGCCACAGTAGGTCACAGAGCTCATTCTATGCCACATTCACTTCAATTTTCCTAAGAGCAGATATATGAATGATCTTAACGAGAAGGCCAGAAAAATAATCCATTTCAGAATTCATGACAGTTATTACAATTTCAAAAAAAGAAACAAAACAGATACCAATAACAGATGGTCAAAAAGTTCCTGAGCACACTTTGTGTACATTTGTACTAAACACCAGGATATAACTGAAATGACAGAAAGGGGAAACACGGAATTTTAAAGCTAGAGATCAGATAATTTTTAATGAATTTCCTATTTCAACAATCTACTTCATCATATAAAAATATAAATGTGGCACATTACAAATTATTTCATAATTTTGATGTACTTTTTAACCTATTTTGTTACCCAAAAGATTACCTATTTTATCACGTATTATATAGTTTTCATATTTGTATATTTAATCACTTTTAAACTTCAGTTCTAAGTCTTTACATAGCAAATTGTATGTCAATGTCACACTTTAAATGACATTAAAAATTAATTTCTAATTCATAATCACAATTTATTTGTATGTTTGACTATTGAATTTAAGCTATCTGTATGCAATTAAAAGAACCTAATATAGGTTCAGCACACTTGACATTTCTATAGTTAGTAATTCTAAGTTTTTTTTCTTCTCAAAACCTTAATGTTCCTCATCCTCACTAAAGCAACCTAGAGATCTGTGTTTCCCTTGGCCTTCTATTCCCCTCTGACAGATGACCAAATTTATAAACAAAGCCTTCATTTTATGATCTCGGACTTCTTTGTTCTTAGAGAAAGTTATTGGCTTAGCCTAATACCACAACCACAAATGTCATTTAATAGAATTCTTGACAAAAATGCATAAGGAACTATTTATTCATTAAAAGTAGTAAACTAGAGTGAATCTATCAGGAAGGGAAAGTGAGGTAAGAATCTGGAATGAATGATTGATTTAGACCGCCAGAAACATGTAGGAGGCTGATGGTGAACAGAGTACCATCCCTAGATATCAAAACAGACTTAACAGTCTTCAATGAAAAACAGTATAAATTTCTAAAACACTAATTTTCTACTTTGGCTAATCACTTTTGCTTTCTGAGTAAATCTTTATTTGCTTATCTATCATCTATTTATCATATTTTAATCCATCTCAATATACATACGTTTTCAGTCTTGTCACCTGAACTTATCAAGATCACTACAGTTCATGCAAAATTCAAAGATTGGTAAAACATTCTATGATTAAACTGTCACTCATAGTAATTTAATTTCTGTCTCTAGATGAAAATAAAATTTATTACACTTCTAATTTTCTACTCTTTTATCTAGAATATAAACACATACATACACATGTGAGTATAAAAAACTCAAAAGTTTCTGTCATAAAATATTCAGCATATTTAATTCTTAAGATTTTTTTTACTGTCTTATGTATTGCAGTAAATCTTGATAATCAATTCTACAAAATGTTATGGCATATCAGAAGTTATATTTTCTTTCTTTCTCTTTCTCTCTTTTTCTTTTTTGACATCTTTATTGAGGTTTAATTGACAAGCAATAAACCACATAGGTTTATAGTGCACATTTGGATAGCAGAAGCTATATTTTTGACTGTGAAGAAATTGAAGTGAGTCATAGCTTTAAAAAAAGTACTACATGTTCTTTAGTGTCTAATTTTTATATCTTTTTATTTTTAGGAATTGATTTTTCTAAAATAAAAGCTTAAAGCTAAATTTATATTATTTAATTACATTTAGTCCTATCTTCCTTCATATTCACATTTATATTTTAGTAATTCATTATTTCTTTCAGAAATGTATTATTTCAAATTGTATAAGTTACAAAAAGAAGTATACATTGAATTAAAGAACATACAGGAAGTAATTATAAGAAAAAAGTAGAGATATGCCAAAAATTATACCTGTAATTAAAGAAATTATCAAAATAATTTTGACAAATTAGGTAGGTTCATTTATTTATTATCATTCAGACTCAAATAATGGGAGGTTAATATATTTATATAATACATATGTAATACTCACAGCTTTTCTTTCTCATAGTGAGAAAAATGCAGAATAATGCTATTTGGTCCATTTCCCTTCTGATCAAATAATGACTGCATGTAAGCTTTTGCATTCTACTTAATCAAAGAACACACCTTTAATTAGACAATGAAATGTTTTAATTCCCTGACAGTTACATCTGAAAAACCTCTGAACGTTTTAATTTTTTTTCTTAATAGGAAACAACTAATGTCTAGCTGTTCAATGACTTTTCATTAACACCAACACATTTTCATTATCGAACTAAATTACGAGAAATGAAATGATTAAAATAGACTAAAAATTCTGGGAATTTCCCTTCAACTGAGAGGCATGATTCTTCTGAGTTTTCCTCAACAGTGTTCCTTTAACTCAGTAGTGTTTTTTCTGCAAGTGGCATTGTCTTCCCTATCTCTCAATCAAACTCTAGGCTTGAGAAAGGAGTTCTATACATCTTGACAGACTCTATGACTTACTGTGTAAGCATTTCCTTAACCAAGGCCCTGTTCATAAGAGGGTAAAACAAAATAGATAAATGCTTGTGAAGTTTGTCCAAGTTGGCTTTCCAGCCTCCATCTCAGTCAATATTTCCTAGGATCATTCAGGATGCTGAAATTGGACTTTGTCAGGATCTGATCTCCACTTATCCCCTGTGCAATAAAGTCTAATATTCATACATATATTTTCATGTTCATAGATAGCAAATTTCGTTATTTTTTCTTCTTGCTGAAATAGTTGAATTAGTACACTCAGAGATGCCTTTGAAAGTCTTCCTTTATTAAAAGAAAAAAAATCTCTACAGAAAATTATTTATGTGTCTTATTGTCTGTTAAGATTTATACTGAGATTAATTTTGTTGATCTTTTTTACTGTTTTCCTCTACTTCCTGAGGCCTGTGCCATGGCCTGTTAGTTCTTACAGTATCATCTGCCTCTCTTGCCTGAATAATTATTAACATTACCCAGAGCCCATATATACATGCTTTAACACAGCTCTCTTTGTATCATCTCTACATTTGGAGATATACTTCATATCATATCTTAAGATTACATTAGAGGATGAATTCTGATTGGAAGTAATATCACCATCACGGGGACAAAAATTGGTTTTAGAGATGAAAATACTCTTATGTATAAACTATGGTATATATCAGATATACAACATGTCTGTGGTATTAAATCTCTTGGGTATTGATTAAAAGTCCAAAACTTTCCCTTACAGAGTGATAATGAAGAAAAAAAAAAAAAAAACTTTGA
This sequence comes from Procyon lotor, assembly GCA_028646535.1. Lineage (NCBI taxonomy): Eukaryota > Metazoa > Chordata > Mammalia > Carnivora > Procyonidae > Procyon > Procyon lotor. The sequence goes on from CM053605.1 coordinate 34,679,855, forward strand.
AAAACACTGAGTTAGTATGAAGACCACTTATGCACAACATTGTTTTTTATGTTCTCTCAGACTGACAGGCTCAAGGACTTGCTGGCCATCTAGAATGGGTGCGTAGTCACATATTTACTGCCATGTGGTTCCAAAAGATCATCAATATTTTGCAATTCCTTGGCTTTATTCTAAAACATTATCAAATCTGCCTTGGATTCAAACTAGTCTTCTTAGATATAAAGATGTTACATGCCTTATCATGATCAGGTTTATTTCCTCTGAATGATTAACTGAGTTAATAAAAAAATATATAAAAATCGTCATTTTGGGGCACCTGGGTGGCTCAGTGGGTTAAAGCATCTGCCTTCGGCTCAGGTCATGATCTTAGGGTCCTGGGATTGAGCCCCACATCGGGCTCTCTGCTCAGCAGGGAGCCTGCTTCCCCCTCTCTCTGCCTGCCTCTCTGACTACTTGTGATCTCTCTCTCTGTCAAATAAATAAATAACATCTTTTTAAAAAAATGGTCATTTTGCCATAGAGACTGGGAAGCTGAAGAAAATCACACAGAAAGAAAATAAAATTTCAAGCGAGAGGGGGAGAAAAATCAAGCCAGACGGCTAACAGAAGCAAGAAATAGAAGCAAACCATAATAGTCAAAAAGTACTATAGTAATCTGGTGTTTGGAGGCAAAATAAAGAAAAGGATTTACTCACTGAAGAATTCAAAAAGAGTCTGGAAAATGAAGACAAAATCTTTTTAATGTGAAATATTACAGACCAAAAATATTAAAATGTTAATAAGTCCCTAAAATATTACTAACCCATCAATTATTTGTATTAACATCACTGGACCAAGTAGTAGAATGATTCTTATAATAAAAATTCTGGGATGGGGTGCCTGAGTGGCTCAGTGGTTAAGCCTCTGCCTTCAGCTCAGGTCATGATCTCAGGGTCCTGGGACCGAGCCCCCATCAGGCTCTCTGTTCAGCAGGGAGCCTGCTTCCCGCCCCCCCCTCTGCCTGCCTCTCTGCCTACTTGTGATCTTTCTCTGTCAAATGAATAAATAAAATCTTTAAAAAAAAATTCTGGGACAAAACAGGTAAAAAGAGTTTTGGTACTGAACCATAAATCTTCAGTTTACCTAAATTTGGAAATATTAGAAAAATATTTGATTTCATATTGAGTTTTTTTTTAAGACCATCAAGAAGCACAAGGGACAATGAATACTAGCAATGTTGAGGCAGATGCTTAGCCAGCTGTGCATTAAAGAGCTGGCCTGTCCCAGGTGGAGCATAGCATCATGGATCATGAGGCAATCATTCTTTTTTCAATAAATTGCTCTTGTACTGGGTTGCTCTTAAATTACCCCACTGTGAAAACAAGTCCTATACGGTGAGAGGAAAGGCTCTGTGATAATTTTTATAGCACAATCTGAGATTCATCTTTGACATATAATTTATTTCTTCCTGACATGATATTTGGATGATTGCCAGAAACCATGCAACATGTGCATTTAGTAGAAAGGACAGCTGCTAGGATATTCATTTTCATTGTCCCTCCAGAACCAAAGAGAAAGAATCAGATATTATTTTAGTAAGCTAAGAACAGAAACATATGCATCCTTTTGGAAAAACAAAAAACAAAAAACAAAACAGAACTCAAAGAATTTGTGTTCTCTGTTTACTTTACTGTTGTTCCTGCTAAATCTTTCCTAGATTGTAGCTATAAATGCTTTATGAGAATTATCCTACCCCTTTCCTTCCCCACCCCAATCTATTCCGCAAGAAGGTCTACACTGTATTTTCCAAATCTCAGTCTTTCTCAAAAACTTATAGGAGCTCACAATTCTAATGATGTTAATTAAATGTCTTCAGTAATATTCACCCACAGCAGTATGATTTGTATCCATCTGCTAGTTTTAACTGGCACTTCTTCCTTATATGAATACATTGTTGAAATTAAATAATTAACTGTTTTCTGGACATACCACAGATTTTATTACTTCCATATTTCTGTTTATATTCATTCCTCTGTCTTCTCAAACAATTCCTCCATACTTTTTTTTTTTTTTTGACTTACTACTCTCAGGCTCAAGCTACCAGATAAAAGACCTCTACTTTATTCAGCATACATAAAATATCATTTGACTTAAAATTATTGTTTTTACACTTTTTTTAATTTTTGGATTTATCAAAGTCTACTGTTTTTTATTTTCTTAATGTATTCATTAATTTATTAATTTACGTGCTAAATGTATCACAATAGAGTAAATACTATGACTTTCTTTTACATTATATTTTACATTGCTTAACAAAGAGTCTGGTATATAGGTCGAATTAGAAATATTTGGTAAATTGGGGCACCTGGGTGGCTCAGTGGGTTAAAGCCTCTGCCTTAGGCTCAGATCATAATCTCAGGGTCCTGGGATGGAGCCCTGCATCTGGCTCTCTGCTCAGCAGGGAGCCTGCTTCCCCCTCTCTCTCTGCCTGCCTCTCTGCCTACTTGTGATCTCTCTCTCTGTCAAATAAATAAATAAAATCTTAAAAAAAAAAAAGGAAAAGAAATATTTGGTAAATTGAATTTAATTGGCAAGTTAATGGACAAATGTATAAGGGTATAGGCTACTTTTCACCTGCAGAACCCCTTCTCTTCTTTCTTGATGGTAATAAAGTGACAAGGTCAGTTAGATAAGCTTTAGGACCACTTGATGCTCCAAGATTGTGAAAAATGTAGATATTAGAAAATAGCATTTTCTTCATGACCTCTCTTACAGTCTTATAAATCCTCTCCTGACATGATTCTAGCCAACATTGCTATGCACACTCACACTACTGTATTTCACATATTATACGTACTACAATTCCAAAGCCTCAAATTCTATGCTAGTATATTAAATTTGGGTGATGACTTTAAGTCTAATTATAATTGCATAACTCATTCACTTAAGCAGCTATTGAGGATATATCTTGAGTCAAGCACCCTGCTGAAAATATGATGAATAAGAAGTGATCTGTACCTTGTGGGAAACTCACAGTATAAAAGATAGAAGGAAGACTTATATATGTGTAATCACAATACATACTGTAGTGAGGTCTAGATGGAGGACTTTACTAGACAGCTAGTAACAGAGAAGTTTCTACTCAAGAGGCTCAGGGAATGTAGGAGATCTAAAGAAGAACTTTCACAGGATTTTGAAGAAATAGAAAAACAACCTGGCAGGCCCAGCAGTAAAGAAGTTTCAGCCAGAAATATCAATATACAAAGGTATAATTATGGTAGTGATCTTGTAAATATGCTTTCTACTATATGTGAAAGATACCTGAATCAAACTAGTTTTAAAATTAAAAATATTAAAAAAAATTAAAAATAAAAAAATAAGAGTAAATTTATTATTTCAGGTAAGAATTCAGAGGTATAGCAGGTCTCAAATTTCTTGATTCAGCAACTCAAAATATGTTAGCAAAAACTATGCTTCTTTCTATTGTTCTCTTTTCTACACCATGATTGGTTCAGACTGATACTAGTTCACTTCATGTTTGAAAGATTCTTATCTGAGTGTTCACTTTTAGAAAAAAAATGCAATTAGCATAAGCTCTATATAATTATGGTTGCTTTTCCTTTTTCAGTTGATTTTAACTGTGCAATCACTATGAATGTTTTGCCTTTGGTCACTTGCCTGTAAAAACAGTGCTGAGGCTTCTACAAACTCCAATCCGGTAGCTCAGAGAGGTAGGTGGGTGCCAACAGCAGGATATACATACACACAAAATGCAATATTATGCAGCCAAAAAGAACAAAATCTTGCCATTTGCAACAATGTTGTACCTAGAGAGTATTATGCTGAGTGAAATAAGACAGAGAATAACAAATACCAGTATGATTGAACTTAATATGTGGAATCTAAAAAACAAAACAAAGGTTTAAACAGAAAGCAGAATCAGACCTATAAATACAGTGCCAGATGGGAGAAGCTTAGGGGGTTGGGCAAAATGGGTAAAGAGGAGCGAGAGATAAAGAATTCCACTTTTGGAATAAATAAGTCATGCAAATAAAATGTACAGCATAGAGAATATAGTCAATGATCTTGTACTCTGCTTAATTTTATCTGAGAGATACATAAAAGCTTTAAACTGGTTGTATCCTGGTGCATGGGAATGAATAGCTTTCTTTGTAGTTTCTAGTGCTCAAATATTTCACCCATCTAGCAGTGTACAATGGTGTCAGAAATCTGATCTTTAGTATGCAAGTCTTAGTGTTTAGGTTTGAAGTCTACCTTTTCTTTTTTTTTTAAGTAGCCCCATGCTCAGCATGGAGCCCAACACAGGGCTTGACTCACGACCTTGAGATCAAGACCTGTGCTAAGATCAAGAATTGGGTACTCAACTGAATGAGCTAACTAGATGTCCCTCAAGTCTATTCTTAAAATACAAATTTCACTGAGAGATAATTTTAGGCATCATCTTTTATTTCAATATTATGATGCAATATAGTTTCAGATTTCTTTTAAATTAAATATCTAAATTCCAAGGACCATGGCCACCATAATGACAAATACAAGAGATGAAAGATGAGAGATGAGAGATTTTGATGAGAATGATAAAAAAAGCAGGTAATATATAAGCTCCATTAGTAATAATTTTAGTAATATATCAGTAATAATTCAGTAATATATTATTTATTAGTAATATTAGTAATATTCGATGTGAATTAATATGTAAATTTTACTCTAATAAATCTGCTTAAAGTAGTAACAAGTGGCATGAAACACAATAGATAAATTCTACAATGTACTCATAAGATGTTATACAACTTTAGTACTTCTAATTTATAAGGTCTCCAAGCAGGCAGACCAACACTCCTTGAAATAGTTAATAAAGTTAAAACGGACAGTTTGTGAAGCAGGTGGATAGAAACAATGACAGAAATGCTATCACTCTTGCTTTCTTCTCAAATACTCTCAAAATTGTCATCATCATTCTCTCCCACCAATTTTTCAATGATTAGAAACCTGGCCCTCAACATCTTCATCTTCAGTGTCACTTTTTGACATGCTTGAAATTACAAATAAATTACCCTAATTAGCTGGTCTGAATTGTGAATATATCCAATATATCCTTAGAACAAGAATTCTATAAAATGACAGGCATTATTAACTGTTCATATGGCCATGTAATGGAATGACATGTTTCCACCCTCATCTACAATTCTATGTTTAATAAAGATATAGGGAGCAAAATGGCAGAGGAGTAGGAGACCTAATATCATCAGATCCCAGGAGTTCAGCTAGACAGTTATCAAACCATTCTAAACAACTACAAATTCAACAGGCGAGAGGAGAAGAAGAGCAGCAATTCTAGGAATAGAAAATCAAACACTTTCCAGAAAGGAAGACATGTGGAGAAATAAATACGAGGCAACATTTGAGAAGATAGACCACAGAGGAGGAGTGGCTCCCAGCAAATGATAGAGCAACAGAGCACAAAATTGGAAATTTTAGAAGTCTGCTCAAATGAGGGATGTTGCTCCAGAGGCTAAGTGAGGGGTGAAGTCTTCACAGGGACCATGTGGTCACAGAACTTGCAGGGTTACAAAAAGACCAGGGGTGTCTGAGTGTTGCAGAGCCCCCAAATATCAGAGCTGGGAAGTCAGGACCAGAGAGAGCTGAGGAGTGGGCTCTCAGCTTGGGGTTACCTTAAACTGTGATCCAAGTCACAGTCAGGCTACTGCTCTTCAGTCAGGGACCCAACAAGTAGCAGATCCGGAGAGACTCACCTACCTCATCTGGGAGGAGTGGTGTGGGAGCATGTTGGAGGAATCAACTAGGTTTGGAGACTCCAAACAGGGCCATGCGCCACAGATACAAATGCTTGGTCCCAAGCTGGGTGAGCTCAGAGTGTGGCCGGGGACCAGGGAGAAGGGAGGGATTGACTCTGAGGGTACATTGAGGAGTGGGGCCCTGAGCTCTTGACTCCTATGGAACCAGAGATTGGGAGCCCACCATTTTCATTCCCATCCTCCAAAACTGTACAGAAAGCATTCAGAGAACAAAAGCTCCCGAGACTAAAACTGAGCAGATCACTTAGCATGTCCCCTGGCAAGGACAGTGCAATTCTGCCTCTGGTGAAGACATTTGAGAATCACTGCAACAGGTCCCTTCCCAGAAGATCAGCAAGAACATCCAGTCAAAACCAAGTTCACCAATCAATGAGACCCGTGGAGCTCCAGAGGTAGGGGAAAGCAACACATAGAATTCATGGCTTTTTTCCCATGATCCCCTAGTCTATCAAAGTTATTTTTTTTAATTTTATTTTTTCTTTTTCTATTTTGTAAAATTTTTCCTCTTTCCCATTTTGACGTTTTTTAAACTATTTTATCTTATCAATACCTTTTTAAAAATCTTTTTTTTTCATTGTTACAGTCATATTTTATCCCTCCATTGTATTTCATCTTATTTTTTATATACATTTAGATGTTTTTTTCTTTTTCCTTTAAATTTTGGGATACAATTTCTTCCAATAGATCAAAATATACCCTAAATCTAGTGCATGGCTTTGTTCTAGTCTCCAGCTTGATTGCATTCCTTCCTTTTTTTTTTCTTTTTTCAACCAACTTCTTATCAATTCCTTTTTTAGAATATTTTTTAATTTTCATCTTTACAGTCATACACCATCCTTTCATCATGTTTACCCTTGTGTGTGTGTGTGTGTGTGTGTGTGTGTGTATGTATACATAAAAATTTGAGAGCTAGTTTCTTCTAACAGACCAAAATACACCCAAAATTAATTAAGTCCGTGGCTCTGTTCTATTCCCCAGTTTAATATATATATTCCCCCCCCTTTCTACCTCCCCACCCAGTTTCGGGTCTCCTCTGATTTGCTTAGTGTATGTATTTCTGGGACATTGCTACCCTTTCAGTATTTTGTTCTCTCATTCATCTATTCTTATCTGGATAAAGTGACAAGGTGGAAAAATTCACCACAAAAAAAAAAAAAGAAAAAAAAAGCACAAGAGGCAGTACCAATGGCTAGTGACCTGATCAATACAGATATTAGTAATATGTAAGAACTAGAGTTCAGAATGGTTATTTTCAAGGTGCTAGTTGGGCTAGAAAAAAGCATGGAAAATATTAGAGAATCCCTTTCTTGAAAAATAAAATCCTTTTCTAGAATAATAAAAAAAAATACTAAAATCTAAACAAGTTGAAATAAAAAAAAAAGCTATTAATGAGATGCAATAAAAAATGGAGGCTCTTACTGCTAGGATAAATGAGAAGAAGAGAGAATTAGGGATATAACCAACCAAACGATGGAGAATAAAGAAGCTGAGCAAAAGAGAGACAAACAACTACTGGGCCACAAGGGGAGAATTTGAGAGATAAGTGATACCATAATCAAAACAACATTAGAAAAATTGGGAGCCTGGAAGAAGATGAAAGAGGGGGGTAGAAAGTATTTGGAGCAAATTATAGCAGAGAATTTCCCTAATTTGGTGAAGGGAACAAGCATCAAAATCCAGGAGGCACAGAGAACCTCTCTCAAAATTAATAAAAATAGGTCCACACCCTGTCATCTAATAACAAAACTTACAAGTCTCAATAACAAAGAGAAAATCCTGAAAGCAGCTCAGGACAAGAGGTCTGTAACCTACGGTAGAAATATTAGATTGGCAGCACCTATTCACAGAGACCAGGCAGGCCAGGAAGACTGGCATGATATATTCTGAGCACTAAATGAGAAAAATATGCAGCAAGAATACTGTATCCAGCTAGGCTGTCATTGAAAATAGAAAGAGAAATAAAAAGCTTCAAGGACAAACAAAAATCAAAAGAATTTGCAAACACCAAACCAGCCCTACAGGAAATACTGAAAGGGGTCCTCTAAGCAAAGAGACAGCAGAAAAGGAACATAGACCAGAAAGGAACATAGACAATATACAGTAATACAGTAACAGTCACTTTACAGGCAATACAATGGCACTAAATTCATATCTTTCAATAGGTACTCTGAATGTAAATGGGTAAATGCCCCAATCAAAAAACACAGGGTATCAGAATGGATTTAAAAAAAAAAAAAGGGCCTATCGATATGCCATCTGCAAGAGACTCATTTTAGACCCAAAGACACCTCCATATTTAAAGTGAGTGGGTGGAAAACAATTTACCATGCTAATGGACATCAAAAGAAAGCTGGGGTGGCAAATCTTATATCAGATTAATTATATTTTAAGCTAAAGACCATAATAAGAGATGAGGAAGAACACTATATCATACTTAAAGGGTCTGTCCAACAAGATCTAATAATTTTAAGTATCTATGCTCTAACATGGGAGCAGCCCATTAAATAAACCAATTAATAACAAAATCAAAGAAACACATCGACAATAATACAATAATAGTAGGGGATGTTAACACCCCACTCACTGAAATGGACAGATCATCTAAGCAAAAGATCAACAAGGAAATAAAGCCTTTAAATGACACACTGGACCAGATGGACATCACAGATATATTTAAAACATTCCCATCCCAAAGCAACAGAATACACATTCTCCTCTAGTGCACATGAAATATTCTCCAGAATAGATCACATTCTGGGTCACAAATCAGGTCTCAACTGGTACAAAAAGATTGGGATCATTCCCTGCACATTTTCAGATCACAATGCTTTGAAATTAAAACTCAGTCAAAAGAGGAAAGTTGGAAAGAACTCAACATGGAGGCTAAAATTCATCCTACCAAAGAATGAATGGGTCAACCAGGAAATTAAAGAAGAATAAAAAAAAATTCATTGAACAAATGAAAATGAAAACACAACTGTTCAAAATCTTTGGGACACAGCAAAAACAGTCCTGAGAAGAAAGTATATAGTAGTACAAGCCTTTCTCAAGATAACAAGAAAGGTCTGAAGTCCACAACCTAACTGTACACCTGAAGGAGCTGGATAAAGAACAGCAAAGAAAGCCTAAACCCAGTAGGAGAAGAGAAATAATAAAGATCAGAGCAGAAATCAATGAAATAGAAACCAATAGCACAGTAGAACATATCAACAAAATGAGGAGGTGATTCTTTGAAAGAATTAATAAGATTGATAATTCCCTGGCCAGACTTACCAAAAAGAAAAGGGAAAGGATCCAAATTAATAAAATCATGAATGAAAGAGGAGAGATCACGACCAACACCAAAGAAATACAAACAATTATAAGAACATATTATGAGCAACTATACACCAGCAAATTAGATAATCTGGAAGAAATGGATGCATTCCTAGAGACATATAAACTACCAAAATTCACCAGGAAGAAATAGAAAACCTGAATGGAATATGTGGTGTATATATGTACAATGGAATACTATGCAGCCATTAAAAAAACAAAACAAAACAAAACACTAAATCATGCCATTTGCAAAACCGTGGATGGAACTAGAGGGTATTATGCTAAGCAAAATAAGTCAATCAGAGAAGGACAATTATCATATGATCTCTCTCATATGAGGAATTTGAGAGGCAGGGAAGGGGGTCGTGGGGGGGGGATGGAACAAGATGGGATCAAGAAAGAGATAAACCATAAGAGACTCTTAATCTCACGAAACAAACTGAGGGTTGCTGGGGGATTGGGGGGAATATCAATAGGTTGATATCCCCAACCCTAAAAAGGGGGGGGGGGCATAGAGATAGGGTGGCTGGGTTATGGACATTGGGGAGGGTATGTGCTATGGTGAGTGCCGTGATATGCGTAAGCCTGATGATTCATAGATCTGTACACCTGGGGCAAATAATACATTATATGTTAATTAAAAAAATAAATTAAAAAATAAAGATATAGGAATAAATCATTAGAATAAAAAACAGAGCATAAAAAATATAGTCAATGATATAATACCAATTTAATAGGACAGATGGTAGCTTAGTTATACTTGTAGTGAACATAGTATAGTGTATAAGCTTGTCAAATGACAGTTTAAAAAAAGGACAAAAGATAAAAGAATATATTTATTAAAAGAAGTATTTGAAGAAGACAAAATAAAAAATATCCACTATAAGTAGGAAGGCTTTATCCTGAGGATTGGAGTGGTGAGGAATACAAATTATTACCAAATCACTAACTCCCATTTGTATAATAACAATTTACTATCATAAAATGAGATCTTATTTTTGAAATTATAATTAATGTCGGATTATGAAAAAAACATTCATTAATACTTCTAATAATTGGAAGGAATTGATTCCTATTAACTATTTTTCTAATGTACCTTAAATTTTATTTTTATTTTTCATGTAGATTGCTAGCTTTTTTATACTCTTATTTAAAAATTATTCATTTCTTATTGTTTTTTTGTTCTCTGATCCCAGCTACATTAAAAAAGACCTGGCTTAGAATCAGATGATTTGAACTCTGAATTATAGTTTTATGATTTCAATAATTTACTCTTTATCTTTCTATTCACTAATTTTCATCTTCCTACCCACCACATTTTGCATTTCCAAAGGAGGCTGATATTGTCTACTCAAATCAGAGGGCAGGATTGAGATGCTTGGACCTAGCTGACAGACATAACTATACACAATTTTAAGGCTTTTGTATACATTTTTTTAAATACTCAGATGGGTATTAATGTATAATTTTTCACATCAGCAGGTGTTTTTTGTTAATGGTACTATGAGATATTTATTTGCATGAAAAGATATTCCTTTGTAAAAGCAGGTTATAAAATAAGAGGTCAGATTGCTGCTTTTGGGAAGATGTAATAGATATGCTTTTCCCATTCTTCCTGCTAAGTACAACTAAAAACGCTGAATGTGATATATAAAATAAGGATAAGAAGATTATCAAAGGTGGGCTGAGGGAAAATTGGGAGGGCCCTCAGGACTCAAGGAATAATCTGTTGGTGGTTCTCCATTTCTTCTTTGCATTTTACTTAGCTTTATTGAGATATTATTGACATGCAAGTTAAAGATATACAATGTGATGATTAGATATATGTATATATTACAAAATGACTACCAAAATAAGATTAGTTACACATCTATCCATGTGTGTTGGTAACATTTAAAATTTACTCTCTTAACAACTTTCAAGTATAATACAGTTTGTTAATTATACTCGTAATACTGTGCATTAGGTCACCTGATTTTATTTATCTTATATCTGGAATTTTGTACCTTTTGATAAATATATCTCCATTCTCTCCATACCTCCCCCAGATCATGTCAAACATCATTATACTCTCTCTTTCTAGTTCAGTCTTTTAAAATTCTGCATCTAGGTGAGGATACATAGTATTCATCTTTCTAGGACTTATTTCACTTGGCATAATGCCCTGAAGGTTCATCTGTGTTGTTGCAAAGGACAGGATTCCTATCTTATTTATGGCTTAATACTATTTCTATCCATACCACAAATTTTTTTTTTAAGATTTTATTTATTTATTTGACAGAGACAGAGAGAGAGAGATCACAAGAAGGCAGAGAAGCAGGCAGAGAGAGGGGGGGAAGCAGGCTCCCCACCGAGCAGAGAGCCCGATGCGGGGCTTGATCCCAGGACCCTGAGATCATGACCTGAGCAGAAGGCAGAGGTTTTAACCCACTGAGCCACCCAGGTGCCCCATACCACATATTTTTTATCCATACATCCATTGATAGACATTTAGGTTGTCTTGGCTATTCTGAATAATGCCACAATAAACATGGGGGGACAGATATATCTTTAAGATAGAGTTGTCATTTGCCTTAGTTATATACCCTATTGAGATTGCTAGATCTTATGGTAGTTCTAATTCTTGAGGTATCACTATAATGATTTCCACTGTGGCTATACCAATTTATATTCCCATCATCAGTGCACAAGCTTCCTTTTTCCCCTTGTTTTTGGTCTCTTTGCTAAGAGCCAATACTAGATGTAAGGTGATATTTCATGGTTATTTTGATTTACATTTCTCTGATGATTAGTGATGTCAATCATCTTCTCATATAGTTGTTGGCCTTTTGTATGTCTTCTTTGAAAAACGTCTCCTGAAATCCTTTGTTCATTATATATTTTAGATCTTAACTCCTTATCTGAGAGATGGTTTGTGAATATTTTCTCCAATTTCATAGGTTACTTTTATGTTGTTGGTTGCTTCTTTTGCTGTTTAGAAGCTTTTTAGTTCAATGTAGTTGCACATGTTTACTTACAATTTTGTTGATTATACACTTAATGTCATATTCTTTGACATATGCCAGGACGAATGTCAAAAAGATTTTCCCTATATTTTCTTCTAGTAGTTTTACAGCTTCAGGTCTTACATGTATGTCTTTTATCTAATTTAAGTTAATTTTGATGAGTGGTATATGATGGGGGTTCAATTTCATTTTTCTGCATGTGGTTATCCAGTTTTCCCAACACTATATTGTGAAGAGACTATGCTTTCCTCATCGTATCTTCTTCCCCCTCTTATAAAATTAGTTGACTGTAAATGAGTAGGTTTAATTCTGGGCTCTCAAATCTGTTCAATGGGTCTATGTGTGTATATTTATGTCTGTACCATACTGTTTGATTACCACAGTTTGGTAATAAAATTTAAAGTCAGGAATCATGTTTCCAGCTTGTTCTTTCTCAGAATTTCTTTGGTTAAATAAAGACTTTGGGGGACGCCTGGGTGGCTCAGTTGGTTAAGCAGCTGCCTTCGGCTCAGGTCATGATCCCGGGGTCCTGGGATCAAGTCCCCCATCGGGCTCCTTGCTCAGTGGGAAGCCTGCTTCTCCCTCTGCCTTTGCCTGCTTGTGCCCTCTCTGGCAAATAAATAAAATCCTTAAAAAAAAAAAAGACTTTGGTTCCATAATAATTTTAGAATTTTTTTCTTCTATTTTCATGAAAAATCATTGAAATTTTGACTGAGAGTACACTGAATCTATAGATTACTTTGGGTAATATGGACATTTTAACAATATTGATTCTTCCAATCCATTAACATGGAGTACCTATTTGTTTTTTCTTCAATTTTCTTCTCCTCATTGGTTAAAGTTATTCCTAAGTATTTCTTTTTAATGTTATTATAAATGGAGTTGTTTTATTTCTTTTGCAGGTAGTTTGTATTTAGTGTATAGAAAAACAATTTATTTTTGTCATTTGAGTTTGTATCCTCAGCAGGTCTATTATTAATCCCTGTATTACCGCAACACTTTTTTATCTATTTAGATAGTTACTTTAATTTGAATAACTGAATGCAAGACAGGATTTCTTGTTATTTTCATGTAAGTATGTATATATAATAAAAAACCTAAGATTGGAAACAAGTTTTTAAAGTTATTGCCTAATCTTGACCTATCACCTATAGGAAACCAAGTTATACAAGAAATATTTAGGTGGAACAAATTTGAAGCCAGGAAGAAACTGAATAACTGATATTCCATATGATTGTCATGTAATTTTCACATGTATTCTTCAGTTATTTCAGTTAATAGGAAAACACAAAATATCAGAAAGAAAATCATGTTAACTCAATTATTAATAATCACTTTGAATTTACAAAATATTGCTGCTTTGCAATATAGGAGGAATCAACTTTCTTTTTAAACATCACTACAACTGTTCATCAATTCTAGACTCCCAGTCACACAATCACCCCTGCTATCCCTGACAAATAACTTATGATTAAAAGAAAAGGACAGTAAAAAATATAATTTCAGTGCATAAATGCCATCTAAATACATATGGGTTCCATATGAAATGTTTTAAGATAACACAACATGTGGAAATTTTAAGCCAGTGATCGCTTTCCTAACCTGTAACTATAAGCAATGTAAGGCCATTAATTTAAAATTAGTCAAAGTAGATCCTATTATTGCTAAAATCCTACTTAATTAAGTCAAGAACTTGGATAGATAAGCCAGAGGCTCAGAAGTTCAGAACAGTATTATCATAAATTTCCACCAACCTGTAGAAATTAAGGAGTACTATCATACTGGATAATACTAAGTTAAAGATAGGTATGTCCATAAGGATTTGACCCCTGTGGGTTTTTTTGTTTTTATTTATTTTTTTTTAATTTTATGGCAATTATAAGTCATTCTTATTTGTCAACACCTTTTCTCTTTAAGACTCTATATTATGTGACCTAATTTAAGTGCTCTGTGTACTTGAAAGTTTTATGATCTTAATTATCTTTCAGTTTGACTTTTTCCATTACTCTCAAACAAAGAAAAATTTTAGGAAAATATAATTTAAATGTAAAAATATGCATATTTTCAAAAATTATAATTATATGCTTATGATTTAAAATGATAATTCTTTTATTTGTGCTTTTTCTATATATATTTGATAATCAAGCCTTCTTCATAAAGTAGAAATGCAAAGCCTTGTGCTACATGGTCATTTGGGACTTCCAATTAGTTCATAGCCTGATTATAGTTATCCCTTTCTTCTTCTTTTTAAGAAGAATAAATTAATTTTTCAGTTCTTTGCCTTAGGCAGAGTCTGGAGGAAATGATATGAATATACACAAATTTTATTAAAAAGGGCTTAGAATTATTCTACATCAAATGAACATATGCAGGTGAATAATGTTGCCCTACTACAGTAACCATGTACATGCTGGACAATTTTGTTAATTGATGATAATAACCCTATGTTTTATTTTACGGATATGCTTTACACTCAGTGAAACTTCAAGATTATAATAAAAAAACTAACACATATTCTAATACTAGTTCCAGTTGTGGTCAAATAGCTTAAGGGAGAAAATAACTATGGAGGTCACAGGTGTGTGTAATGTTCTTTTCATTAACACTTTAAAAATAGCTTAGCAATTACTTTATGTGTATATTCATCTACCTATAACTCTACCCATTTATTTATTGATATTCACAGCTACATTTCATTTATGTTCATGGGAAAGTCACATACATGCAAAGGAGGGTGGTCCTACAGGGCATAGGTAAAATTAAAAACCATGCAGAATACCACTTTTTTAAATTAAAATACCCATCCAAAACTGAACTAGATGGAACATGCTCATAATTTACAACATGTGACCAATAAGGGTGTTAATGGTAGCACTTCAAGAGTGGGTGAAGATGAAAAACATCTGCTTCTTGGGGTAGCCTCCTGGGACAGATCACTCAGTCACTTGGAGAAAAGTGCCTCTTGTCAATGAATTTCTTAAGGGAAAGCTAAATTTTCTGCCAAATAATTATAAACTAAGGATATTTTTGCTCTATCCCTAGTGGATATCATAAAGGAAAGACGATTTTGATTCTCTCAGTTATAAAACAAAAATAAATTATCCTTGAAAGTAAATTACATTTTATTTTTTTCCTGAATATGCTGCTGAAATATGGTGCATATAGTATACTTTCACCCATTCCTAGGAACAAAGGACTTTTAGAGATTTGGCAAAGCTATTACAATGTTAGAATGAACAAAACAAAACAAAGAGAACAACAAAACACCTCACCCAATTCCAGAAGTCAACACAATGAGTTTTTAAAAACTTAACCAAATGTCTTTAAGATGTTATCATTTATACACATTTTGAAATTTATTCACCATTCTAAGAATTGGATGTTGAGTTATATCATCATTCTGTTCACTTAAAAAAAACAATTTCTAGTACATCTTATAAACTATGAAATCAGGATTAACAAATGGAGTAAATATTGAGCATTGGGAATCACTGTGGGTAAATACAGTCCATGAATCTCAATAAAACATTGTTCAAATTAATCTAATAAAAAAAATCTCAAATTTTTTTTTTGAGTTTGAATACCCACTCAAACATTCAGAAGAGAGTTCTCAGCAAAAGACTGCTTTCTCGGGGCACCTGAGTGGCTCAGTGGGTTAAAGCCTCTGCCTTCGGCATGGGTCATGATCTCAGGATCCTGGGATCGAGCCCCACATCGGGCTCTCTGCTCAGCAAGGAGCCTGCTTCCCCCTCTCTCTCTGCCTGCCTCTCTGCCTACTTGTGATCTCTCTGTCAAATAAATAAAATCTTTAAAAAAAATATTTAAAAAAAAGACTGCTTTCTTAATGGTTGATGAGTGTAGATTATGATACTAAAAAATCACAAAAGATCTCATTGACCTGAGTATTTGAGGGTAGGCCAGGAACCTAGGAAATGCCTTTAAAAGACTTCTTTATCCTATTTCTCTTTGCTAGCAATTTCCACAATATTTGTCTTGTTTATTTTGTTTGTGGTTTTTTTTTTGTCTTGTTTATTTTGATTGAAAATACTGTATTTGCAGAAAGTTGTTTATTTTAATTCCTTTTGAATATAACTATGTTATTAGGCTTAACACATTGAGCCTAAAAGTGTGAGATGGGGGACGTAAGTGGAGGATAAGCAAATAAGTTTTTTTTTTTTTAAGATTTTATTTATTTATTTGACACAGAGAGAGATCACAAGTAGGCAGAGAGGCAGGCAGAGAAAGAGTAGGAAGCAGGCTCCCCACTGAGCAGAGAGCCTGATGTGGGGCTCCAGCCCAGGACTCTTTGATCATGACCTGAGCCGAAGGCAGAGGCTTAACCCAGTGAGCCACCCAGCTGCCCCAAATATGTTCTCTTGATAGGGATAGGGAGAATGTAGGGAGAGAAGAGTAGGACCACTAAATAGCTTTTAGTGGTAGGTCCAGGGAGACCATTTCAGTGGAGAAGGCTAGTGAACCAATGGCTTAAAATCACCAGGGAAAATTGCATTGAGAGAGCAGCACCATTAAAAAACTGAGCCTTATAATTAGAAATATATTTAACAACATGATGTGTCTAGTTTATTAATTTGGGAGGAATATTATTTGTAAAAATATTCCAATTTTCTTCACATACATGCATATTGTAGCTAGGTTGTTACTTTTGCTCCCTCTCAGAATGCATACAAGTTTGTTTGGATTTTGTTTTTCCTGGAACCATCCTCCTCCTCAATCTTTTATTATTTGTTTTTGGTTATAATAAATGAGATTTATCTTTCTAGATAACTTTATTTTGGATATTTAATGGACCATCTTGGTGTAAACTGACCTTTCTCTCAAAAATCCCTTCAGATTTTACTGCATATGTTAGCCATTGTTTTCTTTTACCATCTTACTCAACAAATGTATCCTTGTTAAGTTGAGTCTGCAGCTATATAACTGCCTTTAGAGTACATTTTTAAAACCTGTGATAAAACATTTCCTTCGGTTTATAAATTATGAATACATAAATATTACTAAAAAACTATATATATTCTCTTTTGTTTTTCTCAGGGATTTGATTACATCTTTTTGAAATAATGAGTAAATATTATATTATTTTCCATTTGCATTTTCATAAAGAATTTTTTAAAGATTTATTTATTTTGGTGGGGAGAGAGAGAGACAAGGGGCAGAGGAAGAGGGAGAAGGAGACTCCCCACTGGGTACAGAACCTCACACAGGGCTCAATCCCATGACCCATGAGATTATGACCTCAGCTGAAATCAAGAGTTGGATGCTTAACCCACAAAGGTGCCCCTCCTTTTGCATGTTTAAATTTCTTCATGAAACTTTCCATTTTTGGGAAAGTAATCAACAACATTAGTATATATCTTTAAAGGAAAATATGCTTTTTATGCTTAATACTTTGGAATGCTGAAATTTCATCATAGTTGTAAATGCATAATCTCTAAATTCATTTATTACTTAATCTACTTCCTAAAATTAATCTACTTCCTCAGAATTTACACTTTATATAAAAGTAGATGTACAATATTTGTTCTGCCTATAGCATGGCTATCACAAGGAAAAATGTGGACATTATATATTTTAGAATAATGCAAACATTTTTGAAAAATAATTGGAATATAGAAATTACACACATGCACGCGCACGCACACACGCATACACACACACACACACAGACACTGATTCCAGGGAAAGCATCATCAGTGGATGAATCAATCACACCTAAGTATATCTCAATAGTATGTCCTCTCAGAACCTAAATTCTTTATTAAAGGAATACTTGCAGACAATTACATCATTCTATGAATATGTGCCTTAGTTATGTAAAAGTCAAAATGTTACATCTGAAAGCAAATTAAATTGCCCTATTTTTTCCAAAAGCATTTTGCTGCAAATTGAAAATGACCAACAAATGTTTATGAAATGGTTTACATGTATTTCTGTTGTTGGAGAAAAGCAGGCTTTAAATGTCTTGAGTACATTTCCTACCTCAAATTTGTTTATTCCACTGATTAAGAGGCTTCTAAAATAGAATTTGGAACATCAATAGAGATTATAAATTCTAAGAATTGTATTGAATATAAGATAGATATATACCAAATGACATTCACTTCATTTCTAACATTTTCTATATGAGAGACTTTCTTCCAAATAAAACATTTCATATTAGCTTTGCTATTTATGAAATTGTGGTTAATTAATTTACTTAGAAAAGACTTGGATCTGGTTAGCAGAAGTTTATGACTTTTTGGTAAATTCAGTCAGTTACAGAAGAAAGAACCTTTTTGTTGTACATAGAGAAGGTCACAAATATACTATTCCAGCTCCTTCAGCAAAGGAAGAAAAAGGTATTTAGACCTTTTGCAGCTGTTTGAAAATTGTATAAATGTCTTTAATGTTAATGTGCTTCTTTTTTTTTTCAGTATTCCTCAGAGAACCTAAAACAGAGGTCAGTTCCTCTGCTTCTGTAATGAAACACAGTCTTGTTAAATGTTGTTTAAAACTACATCTTTTTGCCCTTTCTCATTTACTGCAACCAGAACACAAAGAATACACACTTACTGAAACTTAAACAAATTCACTAAGATAGGATAATTATTATGAAACCTAGCACTTAAACAGTAATTTCATAACAAATTGAAAAAATAATAAATACAACACATGTTAAATCAGAGTTCATGTATTCAAAAAGAAATGGTTAAGAATTAAGAAAAATTGCAAAATGACACCTAAGAAAAGATGTATGCCAAAATTGTTAATCATGGATATTTCATTACAAGATTGAATCATGAAACAGTTATACTTGTTTTTTATTATGCCTGTGTAATTTATGGTTTGCCTAGTGGATTCAGAAATAATCAAACATAGAAAGATGAATAGGTAGATAGATGGACAGAGATAAAATGACAAGCATTCAATTAGCCACTCAAAAATATTTATTAAGCACTATGTGCACCTGTGAGCATCATGACTTAGAAGTGTAATAATATTTAACTGGCATTATTAACTGTGACACTTTCCAAGCGATCTCTCAAGATTGTGCTATCATGAGATATTACATAGAAAACAGGTTTTAATAATATTTTTTAAAGTCTAGTTAAAGGTTTTGAGAAATTATTTCACACTTAAGATAATCCTGATTTAATAATTCAATCTCTAGGAAGGATAGAGAAATGTAGAATATTTTTTGGAACGTAGAATATTTTAAAAACTCTATAAACAGGAACTTATTTTATAATTTTTAAGACAGAAACTATTAACTGCTTAATTACCAGTGTTCCATGAAGAGCATTTCCATTGATAGAGACCAAAATATTTGATTGACTTTATTTTTCACCAATTATCTGGATGTGTAAGGTGATAAGAATATACTGTGTTTCTTTAAAAAGAAATGCTAGAAAATACCAGCATGCATATGTATGCCACCATGCATAGTCAAATACATGGTGGCACATGTATGCCACCATGCATAGTCCCTTTACTTATAAACTAAGCATTGCCATTTAGAAATGATTAAAGGACAAATCCTAGCTGACATTCTCAGGAGACTGTAAGATGGATTACTAGCTGTAACTTTCAGTGGGCAATTATAAAAATAATAACAAGTAGAATTTATTGACTATAAGTGATGAGTAGAAGCCTGCATAATCTGCAATCCTTAAAACGATTGAGTGGAAATATAATGGCATGACTTACAAAGAAATGGAAGCTCCAAGGATCTAAGTAACTTGCTAAAATTAACAAGAACTATTAAGTTTTAGCAACAGGAATTAAACCTGGTATAATGAATTCAAAACATTTGTACTTTCCACCATATCTAGATTCTCCAAAACTGTAAACTGTACCTTTATGTAGTTTGCATGCTGAAAGGTAGAATACACCATGGAAATATGTACACAGAACAACATAGACTGAGAGCATCATAAAACTCATAATAAATTCCAAATTGTGACTGATTTGAGCAAGTCTATAGTATGAACTTCTGTGCCATCTCTGTATTAGCAGCAATCATTTAAACTTTAATATGTATATGGTGACCATTTGAGAAAAGGGACAGAATTTGGAGAATTGAAGGGTGAAATAGATCTCACTTAGATGTTCTGGCCAGGGCCTAAATACACTTTCATTCACAAAAATAGGGCAAGCAGGTCAATTCAGTTGCAACTTATAGAACTCTTAAATGGACTCTGAAAACTGATGATTGCTGGTGACAATGACAACAGTTCTCTAAGGAGTAAATTATGGAGGGGAGAATAGAAAATCATCCATTTATCCCTCAAAACTGGTAAGAGGTAAGCTACCCAGGAGGAATGAAAGACTAAAAATAGATATGCATTGACAAATGGGCTTCTATATAAATGATAGCAAGGAACTACATTCATATAAAAAGGAATCTAAACTTTATATAAGATGGTTGACTTCACATTGACTCTTAAAATCCATAAAAGAGATTTGGAAGTCACAGTAGTCATCTTCAATGGACATTATGCTGTTATAATGAAAGGGTCAATGGAATAGCTGATGGAAAAAGTCAAAACCCCAAACAAAATACTAATTTATTTTTGGGAAGAAGCCAGGATAAACTTCATATTTTCCAAAGAAAATATGCAGTAAACATAAAGAGGAAAAAAAAGATTTAGAGCAGAAATTGACAGAGATCAGAGCCAAAGAAATGAAGAGAAAATGAAGGAAAAATAGAACACATATGTATTTTTAACCTGGCAGAAACTAGTATAAGAACAAGTATGCTTATCATCTATAAAATCATGAAGAGCTTAGGTTAAATTCAGAAGTATCTCTTCCTAGAATGTTAAAAAATATATAACCTATTGAAGCTTAAAAATTATCAACAAAAACAAAGGCAATTTTAATATATAGCAAAATCCTTACTGGGGTGAAGATACTTCTACAAATGTAAATCCAAAAGATATTTTCATGACTTAGTTGGGGATGATTGATGAGCTTCAGTAGAAAACAGATCCTTGTAGCTAAATATATCCATTGGCATGGTAAGAGAGGTGAAAATGCACTGGGTAGAAAATGGGAATATCTAAATTTGTAACTCTTATACATCATGTGAAAGTTATCTAAGCATAAATGGCCTTAGGAATTTAATTTTAGTACTAATTTGTGGACATTCTAAAAATTAGAACTCTGAAGATGCAAGCCATTGATTTTCAAAACCACTATTCTCCCACTATTATTGTCAAAGTTTAAAGTGAAACAAAATTATTCTGGATGAAATAGACTAAAACTAAGAAGAGACATCTGGATGGATTACCTAAAGCGGGGTGATTTTTTTTTTCAGTAGAGATAAGGAATTTCATGTTTAATTCTAATTACCATCAGCTTTCACCTTACTGCCTACACAAAATCCCTATAAAGTACATATTTGTTAAAGTATATATTTTAACATCAAATAATTTACAGCAGGTTTTTTTGTTTACCTCTTGACTTCTTTAACACATATACTATATTTAAACTCTAATGTTACTGCTTTCAATATTATTTCAGTTTATGAGAGTACTCATTTTCAGACAAGAGAAAATGTAGATATGAATTAATCTCCATACGCAGAAAATATATTAATTACTTAAAGGTAATCAATTAATTTGGTTATAACAAGACTACAAAGATATAAAAATGTCCATTCTCTAGAGGATACATTTATTGGACAGTGTAAAACTGGACACTTTATACAAATATGTCTTAACATTTTGCCTTCCAAAGTCAAAATAAGAAATGACCACACATCCAATATCCCTGCATTTTGTAAAAATGCCATGCTGGGAAATCTTCAACTACATTTTTAATTATCTCTGGAATAAAAACTAGTGCAATAAAATTTTCTTTGAATTCTAAGCTAAGAAAAAAGTTTTATTGTGGATGCACTATTATGGTTTGTTTTCTTGGACAAGAAGAGCTAAGGAATCCATATTGCCTCACTTTTAGCTTTGGTTGCAGTGAAACTCTGAATTTGTTTTCAGCTGCCATTGTTTCTGTTATCCTTTTTATTTGATAACTATGAGACTAATTTTGTCACTTTTATTATTTATTTATTCTTTTTCTATTAACCAGGATATAAAAATAATATACATCAGTAATATTTCTTTAAAGTTTATTACGTGAATACAATTTTTGTATGTATCAGATAACTAGAAAAGACCTAACTGAATAGGCTTTTAATGAGCACCTGTATTATTTAGGGTGCAACTCAAGTTCTTTAAAGAAAAATGTTCTAGAGTATACTAACTGAAAGGAAGTTCTTTTGCGGGGAGTCCAGTCATGAACAATTCAAGACTGCAAGAGTGTTTCACACCAGGGTAATTTGGGCATCCGGGTTCCTGACATCTTATGAACCCACATCCCTTTGGTTATGATTCTGCATGGTTGAAACTACTTTCTATTTATATCTGTGAGCC
This sequence comes from Procyon lotor, assembly GCA_028646535.1. NCBI lineage: Eukaryota > Metazoa > Chordata > Mammalia > Carnivora > Procyonidae > Procyon > Procyon lotor. The sequence goes on from CM053605.1 coordinate 34,702,424, forward strand.
AATAAAAAAGAAGAAAACATACGAAGGCTTTGGAAAGTATTATCTTTTTAAAGAGAAATCTCAGAAATTGCATATATCATTTCTGCTTATTTCCCATTGCTCTTAATTTAACCATGTTACAACTCATAGCTACAAGGAAAGCTGATAAATGGTAAGGACCAGCCATGTGCTTCGCTAAAATAGGGTGGAGTGATATTTATATTTCCATATGGAGGAAGAGGATGGGTATTGGAATAAAATTACCAATTCAGCCATAGCTTCTCTCCCTGATATATTTCCAATCTACCATCTGGCCTCTTTGTGCAATAAGAAAGTGACAGTACATTTCAGTGTAAGGTCTTTAGTTTTATAAATAGAGAGTCATGGTTTGGCACTCCAGTCTCACTGATTTATAGTGATAAATAGCTGTCAAGTTATTTAATGTTTCTGAGTAGCTATACTGTCATCAAGAAAATGTCTATAAAATATCTAATTCAGAGGTTTGTTGACTTAAGTATAATTTTGTAATATAGTATAAGTCCAAGTGATTAGTATTACAGAGAAAAATATAATCTTTTTATATGCTCTTTATTGAAATATATATAGACAGTTGGAGATAGATGCTAGATAGATAGATATGTATATTAGTTATAATACCTCAATCAACACTTAGTCTTTTGGATTTACTTCTCTAAGAGTTCCACATACACACCCCATAGATCAGCCTGTATATATTAGAAGTGAAGACCAGAAAGAACAACTTTTCACAGAAGATATACTAACTAATAATATTGTTCCATTACAATTAAATAATCAGAAACTGATATTACAGATTAAAGAGTAAATATGTATTTACTATTTTAGCTATACATAATTTAGCAAGTCAGTGTTACTTGGAAAGCAATGTTTTGCAAATGAAATTCTTCCCCCCCCACACTAATATTTGTTTTGGTTTCAATAATAAGTATGGAGACAGCTAAAAGAAAGATTGTGAGAATAGGAGTCACCTGGAAGAATATATACTTGAATGATTTTCTCCTGATGTGCCTATTAGTTACTATGGTGACAATCTGTTCAAGAATTTAAAGAGAAAATAGTATACCTCTTTTTTCCATTATTTGAATAATAGGATTTTTAATTTTAGTTAGCAAAACTGTGTTTACAATTTTGCTTAGAAATTCATTGATTTTCATGTTTTTACATGTATAACGTGTTGATTTTGTGAGGTCTTCAAAATACATTTTTAATTCAAAATTGGTTTTGTTAAAACTGATAATTTACCCAAATACTTAATACAAAGTTGTCTGATAACCAAATATTTTCTTCAGTGTGTGCATACATTAGAAATTTTTAAATGTAAAAGGTCATTTATTCATATACTACATTTAAAAATTTATATTTGGATAAGATATGCAATTAATATGGTCATTCAAGTTTTGATTAATCCTATGGGTATTCTTAAAAAAGAGAGACTATCTCTGAAATAAAATGGATAGCAATACTTTCAGGAAGCATTGAGTTTATTTTCAGTCTCATAATTAATTGTCCAAATTACTTATCAATTTTCTCATACATAGGACATTTAAGGATAAATTTTAAAATTAAATGTGGTTTTACTTGTAGTGATCACTTCAACTTGTCCAGTGAGCAGGTAATTATTTGTGTTAGAAATTATAGCCCATTGATTATCTTTGTCTTACTGATACTATAAATAATGTAAAACAAAGTGGGTGAATTTTAGGACAAAATAAAATTAATTACAAATGAAAAGAGAATTCCAATAAATCCAAGCATTGTTGTAATTAGAGGTTAGAATCTAAAATCACTTGAAGCAGCAAACTAACGATATGATCTGTATTTCTAAATTTCCAACTTTAAATGGACAACCTAATTCTGAGTGCTAGCTTCTCTTTTCAAATACTGCCTCTTTTACCTGTTTTTGTTTTTGGTTTTTTTCCTGCTTCTTAATACTGCTATGCTATTTGTGATCTACCTAACACCTTGACTTGATAAGCTTAGCCAATTCAATCATTTGTTCTTATTTACTGATTTCACATTTCCTTTCCTTTGGGGTTGCTTACCCTCCCACTCTTTTCCTCTTTCTCTTTATTTGAATATAGTTGATACAAAGTTTCATTAGTTTCAGGTGTACAACATAGTGATTCAACAACTCTACACACTGTGCTTGCTCACACAAATGTATCTACCTTCTGTTAATCATGAAATGCTATTACAATATTCCCTGTGCTACACCTTTCATTTCTGTGACTTTTCAATTCCATAACTGGAAACCCTCCTCTCCTCATCTCTTGATGAGGACCATTTTGCCTGTCTCCTTAACCTCCCTCTCCTATGGCAATCACCTGAGTTTTCTCAGTATTTATAGGTCTGATCCCACTTTTTGCTTATTAATTTGTTTTTTAGACCCACATATAAGTGAAATCATATGCTATTTGTTTTTCTTTGACTTATTTCACTTGGCATATACCCTGTAGGTCCATCCTTTCTCTGACATCAGCCACAGCAACATTTTTCTAGATATGTCTTGTAAGGCAAGAGAAACCAAAACAAAATAAACTATTGGGACTACACCAAAATAAAAAGCTTTTGTATAGTGAAGGGAAAAAAAGCAACAAAACAAAAAGGCAATGTACCGAATGGGAGGAAATATTTGCAACTGATATATCTGAAAAGAAATTAATATCCAAAATATATAAAGAACTTACACAACTCAAAAACAAGAAACAAAAATCTGATTAAAAACTGGGCAGAGGACAGGGACAGACATTTTTCCTATGAAGACATAGAGATGGCCAACAGATACAGGAAAATATGCTCAATATCACTAATCATTAAGGAAATGCAAATCAAAATCAGAATCAGATTTCATTTCATACCTGTAAGAACGACTAGAATAAAAAAGATAAGAATTATCTGTTGGTGAAGATGGAGAGAAAAAGGAATCCTTATGTACTATTGGTGGGAATTCGAATTGGTACAGCCACTGTGGAAAACAGTATGACAGCTCCTCCAAAAATTAAAAGTAGAAATACCATATGCTCAATAAAGCAGCCTAGTGTTCACTGATAGATGAATGGATATAGAAGATGTGAGATGTGTCTATATGTGTATGTAGTATATTTTATATATAATATTAAGCTGCCATAAAAAAGGATGGGGTCTTGACATTCTTTTCCTCTCTTTATTTAATTCTGTTTCTATTAAATCCAATTCAATCTACTTGAACAAGACTGCCTGGGATCCATTGTCCATTCAAAGTTTCCCTAGCTATTTAAGTCATATAATTCATTTGGAGGTAAATATCTTTAGCAAAAAATATCTTAAGCAAAAAATATTTTTTATTATCTCCTAGGGATACTGGAAAAATTGAAATACTCATTGCACCAAACATTGGTAAGTATCAATGAATTATTATTATCCTATAATGTTCCCATTGAATGTTTTTCTGAATCACATACACACACAACTGTGAAGATTCTTTCTGAATAATCAATGTCCTCACAGGAACAAAAATCAGTAACAAATTTCCTTAAAAAAATCAGATCAAATTGGACAAAATCATCAGTAACATTAAATATCCCTTAAAATATTGAATGAATGTGGATGATCCTTTGGATCCAGCTCTTAAAGACTTTAACCATGAGCTATTGGTGTGTATAACATTTATCTCCACTATGCCCATCTTCCTGTCCATCTCTATGCCAGAGTACCTCTTAAGAATATTGTTTTAAGACAATATTGCTCTTTCATTGTAAAGCAGGATATTTAGAGGACATTTTAGGGCAACTAATAATTTTAAATGAACCTAGGTACATAAAGCCATTTCAAGGGGTGTTCGGGGCCTGGCCTCATCCTGCTGGTGGACTTGGAGTGGTTCAGATGGCTAATACCAGAGGTACTAGAACTTTGATAAAAGACATAATGAGTCTTAAAAAAACTGAAAAAGTTATTCCTTTTCTGAACACCTAGTACACTTCTATGTATACAATATATAATATTTTTAAATAATGAATTGATCAAACATGAGGCAGAGGGGCAGGAAAAAAAAGCCTTCCTTAATATATGCCCAAATTACTCCTTTAAATTTAAATTTTAACTAGGCTAAGAGAGAATCATTTTTTTTTTTATCTGTGAAGTATCCTTCTCTGAACAATCGGAAAGTGAGTGGATTCATTGAATCATGAAGTCACCATTTAAATTAATGTGTTCTATGGAAAGCTACTCTTAGGTGAAGCTCTATGAAGAGGGAGTCTCATAGTGCAATGCTTGTCATCTTTTTGGAGTCTTGCCCTGCACACTGTAAATTTAGATCTCCCAGAAATTCTTTCACAAACAAAGCAAAACATTTAAATTGGTTTAAAGCAGTGTTTCACTTTTTTTTTTTTTTGAACCATCAGAATTCTCTTTTACTGAATTCATCAGAATTCAAAATAAGTCATTAGAATTCCCTTCCAACTCCTAACAAAACTGGTGCCCTATAGAAGGCACATTGTGATATACTCTCTTAAGCCATAGGAAGCATTGTAACACCTGTGTCAACATTAAAACAAATGTTCATTTTCCACAGAAACTCATTCCTTTCACAAAGGTTGGAAAGAATAGTTGAACTTCATTCAAAATAAGAGCCACTCTAAGAATGAATACTCCATGATTTCATAGATTTAAATTAATGCTTTTTATTGCCTTTACTTTTGTTATGTCCTTGCATTTGTCTATATTTGATAGCAGTGAAAGATTTTCTTTAAACCTCACCACAGGTTTTGTAGTTCTAAAAAGAACACGGGAGGGCACAGATATGTTTCTCTCTACATTGTTATTGAAATCACAGATGGAAATCTATTTCTTATTTTGCCTGACTTCTTTGATTGCACACTTTTTCTTCAGTTGAAATTTGTTTATGTGATAAGGAGTCTGCTCTACATATATAAAAATGAAATTACTCTCAAACTCATTAGACAATTGGCCTATAGCATAATGAATCTCAGAATTAGCATTCATTTTTGAGACCTAAATGGTTTAACTTATTGCTACACCAGCTCTTTATTTCATGGACTATAAAGTTCACAAAATATTGAGCTTCATGGGCTATGAAATAAAAGCCTATAAAAGTGTCTTGGAATGTGTAATTATCTGCTAGATCAGACATTTTTACCAAGCCCATAATAAAATTCATTGGGAGTTTTCTGTTAGAATCGCTTGATACCTAAAAACAGGGTAAACTAATTGGAAAACAGATAAGGCCATTATGATATGCAAGTAAAACAAATGAATGGCATTTAATAACAAGATCACATCATTCCAAAATTATTCAATACAATTAGGTTTTCTTAAATCACTTTATACCTGCTTAAAGAAAAAATCCCAGAAAATGAGTAAACAGGTTTAATTACAGAAAATAAAACAAAATCACTATCCCCAAAGGTCTAAATCTGATACTTGACGGTTTTATTACTTATTTTACTCTCTCTTCAAAATCAACTTAGAAATTGCTTAGAGTATTTAAGTGTATCTTTTGGTGAGCTAAAAATCTCTCTCTCTCTCTCTTTCTCCTGCATTACAGATTAACAATCACAGTAACTTCAGAAAAGAAAAGTCATTAATTTATGTGATCCCCCTATTTCTTGCTATCTAGATATCTAAATTGACTTTTCATTACTATTTGATATTAATCAATAGGATTAAACTAGTGATTGAAGTTTTTTTTTTAAATTATTTATTTATTTGACATAGAGGGAGAGATCACAAGTAGACAGAGAGACAGGCAGAGGGAGGGGGGAAGCAGGCTCCCTGCTGAGCAGAAAGCCCAATGTGAGGCTCGATCCCAGGACCCTGAGATCATGACCCGAGCTGAAGGCAGAAGCTTTAACTCACTGAGCCACCCAGGTGCCCCGTGATTGAAGTTTTTATGTAGTAGTGCCTTAATACCTTTAGATTTTCTTTCTTATATTCTGTTAATGTGTATTCTGACATTCCCTCTATCCTGACAGTCAACTGTATATTTCCCTTAGGACATAATGGATGAAAGTTTACCTTTTTTTATCTCTTACTGTTAAACTATCTTTCAGCATTTATCTTCATTCTTTATTTCAAAAAATTTTCATAAAATCTGGTTGAGGTTTAAATATATTATTCTAAACATTTAACTTAATATCCTATGTTGACTGTTCATTTTGGTTAGTCAATACCTGACCAAATTTTTAAATTATTCTGATATTATTAAATCACTCAAATACATTAACATTTGATTGTGTGAGACTATATAAAGTAAAAACTATTAAAGAGTTTTATTTCCCTCTTCATTTTCTTGACAATTGTGTTTCCTTTTTTAGCATAATTACTGCAATAGGAAAATAGCTTGTTGTCCTATAATATTTACTTCACTTCTATAATGGAACTGCTGGTAACTTTTCTGGAAACACAGCAACAATAAAGACGACAATTCTCAGTCACCCTTGGAGATTTGTATAGTCCCTTGGTTAATTCTTATCAAGTAATCCATGGTAGGTTCTGGGAACCCTCTTTTCAAGACAGCTCTTAAGTGTGGTTTGGCCCTTTTCTCTTTTTTCTTTTTTTTTCTTCTGTTACATCAAGACGTCAATTAGTTCAGTGACCTAGCTCCTAGACTGACTTCCTACACTTTCATAAATTTAGATGGTAGAGAAACAATAATTCCAAATGGATTTAGACAGTTGGGCTGCACTCAAAGCGTGGTAGGCAGCTTGAGCTTCGCACACTCATGTCAGTGTTCCTCATCCTAACCCCAAGTCTACGACGGCAATGCAGAACAGACCTAGATAGATGCTATGTGCACAGTTCTGTTTCACAGCCAAGAAACACCGAGCTTGTGGAAACTCATAATCTTATCAGTGAGTTGCCTGCAAACCAACCCAACATTCACCCAAGAGGATAACACTCCTAATTATCCTGAATATAAGCAAATTTCTCTTGCAAATAAAAGAAACACCCTTCTATACTGGAATGTCTCTGGGGAGAGGAGAGATCTTCAGAGGAGAGATGTCTCTGGAGGAAGTGAATACTTAATCTTTCCAGGGATGTCAGCTTTATACAACCATTTTTAAATTGGCTTCTGGCCTCAGAACATATGCAGAAGTGCCAGACTATGAAGAATTATCACCTAATACTACCTTTTTTTTCCTCAAATATGGATGTAATGACACCATGAAAATAGAGTTCACATTAGATGCATGTTGAAATGGTATGATAAAATGTGATTCCAATGGAACTGAGCTACCCTATTACTCCTGAGTACTTATCTTCTAACTTTTATCTGAGAACACAATTTCTGCTATGTTGAAATCATTTTTATTTTGAGTATTTTTTTTAAAAACTTAAAATGGAACCTAACTCGTATGATTCAATTATTTTTCTTTGTTCTTTAAAAATATGTCAAAATGACATAATCTAATATTAGTGAATTTGCAAAGCATGTAAGAGAGAACAAAGCTACCATAATTTGTACATCTAGAAATAACTATTAAAAATTCAATATATATGATACTTCAAATGATATTACAATGGAATATTTACTCGTAAATATTTGCCTATGTTTATTATTTTGTGAACAGTTATTGAGAACAAGTAACTATATTAAAATATTTTTAAGACTTGAATCAAAATGTCAAAATTGTTTTCTTAAAATGAATTTCATACAGGTCTACTAAGAGTGAACAAGAATAATTTCTAAACATATTTTGTCTTAACATTTTTTTAGATTACTAGTGAATGTGGACATCTTTACGTGCAAACAAAACATTTGTTTTTTTGCTGAACATTAGTATCTTAATTTTCTATCAGTGTGTGTCTTAGGATGTGTGTCTGAGTTCATTTGCCTTTTCACTTTGCAGTTAGCTGGTTCAAGTCATATACCTCTGGCCAATAGAATGAAGGCAGAACTAATTTAAGTAACTGGACTTGTACTATAATTAGTTTTCCATGATCCTTTCTCAGCCAAATGGATTATGCTTTTGGATACCTTATTTTTAAACTTATACATTACAAAAACTTAGATATCCTCATACTTCATCACATGATGGGCATAAATCATTGCCTTTAGATATAATTCTCAAAAAGACATATCTCTAGGTCCTGGGTGGTGCAGTTGATTGGGTCGCCAACTCTTGGTCTTACCTCAGGTCATGATCTCTGGGTCTTGGGATCAGCCCCTCATCTGGCTCCTCACTCAGCATGGAGTTGCCTAGGGTTTCTCTCTCCCTCTCTCTCTGCCTCTCCCCGTGCTTGCTCACTCTCTCTCTCTCACACAAATAAATAAATAAATATTAAAAAAAAGAGACATATCTCTAATTCCTATATGACAATATCACTGCTTGTTATATCAGGGTACCTGACCTATGCTCATGAGCAATGTACTTTTCTAGTATACTCATAGATGCCTGCTGTCCATGAAATCATGGAAAAAAACACCTCTTACTGCCAGTGTTATCAATGCTTCAAGGGCCTTGGGCAATAAAGCAACACCCTGAACATTCCTCTTCCCACAGCTTTCAAAAGCACAAAACCTCTGAGGTACCAATATATCCCATTTAGCCCCATTATTCAAGAATGCTTCTGTGTTGTTCTTGATTCTTTTATTCTCATAATTTTTTTACTTCTTTGCCATTATTTTGTTCATTAACTTTCTGCCTACAAATTTGTCTTTCCATGGGACAGTTTGAGGAACTAACCCCATGATGTTCTCTTCTATTGCCTCCTCCCATAATTATACTTACATTTAAGACATAAAATCAATAACCATCTCATAGTACTTATATAATCTACTAATAATTATTGCATTACAATTATGCTTAATAGTTTGTTTATAATAATTAATGAATTCAGCATTTTATTATGTCTTTGTTTTTTTTTTCTTTGCTGCTTTAAGCTATTTGTCTCATATCCAAGTATTTTTTCCTTCCTCTAAGTCTAATTTGACTTTGAGGTTATATTCTGTTTTTCAGTCTGGAGATACTGACAGTTTTTGGTGGAAGCTAAGAACAAGGTTGTCATTTCAGAATGAACCAAAATAATTTATAGGGTCATTCTTTCAAATCTTCAGAAGATTCAAGGCATTGCTATTTTGCTTTAAAAGGTATAAAAAGAACACAAGTACAGGGAAGTCTTATTAATCTATCTATCACCACAAATGAGTCTAGATAAGCTAGGCTGATCATATAAATTTGAATAATGACAATATTCTGCTATCAGTTTCCAGGGGGCATTCATTAGGTATGACAAACAGGACTCTTACTTGGATACTGAGTTCTATGATATTAAGGTAATCTACTAAAATTGAAATATAGATATTATCTTCTCCAACTAGAACAGTTTTCTTAACAGGTTAAGATGAGAAATATGATGTGAGGACTAAAGAAATTATATTTGTAAATCAGTTAAAATGCAGTAGAAAGATATAACTTTTTAAATGCCAACTAGCATAATTTTCATATTATGTTATGAGTTTGCAACTATAACAGAGCAGTGCTTATGTACAAAAAATTGCTTTCAAATAATAATCTATATGATTTATACTTGTAAATATCCATCCAATTTCAGTTCCTCATGGAAAAAATTTTCTAGTCAATGCCAGTGTCACAATGACATTGGTTAAGAACATCTAAGAGACAGTTTATATGATTATTACTGTATTTTGAAACAGAAAACTAGAATGTCCATTATCTTACAAATTTAATCCCCTGTGATTAAAATTCTTATTAGAAAATGAGGTACTTAGTGACTTTCTTAACTCCTGAAGTGAAATTTTACACCAGAGATTAAATTAGTAATTTGGAGAGAGTCTATTAGATATTACCATGGATCCAGATTAACACACCTCTTCCAATCACTATAGTATATGTTTAGAAGCTCTACGTGTAGAGATCATTAATTTCACAGACTGCCTTGCCCAATAATTGCTGTTGTTAAATTATGCCAATGTAGTCTTGGGCATTTTCCTTGTTACTTGATTAGTATACAAGTTTCATTTTAAACCCTAGCTAATAACCATTTGTCTTCTGGAAAGATATAAAATAAAATTAATGTGTGTTTCTAAAGTGGCATGTAAATTGACTGTTGAGCCATTATAATTTACTTTTTATTCCTCTTAGATTTTGTAGTAAGTCTGAGTCATTCTTAAAATCAACCTATGAATTGATAGCACTATGTATAGACAAACGTTTGATATTTTGTGATATTTTGTCAGTAATGATGTCAATTTCCTTGTGTGATATTTTGTCAGTAATGATGTCAATTTCCTTGTGTTCAGGACTAATCAAATAGGTGGGCTTTACCATGTATGGTCTTTGTGTTTATTTAGTGTCTGACAACTGCATAATGTTTACCTTAGGAGATATCTTACTAATTTAAAAAAAAATTACATGTATTGTGATACATCATCTGACATTATTTCTATTTATAAGCCACACATAGATAATACATCATATAAAGTTCAGCATGAGAGGTAGGAGAGAATGGTCACTTTGTTCCAGTTAATTTTCTGAGTCTCAACTTGTTTTTACATGTTCCTATAAAATGGAAGAAGCATTTACCATTTTTGAGCAAGTCAGTACAGTAGGGTTCCTTCTAAGTAAAAAAGATATGAATAATTTGGAAGCAATGCTTGGTCATTAAACTTTAAATCTGATACATTGAAGTAAAAATAATACAAAGAACAAAGAAAAAAGACAGATTAATTGTGTTGCATGGGGCCTCAGAAGCTTAGATTGACCACTTAAGATAGAAATCAACTCTAAAACATTTCAACTCAACATATTTGTTTCCAATATGAAGGTGTGAAGAGTTCCTCTTATGTGCTTCCATGAGAAACTGATCAAACTATATATAAATATGTTAAAGATCAAGAAATATTCCTAAAGGGTGATGACAAATGAAGAAACATCCATAAACCTATAAAAATTCAGCAAAGAAAGGTGAGCGTTTGTACTTTGAACCAAAACCTTTCCCTCCCTTTCTTCCCCTAGATCAGAAACTCCATTCCAGATTGTTACACTCAATACTGGACTCCTTTCCACTTCAGCACCCAGACTGAAAACTTTCTTACTAGGAGAAACAAGATGTCACCATTTCTTATCCTATCCCAGCTACATTTTACTGAACTAAAGCCCTAGAAAGTGTGGTAGAGAGGTAGGAAACATCTTCTTACCCTTAACACCCATTTGTGAAATGGAAGATCTGCTTTGGGTATGGCATATTGAGAATATTGATGCCCTGATTACTCTTGCTTTAGCTTCTGAGACAGAAGAGACAAGTCAAAAGGTCTCCAGGTCTCCTGCCCTCCCAACAAATGCTGAACTCCTAGGGTATGGGTGTCATTCTCCGAGAAGCTTAGTAGTACCCTCACTCTTAGCTCCAAAGCCTATGCTCAGAGTTTTTTCCAGGTGTATGTAAAGGGAAAGAGCCATTAAAACAAACCAAAGGAATTGGTTTCATTCGTAGTGGAGAATGAAGAAGTTCAAACCTAAAGTCATTCTCAAGAACAATGGAGGTTGTAGTAAAACATTTAAGAGGAGATCCAAAAATGCAAACTAAACTATAGGTTAGCTAGTGTCCAGCAGAAAATTTAGAGGAGTTGGTGTTAGAACAAAAATAAAATAGTAACCTCAGCTCTTGAAAGGAGCCAGTACTTAATTGGACTTGCTTGTAGAATTTGGTTTAAGTTATGCCCTATAGAATTATTAAAAATAATTGAGTAAGCAGCTAGAGTAATTTAACACCTTGGTATGGTCAAGTAAGAAAGTCCTATCTAAAACACTGTCATCTCTGGGTGACTAGAAGCAACATTCAAGACTAAACACTGTGTGTGTGTGTTTGTGTGTGTGTGTGTGTGTGTGTGTGTGTGTGTGTGTACATACGTATGCACATACATACACGTGTATGCATAACAGATAGAAAGGGGTAGATGACACTAAATAATCATCTTAGTCACTAAACATATAAATAAATAACAATAAGAAGCTCAAAGGGAAGGTGGAGCAGTATCCAAAGTTGGTACAATATGTTATCTAATGTGTCCAGTTTTGTTTTTTTTTAAGATTTTTTTTATTTATCTGACACAGAGAGAGAGATCACAAGTAGGCATAGAGGTAGGCAGAGAGAGAAGGGAAAGCAGGCTCCCTGCTGAGCAGAGACCCTGACGCGGGGTTTGATCCCAGGACTCTGAGACCATGACCTGAACCGAAGGCAGAGGCTTTAACCCACTGATCCACCCAGGCGCCCCTAACTTGTCCAGTTTCTAACAAAAAATTATATGGGCATGAAAAAAAAGAGGAAAATACAACTCATATACCAGAATAAAAGCACATGAACACACACACACACATGCAGACTCCTGTGAAAGAACCAGTTATCAGATTTTAAAGTAGCCATTATAAACATATTTACAGATTTAAAGGCAATCATGATTAAAGAAATAAATGATGATATAATGACAATGTCACACCAAGAGAGAATTTGATAAAGAGAATGTATAAACAAGAACCAAGCAGAAATTATAGATTTGAAAAGTATTTTACCTGAAATAAAAAAAAAAAAATTCACTAGAGGAGCTGAATACCAGACTTGAAACTGCAGAAGGAAGAGTAAGGTAACTTGAAGATAGTTTGATATACAGATCATGTAAGCCTAAAAATATAGAGAAAAGTAAGGAAGAAAAATGAAAAGAGCCTCAGATAAATGTGGAGAGCTATGAAGCACACCATAAAAGATATAATGAAAGTACTAGTGAGAGAAAGAAGAAACAGAAAATGTATTAGACAAGCTAATGCTTAAAAAACTACCTTGATTTGATTTAAAAAATTTTAAACTGAAATTCAGGAAGCTCAGTGAATTCCAAGTAGGATAAAGACAAAAACATTCATAGGCACATCATACTAAAAGTGCTAAAAGTCAAATACAAGAAGAAAATCTCAAAAGCAGCAAGATAAATGGCTCATTACATACAAAAGAACAATAAAATTAATAGCTGACTTCTCAGTAGAAACAATGGAGGTCAGCAAAAAGGAGGATAACATATTCAAAGTGGTCAAAGAATAAAACTTCAACCAAGAATCCTGTATCTAGCAATGCTATCTTTCATAAGCAAAGGCTAAGAAAGGATTCCCCTAGATTAAAACAAGAACAAAAACAAAACAAAGCAAAAATAAACTGAGAGAAATTGCTGCAACTAGATCCACCTTACAAGAAATACTTAAGGTGTTCTTCAGGTTGAAAGCAAGTGACCCCAGGATGGTAATTTGTATTCACATGAAAAAAGTAAAAACATTGGTAAGCGTAATTATGTAATTTTATAAAGCAAAAGAATTCATATTTTTCCTCTTCTCTGCTGATTTAAAGCAATTGCATAAAATAACATGTTTGTATTATTGGATCTGTAAAATAAACAAATGCAATATATATTTAATGTATTTGTCAATAATAGCACAAAAGAGGTGACTAGAGCAAAACTGTTTAGGAAATTACAACAGGAGGAGGGGCGAGATGGTGGAGAAGTAGGAGACTCTGTTCCAATTGGTTCCCCAAAGTGAGCTGGATATCTACCAGAACATGCTGAACAGATAAAATCAGCCTGAGGAGTAAGATTATTCACTCCTGGATCTCTACAGAAGCAGAAGGCAGCAGTGGAGAGGTAAAGCAGAGTGGGAATACTTGGACTTGTATCAGAGGATAAATAGAAGGGGAAGGGAGCCACCAGAAGTGACCCAAGGAAAGTAAGACCCCAAACGAAAGTGCCCTGGGGTTGGGGACAAGCATTAACTTAGAGTCTGGTTAAAAGCACTCAAAAAGAGCAAAAGACCTTAAGGAGCAACTAGTGGAAGTGGGTGGTCACAGGCACAGGCCTAAGCACATGTTCCCAGGAAGGACACCACCACAGGTGACCACCCACATCAAAGAGAGACCGGTGGGGCGTCCAGTCCGTGGTCCATGAGCCTGCAGCTGTCCGATACTGGCACCACTTTGTGGGCTGGGTGCAATCCTGCAAGTGCCTTAGAGAGCCAGGTGTGGTCTATGAGCCTTCAGCTTTGTTCTATGTGCACCACCGCGTGGGCTGGCTGCATTCCCTCAAGCACCTGAGAAAGCCTGATGTGAGCCTTAGCTAGCAGTCTCTAGGACCTCTGTCATCTGCCTATAGCCCCAGGGTCTGGGCACTCCCAGCCTGTGCCTGAGAGAACACAGCCCAACTTGGGCAGGAATCTGAGTGCACCCAGCATGGGTCAGGAACCCTGAGAGCAGTCCAAGCAACTGCAGCCACCGAAAGTGAGTTTCCCAGACTAGTATCTCTCATAGATTTTGTGGCGCAGGGTTGCAGAGCTGAGTGGGAATCCAGTTGGGCCACTGGGACAGGGGCTGGGGAGGTGCACCACCTGTGGGAGTCTGTGGTGTGAGCAGAGATTGCAGAGGGAGAGTCTGTGTGTTCTGGACCACACAGAGAGGAGCAGACAGAGGCTTCTCTCTGAGGCAGAGGTCTGAGGCAGATTCCTTTCTCTGACTCTCCAAAAAGCTGCAAAAGAACAAAAACCTCCAGAGAACAAAAGCCTGAAAAACTGGTTTCCACAAAGCCCAGCCCTAGGATAGCCTGCAGGGCAACTCAACCCACCACAAGATTGACTGGAAAACAATGCAGCAGGCCCCTCCCCCCAGAAAATAAGCCATAGCCAAGTGAACAATAACAACAGGGTCCCCATAAAACTGTAAAACCCAAACATCAAGGGAAAACAATACAATAAGCTCCCGATATTGCCCTAAAACCTGTATATTTCATAGATAAAAGGTTTTTTTCTATTTTTTTATTCATTCTTACGATTCTTGGTCTTTTAATTTTTTCAAACTACTTAACATTACAACTAGAGGCTTAATACAATGATACCCCCAGGAAGATTTGAAATAACCTTCCTCACCTACATCAGGGATTTATAATCACCCTCTCATCTTATCCTTCTATCAGTGTTTCTGTGTATTTGTTTTTGTTCTGGTACTATATAAATCTTATTCTTGGGGTTCATTCTGACTAAGTTCTTTTATTTCTTGTCATTACTTTTGTTGGTCTTTATGTTTGTTCATGTTTGTTTATATACATTATAAATCTTATTATTGGGGCTCATTTTGGCTGGGATTTCTTTTTTTCTCTTTCTTTCTCTCTCTCTTTTTTTCTTTTTTCTTTCTTTTTGGTGGTGAATTCTGACTGCTCTGAAACCTTCAAGGGTGCACCTTGCCTGGATCGTGGGTGCTATATTCAGCTATATATCTCCTCAACCACTTCCCATCAAAATGACTAGGAGGAGGAAGACCCAACAGAGGAAAAAACCCAGTGACAGCACCCTCTCCCTCGGAACTATTGAATATGGAAATAAACAGTATTTTGGAAAGGGAACTCAGTGTAACAATTATCAGGCAATGGCTAGGATGGGAAAAACATTAATGACAAAACAGAATTTCTAAGGGCAGAGTTGAGAATCAGTATGGCAGATGTTAAAAATGCTATCAATGAGATCCAATCTAACCTAAATAGTCTAACAGCTAGGGTAATGGAGACAGAGGACAGAATTAGTGATCTAAAGGACAAGATGGTAGAGAAGAAAGGTCAGGAAGAAGGCTGGAACAAACTGGGGAAAAGATGGGGAAATAAATGATGTCATGAAACAATCCAATGACAGAATTATCAGAATCCCTGAGGGGGTAGAAAAAGACAGAAGACTAGAAGATATAGCTGAACAAATTATAGATGAAAATTTCCCTAATCTGGGGAATGGAACAAGTGTTCGTGTTCTAGAGGCAGAAAAGACACCCCCAAGATCGAGTCTAGAAAGACACCCAGACACATAATTGTAAAATTTGCAAATTATAATTTCAGACAAGAGGTCCTGAGGGCAGCTTAGGGGAAAAGATTCCTTACGTACAGAAGAAGACCCACCAGAATAACGTCAGACCTGTGCATAGCAAGCTGGGAAGACAGAAAGGGCTGGCATAATATATACAGGGCACTAAATGAGAAGAACATGCAGCCAAGAATACTTTATCCAGCAAGGCTGACATTCAAAATGGATGGAGAAATAAAGAGCTTCCAAGACCGGCAAGAATTAAAAGAGTATGTGACCACCAAGCTGGCACTACAAGAAATATTAAGGAAGGTTCTATAAAAGAAGAAAGAACACATGAGTGACACAGAACAGAGACTTACTATCTGTAGAAACAAGGACTTAACAGGCAACAAGATGTCAATAAAAACTTATCTTTCAATAATCACTCTCAATGTGAATGGCCTAAATGCTCCCATAAAAAGGCATAGGGTTGTAGACTGGATAAAATGACAGGACCAGTCCATATGCTGTCTACAAGAGACACATTTGGAATCTACAGATACATTCATACTGAAAGTGAAGGAATAGAGAACCATCCTTCATGCCAACAAGCCTCAAAAGAAAGTTGGGGTAGCAATTCTCATATCAGATAAATTAGATTTTAAGCTAAACGCTATAGTCAGAGATACAGAGGATTCTACATCATTCTTAAAGGGTCTGTCCTCCAAGAAGATCTAACTGCTGTAAATATTTACGCCCCAATATAGGAGCAGCCAACTATGTAAGCCAACTGTTAATCAAAATAAAGAGTCAAAAAAAATAAATAAATAAATAAATAAATAAATAAATAAAGAGTCATATTGATATGAATACATTAATTGTAGGAGATCTTAATACGCCACTCTCAGTAAGAGACAGATCATCCAGGCAGAAAATCAATAAAGAAACAAGAGCTGTGAATGACACATTGGACCAAATGAGCCCTATAGATATATACAGAACATTCCACCCTAAAACAAAAGAATACTCATTCTTCTTAAGCACACATGGAATTTTTCTCCAGAATACACCACATATTGGGTCACAAATCAGGACTCAAATGATGCCAAAAGATTGAGATGATTCCCTGTATTCTCAGATCACAATGCTTTGAAACTAGAGCTCAACCACAAGAAAAAGTTTGGAAGGAATTCCAACACTTAGAGGCTAGAGACCAAGCTATTCAGGAATATTTGGATCATCCAGGAAATCAAAGAAGAACTTAAACATTCATGGAAACCAATGAGAATGAAGACACATCATTCCAAAACCAATGGGATATGGCAAAGGCAGTCCTAAGGGGGAAATACATAGCCATCCAAGCCTCATTCAAAAAAAATTGAAAAATCCCAAATACAGCAGATCTCTTTACACCTTAAAGAACTGGAAAATCAACAACAAATTAAGCCAACCCCATGCACAAGAAGGTAAATAATCAAGATTAGAGCAAAGATCAACAAGTTAGAAACTAGAGAAACAGTAAAATGCATCAAAGAAAACAAAAGTTGGTTTTTTGAATCAATGGGATCAATAAGCCACTGACCAAAATAATCTAAAAGAAAAGAAAGAGGACCCAAATTAACAAAATTATGAATGAAAGGGGAGAGATCATGACTAATCCAAAGGAAATAAAAACAATCATCAGAAATTATTAACAGCTATATGCCAATAAGTTAAGCACCTAGAAGAAATGGATGCATTCCTGGAAACCTATAAACTTCCAAGACTGAAACAGAAAGAAACTGACAACCTGAATAGACCAATATCTAGTAATGAGACTGAAGCAGTGATCAAAAACCTCCCAAAACACAAGAGTACAGGATCTGACAGATTCCCTGAGGAATTATACCAAACATTCAAGGAAGAAATAATACCTATTCTCCTGAAACTAATTTGAAAAGTAGAAACAAAAGGAAAACTTCCAGACTCTTTCTATGACACCAGCATTACCCTGATCCCCAAACCAGGCAAAGACCCCATCAAAAAGGAGAATTTCAGGCCAATATCCCTGATGAATATGGTTGCCAAGATTCTCATCAAGATCCTAGCTAATAGAATCCAACAGCACATTAAAAAGATTATTCACCATGACAAGGTGGGATTTATCCCTGGGATGCAAGGGTGGTTCAACACGTGCAAATCAATCAATGTGATAGAACAAATCAATAAGAGAAGAGAGAAGACCCACATGGTCCTCTCTATTGGTGCAGAAAAAGCATTTGACAAAATACAGTATCTCTTCCTGATTAAAACTCTTCAAAGTATAGGAATAGAAGGAACATTCCTTAACTTCATAAAACATATAAAAAGCCCACAGCAAATATCATTCTCAATGGGGAAAAGCTGACAGCCTTCCCTTTGAGATCAGGAACACAAAAGGATGCCCACTCTCACCACCCACTCTTGTTCAACATTGTAGTAGAAGTCCTAGCAACAGCAATCAGGCAATAAAAGGATTCAAATTGGCTATGAAGAAGTCAAACTCTCTCTCTTCACAGATGACATGATACTTTATATGGAAAACCCAAGAGATTCCACCCTCAAATTTTAGAATTCATATAGCAATTCAGGAATGTGGCAGGATACAAAATAAAAGCAAAGAAATCAGCTGCTTTTTATACACTAACAGTGAAAATATGGAAAGTGAAATTAGAGAATCAATTCCATTTACTATAGCACCAAGAACCATAAGATACCTGGGAATAAACCTAATCAAAGAGGTAAAGGATCTGTTCTCAAGGAACTACAGAACATTTATGAAAGACATTGAAGACACAAGAAGGTGGAAAAGCATTCCATGCTCATGGATCAGAAGAAAAAACATTGTTAAAATGTCTATACTGCCCAGAGTAATCTATATTTTCAATGCCATCCCAATCAAAATTCCACTGGCATTTTTCAAAGGCATGGAACAAACAATCCTAAAATTTGTATGGAACCAGAACAGACCCAAAATCACTAAGGAAATGTTGGGAAAAAACAAACAAACAACAACAAAAAAAAAACAAAGCTGGGGGCATCACATTGCTTGAGTTCAAGCTTTATTACAAAGCTGTGATCACCAATACAGCATGGTACTGGCACAAAAACAGACACATAGACCAGTGGAACGGAATAGAGAGCCCAGATATGGACCCGCAACTCTATGGTCAAATAATCTTTGACAAAGCAGGAAAAAATATCCAGTAGAAGAAAGAGAGTCTCTTCAATAAATTGTGCTGGGAAAATTGGACAGCTATATATAGAAGAGTGAAATTTGACCATTCTCTTACACCATACACGAAGATAAACTCGAAATGGATAAAAGACCCCAATGTGAGGCAGCAATCTATCAAAATCCTAGAGAACATTGGCAGTAACCTCTTCAACATCAGCCACAGCACTTCCTTCAGGACATGTCTCCAAAGGCAAATCAAACAAAAGCAAAAATGAACTTTTTGGATTTCATCAAGATAAAAAGTTTCTGCATAGCCAAGGAAACAGTCAACAAACAAACAGGCAACCCATGGAATGGGAGAAGATATTCACAAATGACACCACAGACAAAGGTCTGATATCTAAGATCTATAAAGAACTTCTCAAACTCAACACTCACAAAACAGATAATTGTGTCAAAAAATGGGCAGAAGACATTAATCGACACTTCTCCAAAGAAGACATACAAATGGCTAATAGATGAAAAAATGTTCATCATCATTAGCCATCAAGGAGATTCAAATCAAAATCACACTGAGATACCACCTTACACCAGTTAGAATGGCCAAAATCAACAAGACAGTAAACAACAAATGTTGGAAAGGATGTGGAGAAAGGGGAACCCTCTTCTACTGTTGGTGGGAATGCAAGTTGATGCAGTCAGTTTGGAAAACAGTGTGGAGATTCCTCAAAAAATTAGAACTAGAGCTACCCTATGACCCTGCAATTGCACTACTATTTACCCCAAAGATATGGATGTAGTGCAGAGAAGGGCCACATACACCCCAATGTTCATAGCAGCAATGGCCACAATTACCAAACTGTGGAAAGAGCAAAAATGCCTTCAACAAAAGAATGTATAAAGAAGATATGGTCCATATATACAATGGAATATTATGCTTCCATTAGAAAGGATGAATACCCAACTTTTTTTATCAACATGGACAGGACTGGAAGAGATTATGCTGAGTGAAATAAGTCTAGCAGAAAGAGTTAGTTATCATATAGTTTCACTTACATGTGGAGCATAAGGGAAAACATGGAAGACATTGGGAGAAGGAAAGGAAGGGTGAATTTGGAGAAATTGGAGGGGGAGATGAACTATGAGAGACTGTGGACTCTGAGAAACAAACCGAAGGTTTTAGAGAGGATGGGGGTGGGGGCTGGGTGTGCCTGGTGGTGGGTTTTGAGGAGGGCACATATTGCATGGAGCACTGGGTGTGATACATGAACAATGAATCTTGGAACACTGAAAAATAAAATTAAATTAATTACAAAAAATGAAATTACAACAAATAAAAATGCAGCCATTACATATTATTGTCTTTAAAATATTAATAAATATAATATTTATTATTATAATACTGTAAAAAGGGGAATGGGAATAGCGTTATATAGGAGTAACGTGTCTATATATCATTGGAATTAAACTACTATGAATCAGAAAGTAATTTCATATATTCAAATGTATATGGTAAACTCTAAAGCAGTACTAATAATGTAACTTATATGCTGAAAATATTACTAATCATTAAACTACTGCATTATAAAATAGTGAAAAATAAAGTAAAAAGAGGAACAAAAAAGTCATGAAAAAAAATTTTAAAACTGAAATGGCAGACATAAATCCAACTATATAAATAACATTAATATAAATGAATTAAATATATGTTCCAATTATATACTATCTAAAAGATACAGTTCTATGAAGCATTTGAAGAATTAATACCAAATCTTTACAAAATCTTCCTCCTCCAAAAATAGGTGAGAAAACACTTCTCAACTCATTCTGTGAAGCCACCATTACCTTCATACCAAAACCAAAGAAATCACACCAAAACAGCAAACAAGCATCTCTCATACATATGTATATAAAAAATGTTCTACAAAATACTAAATACAAAGTACACCAAATCCAACAAAATAAAAATAATTATACAACATGAACAAATAGGACTTATGCCAGGAATTCAAGGATGGCTCATCTGATATCAATTAATGCAATACATCATATCAAAAGAAAAAAAAATTAAAATCATGTGAAGTTTTCAAAAGATGCAGAAAAATCATTTAATAAAAATCCAACAATCTTTCATGATGAAAACACTCAGCAAACGACATAGAAAAAAACTTCCTGAACCTGCAAAGGAATGTCTGTCTACAAAACAAATGACCTATAACATATTTAATAGTAGCAGATGGAATTCTTTCCTCCTAAGATCAAGAACAATGTAAAGACTGTTCACTTTCACCACACTTCTATTCAACATTATTCTGGGGACTCTATCTAGGGCAATCACATAAGGAAAAGAAACAAAAGTCATCCAAATTGGAAAGGAAGAAGTAAAAAAAACTCCACCTACAGATGACATGATCCTGTGTATACTAAGGAATCCATTAAAAAATGATTCAAAATAACAAATGAATCAGCACTTTGACAGAATACAAGATTCATTATACAAGAATCAATTGCTTTTCTACATAACTGTCACATTCTGAATGTGAAATTAAGAAAACAGTTCCATTTAAAATATCTTCAAAATAATACTCAAAAATAAATTTAACAAATGAAATGCAAAACTTTATTCTTTGAAAAACAGAAAACAGTGCTGATATAAGTTAAGTAAGTTAAAAAACACCTGTTTTATGGATCAGAAAATATTAACATTGTTAAATGGCTATAACTCCAAACTGACAAAGTAATCCAATTAGTATCATATCTAACTTTGTAGAAATTGACAAGGTGACTCTAAAACTCATATGGAATTGCAGAACACCCACAATGAGGTACCATTTCACACCCACTAAGGTGACCAGAACCAAAAAGTTAGATAACAATATGAGTTAGCAAGGATTTGAGGAAACTGAATACCTTCATTATCGGCTCATAGGTATAAAAAATGATAGCCACTTTGATACAGTCTGGCAGTTTATCAAACAATTAAACAAAGTTCCCATTTGATCCAGCAATTTTCTCACTAAGTATAAACCTAAGATAAATGAAACCTATTTTCACACAATAACTTTTACATAAAAGTAGCAGTATTCTTTATTCATAATAGCCAAAAAATGGAAACAAGTCAGTGCCCATTAACAGACAATTGGACAAATAAAATATGGTGTATCTATACAATGGGTCATCGTACCTTTTTATCTGGGGAATCCTCAGTGAGCAGCCATTGTGTGTGTGTTTGTTTCTTGCAGAAAGGTAGAAGCTGAAGAAAGATAAAAAGAAACAAAAAGCTTTTTAAAATCTCTGACTGCAACTAGCATCCAATCCAACACTGTCATTTCCATTCACATTCCAATAGTTAAGTAGCCAAATCCTGAATCAATGAAGCAGGGATATCTTCTCTATTTAATATAGTGGTAGACACTACAAAGCCATGTAGCAAAAAGCATGGACATATAACCCTATTAAAGGAAAGAAGAGCTGTGAACAAGAATCCAGTCTGACATAATCCAAATTATGGGTGTAATTCCAGTCTTTCTCCAAGGTTTTCTCTCTAGAATTTATTTTTTTCTTTTCTCATAGGCTGCAATGTAAATATGGAAGTAACTTAGCTTCAAACATGCAGTTCAGGATGAAGTACTTAGAAATGTCAGAGCTGCAGGATAGAAGGAACCCGTCAGGATTTACTCTTGGAGCAGAGCTCAACTGTAAGCTTAGATTTCTGAGTGGTTTATGAGAAATAATTTACTACCAAGTTATTAAAATCTCCCTATTTTGGATGATCTTAAAGTATTCTAAATTTAATTAATACAATTAATATCATCTTAATGTAGCTGATCTTATTAAGAGTGACAGAAATAAATTGAGTGCTATCAGGCTTATAGTAAAAAAGCAGACTATATCAACTATAACTGAACATATTAGTAAATACAGACATATTTGTTTTATCCCTGAGTGTGTAACAATGAAAATTAAATCTGCTATATAATAAACACAAGTATAATGAGTACTGTCAAAGTCAAAGATTAGGATATAACAAGGGAGACCTAACTAGTCTGTAGTCAAGAAAGCTCTCTCTAAAGAAGTGATGTTTAAAATGATTCCTAAAGGCAGAATAGTAATTACCTAGGTAAAAGGGTTAAAGGTGAAAGGTGTTCCAAACACAGAGAAAACCAAATTGTTTAATGACCCAGAAGCAAGAAAGAACATGGCATAATGAGGACATGAAATGCACCCTGATGGCCAGAGTTCAAAGAGTGAGGGAGGAAGATTGGAAGATGAGGCCAGATCTTAGAAGATCATATTAAAGATCAGAACTACAAAAAATAAATAAATAAATAAGAGAAAATTCAGAACTGTAGCAAACCTGTAAACACAGCTTCCAACTGGGTATGATAATTTTAAGTTTTAATATTTTCAGAATACAGATAATTATATTTTTTTATTACGAAGAATAATTCATGGAGCGCCTGGATGGTTCAGTGTGTTAAAGCCTCTGCCTTCTGCTCTGGTCATGATCTCAGGGTCCCAGGATCGAGCCCCACATCATGCTCTCTGCTCAGCAGGGAGCCTGTTTCCCCCTCTCTCTCTGCCTGCCTCTCTGCCTCCTTGTGATCTCTTTCTCTGTCAAATAAATAAAATCTTAAAAAAAAAAAAAAAGAAGAAGAAGAAGAATTCAGTCTGGGGCATGTTGGAATGGTCAGTCCTTTAATATACTTAAGTGGGAACATTCAAGTAATTCTCAAATTCAAGGAGTTGATGGTCTGGATTCAGACTCAAGTCAACATTTCAACAGGTCATATCTGCTTTATAGTTACTGTCATAAAGATGATAATAAAGGTACAGCTGATCAGTTTTCATTAATTTTGTATTTGTAAATGTGTCTGCTTACTATGCTGTGTTTGTGACCCCCAAATCAATAACCATTGGTATTTTCCTGGGAAAGTTCAGAGCCACAAAAAAAAAAGTCACACAGCAAGACTCCCAAGTTCCCAGCTGAGGCATAAGGAGAAACTCTGTCTTCTTGTTCCAGGTCTTATACTGTAAATGAATGTACTTCCCATGGTCTATTAAGTGGCATGTGTTTTCATGGTGATTTCACTGTTTAATATCATCCCGAGCATAGTGCTGATGAGTGTCCTTACCAGCTAAGAAAATAGTGATGTGCCTTATAGGGAAAATATATATGTTAAATAAGCTTTGTTCAGCCAGGAATTATAGTGCTGCTGTCCGTGAATTCAATATTAATGAAATAACAATATAGTTAAACAAGGTGTCTTAAACAGATAAACATATAAAACAGTTATATTTTGGTCAATTGACAAAAATGCTGCTTAATTGTATTTCCACTAATGTCAAAAACTCAGTATTCACTAATTCAGACTTGGCAGTGACTTTAAATAATGAGAATAAAAATGTAAATAAAATGTAGAGTTTCTTATATTTGCATGTCTATCCTTCAGGACATAGGAATTTAAATTTAGAACCGTGAGAATGTTTATGAGCAGGGACTTTATAGGTACATTTTACTGAGGTCAGAATTATGTTATATATTTCCACTGGCTTTCAACATATTTGTGCATTACATTCTCCCTCAAATAACATTTAATCATCCATATATGTTATTTTTAAATTACTAAGAAGAATAATGTGTAATTAATTGGAATATACATGGGAAACGTACAATTCAATGGCATAAAACTTTTTGAGAACTGGCAAGAGTAGGCATTCAAATTTCAATAAAGTGTATTTATTACACATAATTAGGGCATTTACTCATTACTTGATATGTGAAATATTCTTTAATTTCCAGTAAAATTGCTTTTGTAGAAATTTTAAGGAAACCAAAGAAAAAACACTGGTTGGCCTGATTTGTCTCATAATTAATACACTAATTCATTGTGAAATACAGCTTTATTGCACATTATTTTAAAATAGTGCAATTTCATATATTGAAATATAAGGCAAATGGACTAATATTTGGAACAAATTATTTCGATCATTCTTTGCAGGCTTAGTATTACATAGGTGTAAGCTTTTTAAAAATTATGAAAAATGTAAATTTCCTTTAAGAATACAAACATTAATTTGCATAAAGTGCTATCTAAAAAGTTAAATTTAGGGGACTAAAGATAACCAAGACTCAAAAATGGTACCTTATGCCTGAAATTCTCTCAAATCTCCTTTATTTTTAAAGGTCTTCCTAAATAGGCGTAGAAAACATATGTAAATGTTTTGATTCTGGTTTAGTAACTAAGCTTCAGTGTTTTAATGTTCTTAATGTAAATTTAATGTCTTCAGTCTTAGTTTTACTTTAATATTTTTTAAATTTCAACCCAAAGTGTAAATTCACAAAGTATAGTCCATGAGTTATATGTGACATTATGGATAACAGCAGTCTATTGGTCCTTTCTCCCATCTCCTACTTCCAAGAGGAAACTACTTTCATTCTTTCAGATGAAAAAATATTGACCTCCATGTCATTAAATAGCATCCTTAAATTTTCAAACACTGACATCCTCATATAGAAAAATTAGAGATTCGGTTGTCTTTCCTTTCCTCTTTCCCTTATTTTATGATTGCTTCCACTTTCTTTAAAAATGCTTACTCTACAAATAGAGTAATTCTCAAATTAGTTATCCTTCTGGCCTCACTCCATTCCCTGTGAGACCTGTGTGAAACAGGCCACTGTACCAGTGATTGAAAAGGAATTTCTTCTCTCTTTTTTTAAATCATTTTATAGACAGAAAAACAATGTTTGAAAATAAATGTGTAATGATAGTAATAGCATTATTTCCTATGCAATGTATCTTCAAAGATGGCACTGAGGGGTGCCCAGGTGGCTCAGTCAGTTAAGCGTCTGCCTTCAGTTCAGGTCATGATTCCCTGGAATTGAATTATTGAATTCTTGGAATTGAGCCCCACATCATACTCTCCACTTAGTGGGGAATCTGCTTCTCCCTCTCCCTCTGCCCACCACCCCACTGTGCTCTCTCAAATAATAAAAACTTTAAAGAAAAAACCAAGGTGGCATTGATATTTAAACAGGTTGTCTTTTTTTTTTTTAAATAAGCATTTAATAATACTTGTTTAAAATTTAAATTCCAGTTAGTTAACATACACTGTAATACTAGTTTCAGGTTGCTTTTGAAAAATATAAGTTCAGCTTGAGGGAAGATCTAAGATAGGCAGTATAGAAAAACCCTGAATTTTTGTACTTCCCTTACAAACACATCAGATATATATATATATGGAGAGAGAGAGAGAGAGAGGAGAGAGAGAGAGAGCGCTCAATTCCTCCTAAAGAAAAACTGAGGGAGGACTGAACAACTTCTGCATAACAGAGGGCAGAAGGACAAGTACATAAAAGAAGGAGTGATGGAAAGATGGAAAGATGGAAAAAGAGGGGCTCCTGGGTCAGTCGTTAAGCGTCTGCCTTCGGCTCAGGTCGTGATCCCAGGGCACTGGGATCGAGCCCCACATCGGGCTCCTTGCTCAGCAGGAAGCCTGTTTCTCCCGCTATCATTCCCTCTGCTTGTGTTCCCTCTCTCGCTGTGTTTCTCTCTGTCAAATAAATAAAATCTTTAAAAAAAAAAAGAAAGAAAGATGGAAAAAGAGAGACACTATAATGTTGGGAACCTCACCCCTAATGCTATGAACTGCAGAGGGATAATGCTGAGGGACAAGGAGATTTTGTCTGCCCTGGGACTAGAACAAAAGGCATGATTTAAATAAGCAACTCAAATGTAAAGGAAATAACTATATCCCAAATAGTGGTGGGACCTGCTAGAACTCTTTCCAGTGTTAGAGGGGCTGGTGAACACTACTGTTTATTTCCTCTCAACTTGGTAGCATACACAGAAGCAGGGTCTAGATTCCCTAGGCAGCCTCTCATCTCAGTGAGCTCTGTGCCCCTAGTCCACAACAGACCCAGATATCTTGGAGCATGAAAAGGAATTGCATTTTAAAACAGCAAATGGAATTTAAAGGAACCAGCCCTAAAATTCTGCCAAATAGCAGAGGAGCTGCTATAACTCTTCCTGGGCTCAGAGGAGCTAGTAAATGCATTTATGTTCCCGTCCACCTTGATAATACAGACGGAACTGGGTCCAGGCCATATATGGCCTACCATATCAGCAAGCCCCAGGTCCATAGCAATAACAGCCCAATCATTTCCCAAGGTGCCCTCCCTAATCATTACCCCTAAGCTCCAGGACTCCAAAGAAGGCATCCACAGTGCAGCACACACAGGGCCATCTAGACAGTGTTCACTACAGATCTAGTCATCTTGACAAAGCAACACAGTTGCAAAGCATCTTAAAACACTCCAGGCCTTCACTCACCTCAGCTGTATTGGACTCTCTAGGGTACTACTTGCACAGAGCACCCTAGGACCTCACAGCACATGCCTGCTTCAGCTCAGTGTTGCCTTGCTGGAATACCCTTCCTGGAATGCCCCAGGAACTCACAGACCATGTGTGCTTTGGCTCCAGCCACCCTACTGTGTGGATGTACACCCTATGTGGAACACCCAGGACTTCCAGGTTTCCAATTCAGCTTCAACTGTCCACTGAGAGCACCCTCTACAGAAGAGCCACTGGACCACTTTGACTCATGTTGAGGTCAACTTCGGCCATTCCACCAGGATGGCCCCATGAAGAGTGCCTCAGAATACTCAGCCTTTGACCAGTATAGTTCCAGCCCACCAGCCAAAGCTACCAGGCACATGTGATCCACACAAGAGTTGTACTTATTGCAAGGCAATTCCTTCAAGTCTAGGAGAAGAAGCTGTTCTGCCTAATTTATATAAGCAAACACAGAGAATCAAACAAATTGAGGAGACAGAAGAATAAACTCCAAATGGAAGGACACACAAAATGTCAAGAAAAGAATTAAATGAAACAGAGATAAGCAATCTATCTGATAATGAGTTCGGAGTAATGGTCATAAAGATACTCACTGAACAGGAGAGAAAAGTTGATGAATTAAGTGTCAACTACCACAAAGAGCTTTAAAAAAATCTGAGTAGAAGAATACAATAACTGAAATAAAAATACACTAGGGGAATCAACATTAGATTAAACAATTCAGAAGAACAGGTCAGCAATCTGGAAATTAGGTTAGTGGAAAATAGCACAGCAGAACAGCAGAAAGTAAATAGATAAATATGAGGACAGGTTAAGAGATCTCTAGGACAGCATCATGCATCCTAACATTTACATTTTTAGGGAGTCTAGAAGTAGAAGAGAGAGAAAGGGGAAGAAAACTTATTTGAAGAAATAATAGGAAACTTAACTAAACTGGGAAAGGAAACAGACATCCTGGTCCAGGAAGCACAGACAATAGCAAACAAGGTGAACTAAGGAGGTTCACACCAAGAGCCATAGTAATTAAAATGTCAAAGATTAAAGATAAAGAATCTTAAAATTACCAAGAGAAAAACAACTAATTACATACAAGGGAAACTTCATAAAGCTATCAGCTGCTCTTCAGCAGAAAATTTGTAAGCCAGAAGAGAGTGGCATAACATATACAAAGTTCTAAAGAAAAAAAAAATCTGTAACCAAGAAGAGTCTACCTGGCAAGGTTCTCATTCAAATTGAATGAGCAATATAGAGTTTCCCAAACAAAAGTTAAAGGAGTTCTTCACCACTAAACTGGCCTTATAATAAATGTTAAAGAGAATTCTCTAGGTGGAAAAGAAAAAGTCATTAAAAAATATATGAACAGAAAAATATTTCACAAGTAAAGCAAACATACAGTAAAGGCAGTGGATCAATCACTTATAAAGCTAGTATGAAAGTTAAAAGACAAAAGTAGTAAAATCAATTTTAAGTAAAAATTAGCTGAGACATTCACAAAATGAAACAATTCAAAATATGACATTATATACATAAATGTGCAGAAGGGGAGTAAAAATGTTCTTTTAGAATGTGCTCAAACTTAATCAACCATCAACTTAATATAGACTGCTATATATTTACAATATTACAATGAACCTAATGGTAATGATAAACATCACACTAGGGAAGTCATCAATCACAAGGAAATACAGCAAGAGAAAAAAGGAAAAGAGGACTACAAAACAATCAGAGACAATAAAATAGTAATAAGTACATAATTATCAATAATTACTTTAAATATTAATGTTCTAAATGCTCTAATCAAAAGGCAAAGAATGAAAGAACAAATAAAAATGTAAAACCCATCTATATGTTGCCTGCAAGTGACTCACCTCAGACCTAAAGACACATAGAGACTGAAAGTGAAACGAATGAAAAATATATTTCATGCAAATGGAAACAGAAAAAAACAAAAGCCAGGATTGGATACATAGATACAACAAATTTTAAACAGAGACTATAAGAAACAAAGTGTATTACATTATGATTAAGGTAACAATCCAACAAAGCGATGTAACAATTATAAATATGCCCACAACATAGAAGCACCTAATTACATAAAGAAAATATAAACAGACATAAAAGTAAAAATTAACAATAAAATATTAAAAACAGAGGGCTTTAACTCCCCACTTACATTAATGGGTAGATCATCCAGATGGAAAATCAAGAAGAAAATGATGACTTTGAAGAATACATTAGACCTAATGGACTTAAATATATACAGAACATTCCATCCAAAATCAGAACACACATTCTTTTCAAGTTCACATGGAATATTCCCCAGAACAGACTCCATGTTAGGCCATAAAACAAGTTTCAATAAATATAAGAAGACTCAAATCGTATCAAGCATCTTTTCTCACCACAATGGTATGAATCTAAAAATCATTTACAAGAAAAAAAAGAATTACAAAAAACACAAACCTGTGGATACTAAGTAACATACTAAACAACTAGTGGGTCAACAAAGAACTCAAAGAGAACATAGAGAGAGAGAGAGGGAGACACAAATGAAAATGAAAGAACAATGATCCAAAATCTTTGTGAAGTAAAAGCAGTTCTAAGAGATAAATTTATAGGGATGTCTCAAAGAATAAAAAATTCTAACGATCTAATTTTATACCTTGAAAAAATAAAAACAAGCAAAGCCCAAAGCTAGATGAAAGAAATGAATAAAGATCACAGTGAAATAAATGATATGGAGACTAAAATTAATAAGAAAGATAAAGAAAACTAAGAGCTAGTTCTTTGAAATGATAAAATTGATAAGACTTTGACAGACTCATCAAGAGAGGACTCAACTGAAATCAGAAATGCAAGAGAAGTAACAACTGACAACCACAGATATAAAAAAAATTAAGAAACTAATATGATAAATTAAACACCAATAAATTGGACAACCTAGAAAAATGGATAAATTCCTAGAAACATACGGTCTTCCAAAATTGAATCAGAAAGAAATACAAAATAATTAGGCATGAAAGTGAATCAATAATAAAAAATTACTAACAAACAAAAGTATAGGAACAGATAGCTTCACTGGTGATTTTTACTAAACATTTAAAGAAGAGTTAATACCCATTGTCCTCATTATTAAAAAAAAAAAAGTGAGAGGAATAAAATCTTCCAAATTCATTCTATAAGGCCAGCATTATCCTGACACCACCCAAAGACTACAAAAAAAGAAAACTATAGGCCCATATCCCTGATGAATATAGGTGCAAAAACATGGATTTTAACAAAATACTAGCAAACCAAATTAAACAATGCATTCACCATGATAAAGCGGTATTTATTCCAGGAAGGAAAGGATGGTTCAATATCCACAATTCAATCAACATGATATATCACTTTAACAAAATGAAAGATAAAAATTATATAATCATCTCAATAGATACAGCAAAAATATTTGACAAATTTTAACATCCATGCATGATAAAAACTTTCAAAGTGGGCTTATAAGAAACATACCTTAACATAATAAAGGTCATATATGATAAACACAGCAAATATCATATTCAATGGTGAAAATTGAAGATATATCTTCTAAGATCAGGAAAAAGATGAGGATGTACATTCTTGTACTTTTATTCAACATAGAACAGGAAGCCCTAGTTGCAGCAATCAGACAAGAGAAGTAAAAGACATATTGGTAAGGAAGAAGTAAAAGTGTCAGTATTTACAGATGACATGATACTATATAAAGAAAACTGTAAAGACTCAAAAAAATCAAGAATAAATGAATTCAGTAAAAATACTGATACAAAATTAGAATATAGAAATCTGTTACATTTCTGTACACAAATAATGAAATAACAGGTAGAGAAATAAAGAAAGCAATCCTATTTTCAATTGTACTGAAAAGGAAAAAAAAATTATGAATAAATTTAACCAATGAGGTGAAAAACCTGCATTCTGAAAACCATAAAGCATTGATGAATGAAACTGAAAGTTACACAAACAAATGGAAATATACTATGCTCACGGATGGGGATAATTAAATTGTTAAAATGTTCATACTACCAAATAAATTTACAGAATCACTATAATCCCTATCAAAATATCAATGATATTTATCACAGAACTGGAGCAAATAATCCTAATAGCTTTATGGAACCACAAAAGACTCTGAATTGCCAAAACAATCTTGACAAAGAAGAAAAATACTGGAAGTATCACAATCTCAGCTTTTAAGATATACCATAAAACTATAGTAATCAAAACAGTATTGTACTGGCACAAAAACAGACACATAGATTAATGGGATAAAATAGAAATCTCATAAATAAACCTGCACTATATGGTCTGTTGATCTATGACAAAGGAGGTTAGAATATGCAATCGGGAAGTGACAGTCTCTTCAATTCATAGCATTAGGAAAACTGAACAGCTACATGCAAAGGATTAAACTGGACTACTTTTTTACACTGCATACAAAAATAAACTCTAAATGTTTTAAGACCTAATGTGAAACCTAAAACTATAAAACTTTTAAAACATAGACACTAATAACTTTGACATATGCTTTAGCAGCACCTTTCTAGATATGTTTCCTAAGGTAAGAGAAACAAATATAAAAATAACTTATTAGGATTACATGAAAATAAAAAGCTTTAGCACAGTAAAAGTAAATCATTAAGAAAATATAAAGGCAACATACTAAATAGGAGAAGTTATTTGCAAATAATATGTAAGAGGTTAATGTCTAAAGTATATAAAGAATTTATATAAGTCTTCACACAAAAAACAATCTCATTAAAAATGAACAGTTTAAACATTTTCCCAGAAAAGGTATACAGATGGCCAACAGACACATGAAAAGATGCTCAGCATTGCTAATTATTAAGGAAATGTGAATTAAACTATAATGAGATACCACTTTACATATGTCAGAATAGCTTGTATCAAAAAGACAAATAACTAGTGTTAGCAAGAATGTGGGAAAAAAAGAGAACCCTTATGCACTATTGTTGGGAATGTAAAATGTTGCAGCCACTGTGAAAAATAGGATTGAAGATTCTCAAAAAATTGAAAATAGAAATACCATATGGTTCAGTAATTCTACTATAGGGTATTTACCCAAGAATATGAAAACTAACTAAAAAAGATATATGCACCTCTATATTTATTGGAGCACTATTTATAAAAGCCAATATACAAAGCAGCCCATGTGTCCATTGATAGATGAATGGATAAAGTTGTTGTATATGATTGCAATGAAATATTGCTCAGCCATAAAAAAGAATGAGATCCTGCCATTTGTAACAACATGGATGGACCTACAGTGTATTATGCTAAACAAAATAAGTCACACACAGAAAGACAAATGCCATATGATTTCACTTATTTGTGGAATCTAAAAAAAAAATTTAAAAACTGAACAAATGTAACAGAATTATAAATACAGAGAACAAACTGGTTGTCAGAGCAGAGTTGTACAGGGTGTTAGGTAAAATAGCTAAAGAAGATTAAGAGGTACAAAGTCACAGGCATGAAAAGTACAGCATAGGCAGATGACATAATACTATATATAGAAATCCCTAAATATTCAAAAACAAACAAAAAATCCAGAGCTGATAAATGAATTCAATCAAGTCACTGGATACAAAAGCAGTATACAGAAATCTATTGCATTTCTACACGTTAATAATAAAGTTAGAGAAGTAGAAATCAGAAAAAAAAATCTCATTTACAGTTGCACCAAAAATAACAAAATACATAGGAATAAATTTAATCAAGGAGGTAAAGGCCTGTACTGTGAAAATTATAAAATACTGATGAAAGAAACTAAAGATAACACAAATAAATGGAAAGCTATTCCATGCTCACGGATTGAGAATATTGTTAAAATGTCCATACAAATCAAAGTAGTATGTAGTATGTCCATACTACAGATTTAATGTAATTCCTATCAAAATACCAACAGTATTTTTTACAGAATTAGAAAAAAAGCAATCCTAAAATTTGTATGGAACCATAGTAAAGTCCAAATAGCCAAAGCAATCTTGAAAAAGAACAACAAAACCAGAGGCATCAAAATTCCAGATTTCAAGATTTATTACAAAGCTATAACAAATCAATCAGTATTGTACTAGCACAAAAATAGACGCATGGATCCATAGAACAGTACAGAAAGCCCAGAAATAACCCTGGGATTATATGGTCAATTGATTTTTTGATAATGGAGGCAAAAATATGCAATGGGGAAAAGGCAATCTCTTCAACAAATCTGGAGAGCTACTAGCAAAAGAATGAAACTGGATCACTTCTTTATACCATATACAAAAATAAATTCAAAATAGATTGAAGACCTAAATGTGTTGCCTGAAATCATAAAAAAAACCTAGAGAAAGCATAGGCAGTAATTTCTCTTCGTCCATAGCAACATTCTTTTTTAGGTATGTCTCCTGGGGCAAGGGAAACAAATGCAAAAATAAACTACGGGACAACATCAAAATTAAAACAAAATAAAACAAAAACAAAAAAACTTCTGCAAAACAAAATAAAGAATCAATGAAACAAAAAAACAACCTACTGAATGGAAGAAGATATTAGCAAATGACATATTCGATAAAGGGTTAGTATCCAAAATATATAAAGAACTTATACAAATCAATACCCAAAAATAAATAATCCAATTTAAGAAATGGGCAGAAGATATGAACAGTTATTTCTCTGGAGAAGCCGTCTGGATGGCTAGCAGACACATGAGAAGACGCTCAACTTCATTCATCATTAGGGAAATGCAAATCAAAACTACAATGAGATTCCACACCACACCTGTCAGGATGGTTAAAATCAACAACACATGAAATAACTATTGGTGAGGATATGGAAAAAAAGAAACTTCTTGCACCATTGGTGGGAATGAAAATTGGTGCCACCATTGTGCAAAACAGTATGAAGTTTCCTCAAAAAAAAAATTAAAAATAAAAAGCTGCCTCATGGTTTAGGAATTATACTATTGGATATTTATCCAAAAAAATACAAAAACACCAATTCATAGGGATATGTGCACCACTATATTTATTATAGCATTATGTGCAATAGCCAAGATATGGAAACAGTTCAGATGTCACAAATCAATAGATGAATGGATAAAAAAGATGTAGCATATATATAAACAATGGAATAATATTCAGCCATAATAAAGAATGACATCTTGCCATTTGCAACAACATGGATAAACAAAATAAGTCAGAGAGAGACAAATACCAGATGATCTCACTCCTATGTGGAATTTAACAAACAAACAAATGAGGATAGCAATTTAAAAAAGTACATTTATGATGAAAAAAAGTGAAGTGATAAAAGAGAAAAATCTATATGTGCTGCATTTTCACCCTGATGTTTGACAAGTCATTGATATTTGGAATTCCTTATCTATATATGCCTTCAAACATTCTGGTTTAGCTTGAGATCTAAGCATAAATTTGACATTTTTATTGTTTATTAAATTTCTCATGTGCATTAAAAAAGGCTAGACTCTACTAATAAGGCAATTCTTGGATGTGGCTTAATTACGAATTGTCCTTTGAATATCAGTTCTGTTAATACGAATCTGTTGATACTGAAAATATGCCAGACATCTTAAACTCTTCACAATCAATAAAGTCTGTTTTCAGATGTCAGGTCAGCAACTTCTTGTACAATATCCGCTTTGATGTCTGGTACAGGCTGCCAAACTCTCATACAGTGCAATCTTACAATTAGAACTTCTTTTAGCTTCTAAAAAACTATATAAAAATTTTTTTAAACTCATTGATTTATATTACACTACTCCCCCTAGTTGTGCTAATGCCACTTGAAACAAAATTAAACTTCTGTTTCTACAATACTCTTTTAACTTTCATAACACTTTTTCAGTCAAAGTGCAGTTTCAAAATATTTTCTTAAAAAGTGTCCTTAATGTTGGTATTCAAAGACTTACCTTTCAAGCGAGCACTGTGCTTTATGTAACTAAGTAAAGCAAATTCTGAAAAAAAAATTGTCAGCTAGTAGACAATTGAATAAGCATTACATTCTGTATATGCCATTCTACAAGATATTTTGAAAATGTGAAATTAAAAAACTAATGATATACTGTACGGTGACTAACAACATAATAAAAAAATAAAAGAAAATGTGAAATTCAGATAAATACATGATAAACTGCTTGACTTATTTCACTGGTTTCTTAACCGCAGTAGCAATGACAGTGTGCTTGTCACAGGTATTCCATTTATTTCCTTCTTTCTGCCATCCTGGTAACCTTGTGGTTATGTGAACTTCATAAGAATCAACCTGGCAAGAGTGAGGTATCATTTCTTCTTCAGATTAGTTAGGGAAATAGGAGGTAATTTCCATATCCTCTCTTAACTCAAATAATTGGCTCTATGTTCAGGGACAAATATAACCATCAGAGGCTACGATGTATGAATTACTGTCACAAGAAAAAGCAAGGGGATATTAATTATTTCCAATGAACTAAGAGACAGATGGAGCCATTAAAACTTCAAGAAGTGGCCAAATATTATTAATTCATATGGCATTCATTATATCACTATTGATCATACCAGATTCCTTTTGGTATTATTAGATGTGATGTTCAAGACTATAAAGTTTTCAAGAAATTTCTATATAAAAATATCTGCCACGGCTGCAATGAAGTAAGTTAAGCAGCAAAGAGGAGACCGATGGCTGAGTTCAAGTTTCTTATCTGTCACTATATTTTAGGAAAAAATAAATATTACCTTCCTATGTATCAAGTTCCACTGTCAGGAATAAGAAAGAAAATAAAAATATTAATTCAGATAATACAATAAAAGGGTTTATTTATATTGCTCCTTCCAGTTCTATATAGACGAAGTTACTGGTTGGTTTCAAAAAAGTAGTTGTGCCATGCTATAGCATGATACATGTTAGAGTCATTAAAAGTAATTACTTCCATTTGGTTTTTGTTTTGGTTGTCCAAAAGATGAATAAAAATTGCAAATGTCTTATATCATTATTAATAGTGAGAATGGTATTATTACTCCTCTTAGTATGATTTATCAGGTGCCTAATATGTACAAGGCATTGTTTAAATGTTTTACATATATTTTACTTAGTCTTCCTAACAAATCCAAAGATAGATATTGCTATTATTCTTTCATGTTAAATATTCATGGTCAGATAATCAAGCAAAAGTTTTCAGCCAGTAAGATGCATGGCATATCTTAATGGCTGAATTGTTGAATTCTGAGTTAATAGAGGAAGATTAATCATAACTATTTTTCTTTACCCAGCCATGGTCATTTGGCAGAGCCAATTAATAGTGAACTCATATTGTATGACACAGTGGTCACTCCTTGCCATATTCTAAGTCTTTCCCTTTAATTACATATTCCCTTTCAACCACTGGGAAAATATTTGTCATGAGAAAAAATATTTCAAATATCAATTTCTAAGGTATTCACACTAGTATAATGCAAACCAGCATTATTCACAATAGAATGGATATCATATTATTTTGTGTCTTACTGAAAAGCTTTCATCAGAGTTTTATTGGAGAAAAGCAAGATTGGTTTTTATTTCAGATACCTCAAGTCAAACCTAGAGGCAAAGTGAGACTATGAACTGGAATGACCTTATACAGTGTACTTTGATTTGCCTTGATTAAGGCTAATGATTTACCTAATTTATGAAATAATAGATACTCTGAACAAGTAGGTGAGCTATGTGGGAATTTTCCCCATGATTAAGTTATGGTCCTTTCTACGATGGGATAAGGATTCTTCCTTTATTCTTTCAGACTGTATGAACAAAATGCCAAAACTTGTAAATGTGAAAGATTAGCAAACACATATATATATATGTATACACACACAGAAGTGACCCAAATGTTTTGTTATAATATTTGGCAATAGTTTTTCATGTAATATTTCTATGCCCCAAATATTAAAGTAAATAAAAATGTCTGTATATGTGCCATCAGTAAAATTACTCATGTTTATTGTTTTTTATGCTAAGTAAATACTGTTTGTTCTATTTGCTTGTAAATTTTCACTCTGGTCAGAAGTGAATATGCTTTAAAAAAAAAAGAACTGAATGAGCTTTCTCCTTCATTTCTTTTCCTTTCTTCTCTTTATTTTATTGAATAAAATCAGTAATAGGGCTATTATAGAAAACGTGGATGGGACACAGAAATAAAACTATCATGCTTCTGGGTCGCCTGGGTGGGTCAGTGGGTTAAAGCCTCTGCCTTCTGCTCAGGTCATGATCTCAGAGTCCTGGGATCGAGCCCCATATCGGGCTCTCTGCTCAGCGGGGAACCTGCTTCCCCCTCTCTCTCTGCCCACCTGTCTGCGTACTTGTGATATCTCCCTCTGTCAAATAAATAAATAAAATCTTAAAAAAAAAAACCAACTATCATGCTTCCAATCTAAGAACTATCTTCATTAACAGTACAGAAGCCAGCCACAGAAAGGGCAAGAAAGCAGCCAGACCTAAAATATGTTTAGTAACAAGATGGTAAATACCTTGGGATGCCTTCAGGCTTTTTCCCTTGTTCCACTTCTCTCTAAATATCTTTACCCTTCTCATCTCCCACCCCACATGCAGTCTCAACCACATGGTAATAAAACATCTACTACAATAATTAGCACACAATGAGTGCTAACTATGTGCTAAAATGTTCTCAATGCTCCATGTGTCATTGAATCCCAGCAATATGCCTATAAGGTAATATTAATGGGATCTGGATTTTGAGAGGCAACATTATCATAGAAGTTGGAAATCAGATTACTTTGGCTCAAATTTCGTCCTGGCTGCTTCCTAGCTATGTGACCCTATGCAACTACATGGCATCTCAGTGTCTGGTTTCCTTTTTCTGTAAAAGAAGTAATACTTCCTCCAAGGGTTATGGATATTATATAAGGTTTTTGCCAAATAAAAACATTTTAAATGTAGGAGTGGAACCTATGGCACAGCCAATGTGTGTTTCAGTCAGGATTGAAATGCAAGCAGTTTTACATAAAGATTATAACTTCTACTTTATATTGCTATCCTGATCAAGGGCCATACCCCTAATATCCATGGTATGCAGGAAAAAAAAAGTGAGCCCTGGGAAAAATATTAGAACATCTATACATATTTTATCTAAAAATTAATAAAGAAAAAATAAAATAAAAATTAACAAAGACATTGAGATTTACATTTAAATCTCAATTTAAATGTAAATTTAAATAAAATTTATAAAATAAATTTACATGTACATTGAAACCGTACATTTAATGTACGGTTTGCTACTGTTGCTCTCATTGGCTCCAGGTGACCAGCCATCATGCACCATGATTCACTGAGATTCCGGAGTATAAGTTCCACAGTGTGAAGCAACTTCAATCCTCCTTTTGCCTTTGGAGAATTACAATGTGCTTCTGTATGGACCTTGGGAAGTGTTTAAAGTATTTTCACTGATTTTAACTCCTCTAACTCTCACAAAACTGTCATGTAACTTAGAAAATTCTTTAATAAAAGATTATAACAATTGTACAATATAAGGGGACAAAAATAAGTAAATTTATTGTGTGTGTGTATGTGTGTGTATTCCTTATCCTAGTATGTGCTCTTCATTAGCAACCTTGCAGTGGCAAAGAACACTAACCATCTAAACTGCTACACTTAGGGGCACCTGTGTAGTTCAGTTAGTTAGGCGTCTGACTTTTCATTTAGGCTTGGGTCATGATCTCAGTCAGTGTTGTAGGATTAACCCCTCTGTCAGGCTCCATGCTCAGCATGGAGCATGCTTAGGATTCTCTCTCCCCAGATCCCTCACTTTCTCCTTCTAAAATGGATAGATGGATAGATGATAGATAGATCATAGACAGATAAATAGATAAAGTAAACACAACCAGAATTTTGCAAATATTTTTCAAATTGTCATTCGGAATATGGATTATCCAGTAGTATAAATGAAAACACTACACTGTTCACAGGGACTACTGCAATAAGGAAGCTAAATCCAACTCCAAGATGTCATCAATATGGCTAAAACCCAAAAATCAAGATCTTTATAAAAGAATCTTTACAGAAATTTAATGAAGTAGGAGTAATGATTAAAATTGTATCAGGTAGAAGTATGCTGAATATTTTAAGGCAAAATACTTAAAAGAATAAACAAAGATATTTTTCATATTGATTTTATATAAAGAAAGATGCTCAAATTTTGGTTTTTGTTTTTTTTTGATTCACTGATTTCACTGATGAAAAGTAGCTGTCAGTAGTCTACTAGCCAGAAAATATAAGATAAAAAACATAAGCCTAAGCTGTTTTTTGTAAAATTACTTATCCTTATACTTTATTATTTTTTTATTCTTTATTTAGGAAGAGGTTTGAAAATTAGTCTTTCATGTCACTGGTCAAATTTTCTGTATTGTTAGTTTTCTTTATAGATAATAATATCTGTCATTCATTCCTGTTTCAACTTTCCTTTAAATTCTCTTTGGCTTTCTAGCCAGTTTTTTTTTTATCTTTTTTTCTTTCATTTTTAATTTTTTGTTCTAAGCTTTAAAATTTTTCTGAAATTTTAGAAATCACATATAACACATTATTTTCCAAATTATCTGTTTCCCACATAAAAGTATTAAAGTAGGACTATTTTCTGACTCTTCGGTGCAATACTTATCTCCTTTTATACAACAAAGTTTGAAATAAATCCATAGGGTTATATTGTGATGGTCAATACTGAGGGATGCATTAACTTATTTTTGAGTAAAAATATATTCTCTCCAAAAAGGTCTGTTTTTTTTTTTTCATTTTATTGCCTTTGATATTAATCTACAAGATTGATTGATAAGTGGAAACACTGCACAAATATTTCACTGCATTGCTCTAAGTTTCACATAAGGTTCTGCTGAACTAAAGTGAATTTGTTATACCCACTAGTGTTTCTTTCTAATGTGAAGATAATTTATTCCTAATAATTTGAAGAAGTTTATTTTTCCATTAACAAAATCAGTGAATAAAATATTTACTACATATGGTCAATTTTCACAATTAAAAAATTTCTTGGGGTACTGGGTGGCTCAGTCATTATAGCGCCTGCCTTCAGCTCAGGTCATGATCCCAGGATCCTGGGATGGAGCCCCATATGGGGCTCCCTCCTCAGCAGGAAGCCTGCTTCTCCCTCTCCCTCTCTCACTCCCCCTGCTTGTGTTTCCTCTCTTGCTGTGTCTCTTTCTGTCAAATAAATAAAATCTTTTAAAAAAATTTTCTTTCCATGAAATTCTAAAAAGGAATTCCTAGTCCATTTGTGATTCTTACATTGATCGGAAACATTTTCTACCTGTAAATGTATTATATTCATTTATACTGACTTAGGACATTGCAAAGGATTTATGGACTGAATTTGGGCTTAGTCCCACTAACTTAGCTATTTCTGATAAGTGGTAGATTAAATATATAAAAGGGTTCAAAGAGACAAGGGCTCAGGTGGGAAGATAATTGACCTAGGTCTTGTCCTCTGTATAGGCTAAGCCAGTGACATTTGATGAAGAGATGAAATGTTTTCCCCAATATCTTGCATCAAATACATTAAATTAGCTTTTAAGTATTATATGCAAAACTATCATGGCCATAGCTTAATGTACAAGTAGAATCAAAATAAGATAATTAAATATGTGAATTTATTATCCAAAATTAAATGTTAAACAAATTAGATACATAAAATATGAAGATATGCTAAAGTCATCAAATTGATATCTATATTATTTGGATTTCCCTTTAAAAGCTGCTAATTTTTTTCAAACCTGAAGATTTGCTGTCCATTTGAAGCTTTGGTATTCTCTGTTTTTCATTTTCCTCTTTAAATATATTCTGGCAAAAACCTCAGTGTATGATACAAAAATAATCCCAATTGCCACATCAGGAGGAGAAAACTAG
Organism: Procyon lotor; assembly: GCA_028646535.1. NCBI lineage: Eukaryota > Metazoa > Chordata > Mammalia > Carnivora > Procyonidae > Procyon > Procyon lotor. Next base: position 34,743,742 of record CM053605.1, read on the forward strand.
AGTATATAAAACTTTAAGAAGGAAACACCCTTCTGTTCTACTCCATAAATTCTTTAGAAGCTGACATCTAATGTGTCAACAAAATTCCATGAGCAAGAAAAGGCAATCCCAAGAGAACCTCTAGACTACAGATGACAATAAAGATACTATAAACACACTACAGAGTTTATTGCCAGCATTAATTCCACATTATAGAACACTGAGGTATTTTATTTATTCTGTGTCAGTTTTTTTTTTTTTTTTTTTTTTTTTTTTTTTTTTTTTTTTTTTTTTTTTTTTTTTTTTGCTATTTCAGTAATTTTACCTCAGACATATATTCACTATGTTAGATTCCATCCTTCAAAACACATTTAATTTAAAGGACATGGTGACTACATTAATGAGAGAATGTGTATAGTCTAAAAAATTGTTAGTAGGAGGGCACCTGTGTGGGTCAGTAGTTAAGCATCTGCCTTCAGATTGGGCGGTGATCCCAGGGTCCTAGGATTTCCTGGGATGGATCCCTGCATCTGGCTCCCTGCACAGCGGGAGGTCTGCTCCTCCCTCTCCCACTCCCCCTGCTTGTGTTCCCTCTCTTGCTGTGTCTCTCTCTGTCAGATAAATAAATAAAATCTTTTTAAAAAATCATTAGTAGAAACAATTTAAAATCTTATTTTTACATTTGCTTAGCATCAGTTTTTTAAATCCACTTGTAGAAGTAATTAGTTTAGAAGAAATAGGGCAGGGGCTCCTGAGTGGCTCAGTTGGTTAAGCATCTGCCTTCAGGTCAGGTCATGATCTCAGGGTCCTGGGATGGAGCCCTGCATCAGACTCTCTGCTCTTTATCATTTGTTATTTGATTTTGTCTTGCTGACTTTTAAATCACAGATTTATTTTCAGACTTACCAAAAAGGTTTTTTTTTCTCTCTTATAAACTCATCACTCACTAGGATATTATAAATGAAGTCTTCCAAGTTTTCTTCTTGCATTTTCATGACTCTGTATTAAATTTAAAGTTTTTGGCAAATCAGGAATTAATTTTAGAATAAATAATAAGGTAGTTGCCATATTTAATTTTCTAGTTATTTAAATCTTTGAGTAGAATTTTAAACATGTCTTCATTTGTATAATGAACATTTCTTATTGAATTTTCTCTTACGTTATATATTCCTTCCAACAATAAATGGGGTGTTTTCCACCACCTTATAGTCCATCTGATTCTTTTTTTTTTTTTTTTTAATTTTATTTATTTTACAGAAACACAGCGAGAGAGGGAACACAAGCAGAGGGAATGGTAGCAGGAGAAGCAGGCTTCCTGCAGAGCAGAGAGCCCGATGCGGGGCTCCATCCCAGGCCCCTGGGATCTGGCCTGGGCCGAAGGCAGACGCTCAACGACTGAGCCACCCAGGCGCCCCCATCTGATTCTTTATTTAGAAATTATATTTAGTGTTCTGCCAAGAAGTGTAAAACACTACTAATAATGAACTGAAATATCCCATGGGTTTTGCTATTAAGCATGACACTGGCTTTTGAGATAGATGGATAAAAAAATAGATACATAATTTTAAAAAAGTTCAGAAAAAGGATTAGAGACAATATTCACAACACACACATATACACCTGAGAGAGAGAGAGAAAGATCCAGTGATCTTTAGACATTTGTTATATATATGTTCAGTGTAATAAATGTTTTACCCCAAATTATCCTCAAATTCCTAGTTGGAGCATGAATGTACAGCTTATTATTCTTTAGTATACTCTTGGATTATACTTGTGAACATGTGATTCAGGAATCTGTCTTATATCATAACTGATATTGGCCTATAATTTCTGTTTTTGTCAAGTTTGTATGTATGTGTGTGTGTGCAAGAGAGAAAGAGAGAGAGAGAGAGATATGCTCAACTGAGTTACCCAGGAACCCCTTGGCACCATACTTTTCATCCTTTCTCTGATATTAATCTGCTCAGTTTTATACTTCTATTTGGTATTCTTGCTTCTTTCTTTTTAAAAAATCTATTAATTTAAAATACAGGGGCGCCTGGGTGGCTCAGTCGTTGAGTGTCTGCCTTCGGCCCAGGTCAGATCCCGGGGGCCTGGGATCGGGCCCCACGTCGGGCTCTCTGCTCTGCAGGAGGCCTGCTTCTCCCGCTACCATTCCCTCTGCTTGTGTTCCCTCTCTTGCTGTGTTTCTCTCTGTCAAATAAATAAAATCTTTAAAAAAAAAAAAAAATAAAATAAAATAAAATACATTCTGGTTTCTTTTCAATTTATCAACCATTTCTGAATGAGGTTAGAGACTGCATATTTGTGGTTGCTTTTTAACTGAAATACAATTTTTACTTAAAATATTTAACTTTGCTCCATTTCTAGCATCTATATGTTTCCATTCCAATTTTGTCTTAGTCCACTGTATTTGCGTTCTTCTTGTTCCAGTAAAGGCAGAAAATTTTCTTTACCATAAAGTTGAGTAAATTCATCAAGATGTATCTCAATGTTAGCTGTTCTGTATTCTAGAAAATCTTTGTCCTTTATTTCCCCTATAATTTCGGTTTTTCTTCATTTCAAAATGTGTTGTTTCTCTAATTTATCTGTTATTAAATATTATTTTCAATTTGTCCTATTCTCTTCTCAGGGCTAGTAATTACATTTAGCTGGATCTTTGCCATTCATAACTCAATGAATTCTGCTTTAGCACAGATACTGTGTGCTGACTTTGCATCTACTATACAACAGATGACTGTGATTAATAATCTTAATTACAATTGCTGCTTCTCTTCTTTCCACTCTTGATTCTGGTTGGTATTTTGACTAAATAATGTTTGTATATTTTTCTCTAAATCTATCGTTCATCTTTTTCTAGTATGAAAACTTGTATATGGCTATCCAGATGTTAGAGATACATTGTGCTTTACAAAACTGACAGTCCTTGTCCTCATGAAAATTATTGTCAGGGCATCAAATACCTGATGCAAAGACTATGATCAATAAGGCAGTAAACAGAGTCAAAAACTATAAAAATAAATACACGTCTGAGAAGGCAACAAGATTACTGTATCACTAAAACTGACACGAATCTTATTTTCTGGTAGTCACCAAGTTTGGTTAGATTGTATACCATTCTTACTTAATTTTCTCTTATAAGAACCTCCCATGCTTTAATATACCTAAGAGTGTCTCTGCCCTTTTCAAACTAAAAGAACGTATTTTAATGATTATATGAAAAGAAATGAGAAAATGTAGAACCTTGATTTGATATGGAGGATAGTTTGCAAATAGTTCAAATGAGATGTTGTTACAATTATCCAGATATGATAAGTGACATATTAAATTAGAGCAGAAGCATCCAGGATAGAGGAATATGATAGAACCACTGTGTTTGATGAATCCATTCATAAGTCAAGATCTCTATTCTCAGGTATGATTTTTAGAAATTATTAGTCATTACTATTAGTCATAAGATGGCTAATGTTGAGCACTAACACAGAACAGTCTTCATTTTAAAACACTGGAACTTTTTCTAAGAATGGCAATGCCTATTTTGAAATTGACACTTTTTTATTTTTTTTAATTTTAGAGAGCGAGCGAGCGAGCTTGAATAGGAGGAAGAGGAAAGAGAGAAAATCCTAAAGGACACTCCCCACTAGGTGTGGAACCCATCACAAGGCTTGATCTTAGGACCCTGAGATCATGACCTGAGCTGATATCAAGAGCCAGTCACCTAGCCGACTGAGCCACCCAGGTACCCCAATACTTGGTATTTTTGAAACAAGCACAGTTTTGTAGAAATTTGCCAAACTAACTGTAATAAATAGACATCAGGTTCATTTGTCAATTTTGGAACTGTTTCTGTACTGACTATTTCTTTTTTTTTTTTTTTAAGATTTTATTTATTTGACAGAGAGAAACACAGCGAGAGAGGGAACACAAGCAGAGGAAATGGTAGCGGGAGAAGCAGGCTTCCCGCTGAGCAAGGAGCCCGATGTGGGGCTCCATCCCAGGACTCTGGGATCATGACCCGAGCCGAAGGCAGATGCTTAATGACTGAGCCACCCAGGAGCCCCTGTACTGACTATTTATTATTTTGGTAATAGGAATTTCACTTTCCTTTCATGAACCCCAAATCTATACATTTCTGATAGGACTGTTGATCATCATACACTATTGTTGACATAGTGGTGGACATGGGACCAAATAGTGGTTAATTATTTTTAAACATCTTCTTATTCACAGAATTTGGTTATAATAGTAGGCATATAATACAAACAGAATATTAAAATATTTTCCTGGAACTGTCAAACCAAATTCAGGGACAGTTTCTCTTTGATTAATCCTTTAACTTCCTTAACTATCTCGTCTAGTGATTTTCATTCATTTAATGCTTGAAGAAAAGCACCTAAGTAACAGAATAAGAAGGGAGGAAAGGTCAGAAAAAGTAAAGAAGGCAATATGATGACTGAAGCAAGATGCTATGCTGATGGCTTTGACAACTGAGGAATGTCCACCACCCAAGCAACACAGGGAATGGATCTGGAGAAGATGGTAATGGCAAGGAAATAGGTTCTACTCTAAAGCCTTCAGAAGGAGGTTGCCCTCCTCCTATCTTAGCCCATTGAACTAATTTCAGAGTTTTGACCTACAAAACTATAAGAATACCAATCTGTGTTGTTTTAGGACACCATATTTTGGTAATTTTGTTAAAGCAGGCACATAAATTAATGCCATATACACTTACACCTAGTGTATGTGTATACACACACATGCACACACACACTTAGTGTTTTTTTTTTAATTATGTTGACACACAATGTTACATTAGGTTCAGGTGTATAACATAGTGACTCTACAACTCTATGCATTATACTATATTCATCATAGTATAGCTACCATCTATCACCAAACAATACTATTACTTTACCATTGGCTATATTACCTATGCTATTCATATAGTCCCTGCGACTTATTCATTCCATAACTAAAAGCCTGTATCTTCTACTCCTATTCATCTATTTTGCCCATCACTCTACTTCCCTTTCCTCTGGCAAACAGCAGCTTATTCTCTGTATTTATGTATAATTAGTTTTAATAACAAGTCTATGCTAACTTTTAATGACAAATTAGAATCTTTCCCATCATTTTCTATACTTTCTATACTTTTGTTTTTTAAAATGACTTAGGGATTTTCTACTCCTTTAAGTTTTGCTCTATGTCTTTAGAATTTTACTAAAGATGTGAAATATTTGACTCTTATACCAATACGAACTCTTTTGAGTATATGTTAATGAGTATTAAAATTATTCACTTTTGGAGGGTCTGATTCTGATTTTCTGTATTGTATAAAGTATCAATCTCTTGTGAAATTCCAACTATAAAAGCCAACTGCTCAGCATTCCTGACTAGAATTCCAGAGAATATTCATTTCTTGAGTGAAAGCAATAAAATGATTCCTTATAAGTTTGTATGTATAAATTCTGAAGTGTGATTTCATAGAGCAGAAACAGATGAAGAGGTCAGGTAGTTATAAGCTAATGAGAAATAAATTGCTATAATCAGTGACCTAACATTGCCTGAAGGATTTCTTTCTACAGTAATGGATTCAGCTGGCAAAGGGTCTTAATGTTCCTGTTTAAAAGTCTTGTTTGGCATTTGTAGTATTATTCTAAAACTTGATTACATCACAGACAGGTTAATCCATTACAAAGCAGTTGCCTGAAGTGATTTGATTTTAATGTTTCGTGAGCAGCCAGTTGTATGAGACTAGATATATAATTTCCTTACTTCCTACTACTAGGATGACCCTTCTTTTCATTTATAAATTGGTTTTTGCTCTGGTCTTTTGGGTAATACTTTATTTTTCTTTAAAGAAAAAAATGTTTATAGCTTAGAGGTCTACTAATTTAAATCCACTCTTGAAAATTATCTCTTGATGGTTTATTTTAAAACTTAAACATTGTTACCTAAGATCAACAGGGCATTTTCAATTTGCTGAATTTTTTTAACCATGTATCTTAAATATTTCATTTGGGCCTAAGGGTGATAACAATATTTCTATATAGATTTCTCTATAGATTAAAATACTTAACAAACTTAAATGAGGAGATTGTTACAGCAACCATAAGAAATGACGATTTTATTGCAATAGTAACCAGTACTACCTATATTATATATTTATGTTTTTCTATTAGGCAAAGGGCAAGAATGCATTTTCTCATCTTCTTGGATGGATTTATCACTCTATCTGTTTAAGAAACATGTCTATTGATGTGACTCATTCTTGCATTCTATTGATCTGCTACACTGATGGCCAATATTTCAGACAATTGCCCTGTCAACCTGGGAAATAGCTGCAGAGCAGAATCTCCAAATGATCTGCAATCAACATGGAGCCTGAGAAGCAAGCATTTATTATAAGCCACAAAAAACTGGGATTGTTAATTACTGCAGTATATCATTGATTATTCTAATAGGAGATTATAAGTGTGTGTGTGTGTGTGCGTGTGTGTGTGTATCTCATATGAACTGTAGGATCTTTTCCCTGGTACCTAATTTGAGATTTTGTCTACAGATGTTTTGCTCTTTGTCTTCTAAATGCAAACTTGAAATAATAACATGTAAAGTATTATTTCACATGACAAAATTCTAACTTTAGAAAGTTTAAATATTTTGTGGTAGCTCATTATGTCTAAGTAACCATAATAGAATACACTGTATAAAAAGAAAACCATCAGGGAACTCACAATTCCAAAATCAAGGAAAAGTATAGGGTCATGTATGAGAAGTCTAAAATATAGCCTCTTTCTTCAAACCCACAGAGAAGCACTGATAAAAGTAAATTCTTCTACTGATATTATTATAAGAGCTTCTGTAAGTAGTTCTTAATTTCCACAAAGACAATTTTCAATCTCATTTTGGAGGATGAGAAAAAAAGAATGGGTAAGTAACACAGAAGAAGAATTTTTATATGTATACAGAGGTACTTCTTTAAATTAATTGTCTTTGGAAAAATCAACCCAATACCTATTTCAAAAAAATGATAAAAAGACACATCTATATAATTAAAGAATTTGAAATAATCCAGAAAGGCTAAGGGTTTCCTATAAGATCAATATGTAACATATGAATTTATGATAGAGTTAGATAGATATTTAACATACAAAACAGACAGACTTGGGAGTGGCCTATATTCATTCCACGTTTTAATATTTTAATGAGATACCCTCAGGTTGGTTGAGGGAGATCAAAGTTAAATGAGAAAATTCTAGTAAGTATAGTAATTTATGGCACGTGAAAGATAAAAATTATTCCTTGCTCTTCACTTACTCTCTACAGTGAGAAAACAATACATGTCTTTTAAAATAAATTATTTCTAAATTAAAATTTTATTTTCCAAAATTTTATAATTCTAATCCATCTCACAGAACACAAGTTCCAATATCAGAATTTGTAAGAAATCTTTAATCATAAAGATTTATATCATCTTTAACATTTATAATAGGCAGAAAACACATAACATTCTCTTTAATATTTTTCCCTATTCATTTATACCCCTCATTTAAGACCATTTTAAATATTTTATATGGAAATGCCGTCCAAATAAAAATATATTTATATATTAAACATTACTTCTTTTATTGATTTCATCTAATATTTGTAAGATTTTAACAAGGGTGAAAATATCTAAGTGCAGCCCTAAACAATAAAAATGAGATCTATGGAAGGTTAAAAGTTTACTGTATGTTTTAAATTATGCATTTCTATTAATTTCCAAGTAAAATAAATAAAGTGGTCATCACCCAATGCTTTTGAAAAGGGTATGAAAACATATTCATAACTAATCAAAATAAATTGAACATTGCTGAAAATGGAAATAACTTACTGTGTTTTAGAAATAGGTGGAAGTTAACAAATTCTCAATTTCATTTTTATCTTTTCCCAAGTTTAATAGGTCAGTTCATGTTATTTTAAATAAGTTTTAAAATAAAATTCTCTTATTTACCACATGACAGAACAAAAATTATGTTTTTTACTCATGATTATTTATACTTTTAACAAAGGGAAATGCATTTTTGGCTTTTCTGTATTGAAAAAATATATAAATTCTATAAGCAATTTTTACATAAAAGAGAATTCCTCTTTATGTGCATGTGCATAGATTCAAGTTGTTTCTACCAGAATTTATATGACCACATGGATAACTGATTAAGGTGGCAGTACACACACTTATTAAATGTATCCTGCAGCCCAATCCCTGGTCCCAGATTCTTATTAAATTCTAGATGGCAAAATTATAAAAATTTCTATCAATTTTATATGCATATAAATATAATAGAGGCACCTGAGTGGCTCAGTCAATTAGGTGTCTGTCTGCCTTTGACTCAGGTCATGATCCCAGGGTCCTGGGAGCAAGCTCATGTATGGCTCCCCAATCAGTAGAGGTGTCTGCTTCTCTTTCTCCCTCTGCCCCTGCTTGTGGGGTCTCTCACTCATGCTCTCTCTCAAATAAATAAAATCTTTCAAAAAATTATAATGGCATATTCATAAGCAATTGCCAGAAAATGCAAGAAACTTGAGAAAAAAAGTATAAAAATAAATAGCACCAGATTGAACAAAAGACTATCTTTCAACTCTTTTTATTTATTTTTAAATATTTATTTATTCATTTTTGAGAGAGAGTGAGCATAAGCAGGAGGGGCAGAGGAAGAGAGAATCTCAAGCAGAATCCATGCTGAGCATTAGCCTATTGCAGGACTCCATCTCAGGACCCTGAGTTCAAGACCCGAGCTGAAACCAAGAGTTGGTCTCTTAACCGACTGTGCCACCCAGATATCCCTCGACTCCATTTATTTTAAGAATGAATAGTACTGGCAACTTCCATACATGAGACTGAACAAGACCCTAGTTAATACATAGGAATAATATTTGGATTTGGGAGCAGGCAACCAACAGAATGTGATGGATGTACTTCATTCCAAAAAGTGCTTGTAAGAGGAACTTATAAACTTGATGTCACATTGTAATGAAAATGGATATTAAAGGAGAGAGAGAAGAGCAGGGGAGAAGGGGGAAGGAAGGATAGAAGAGGAGAGAGAATGAGGTAGAAGATTATTCTCAGTTTATATTAATATCCATAGTCATGTCAATGAACAACATCTGCACTATATTTGGATCTTGATTCACATATGCATTCCCTATATGAATTTACTACATGAGAGGAAGAAAAAACTTTGGCCCATAGTTCATACTCCTATTATGACCAGTTGTTCCCTAACTTCAAAAGGTTACTGAATCTAAGGCTCGGATTGTTGGATAAATCACTTTGTGGACATGGTCTGGCAACCTATGACTAAAATATTTTGCATTTCTTGTTATACTTACTGTATAATGGTAGAAAGATAACAGAAATAGTAATGGTCTCATTTGTTAAAAAAAAATGCATGGGGCTTCCCGATCCATGACATAATATGTCCCAAAAAAAGCCACAGAGAAAGCTCTCTGTCCAAACCGGCTGGCAGAGACCTGTTGTTAGTTAGACTTGTCTGCTAATCTGGCTCCCCTAGGCTTTGTTCCTGTAGATTTGGGCCAACTTTTCTAGAGAATATAGTTTTAGGGGAAAACCTAGATGCTAATACTTTATTTTAAAGTGAAATCCCAAGGAAGCAAGAGAAGAGGGGACAAAAAATAAGGGAGGAAAGTATAAAAAGAAATATGTTCCTGAGTTCTTGTCTTAGAATTATGAGTTGTTTTCAGAAGTAGCATTCTTTGAATGGTTCAACCATGGCATGAAGGAGAGTGAATTTAGCTCTGGCTTTTATCTTCCTTTTTTTTTTTTTAAAGATGTTATGTATTTGAGAGAGAGAGCACGAGTGGGGTGGAAAGGCAGAGGGTGAGGGAGAAGCAGGCTCCCCACTGAGCAGAGAACTTGATGTGGGGCTCAACCCTGAGATCATGACCTGAGCTAAAGGCAGACACTTAACAACTGAGCCACCCAGGCACCCCCTGGCTCTTACCTTCCAGTGGTCAATGTTGGCTCATAGGATATCAGCTCTCATGTACTTCAGAGATAGGCCACCCAATCCCACCAGAGGTAATTAGGGAAACTAGGTACTACATGTTTACCAACAGCATTCTCTGTACAAGCCAAGCAAGAAGGAACCATCATCATGCCCTGCCTGCATGCCCATACATGCAGCAGTCTGCAGGATAGGGCTCCACACGTTCTGTCCTACAAACACACATTGAAAATGCCTAACAGGTAGAACAGCATTTTGTATTCAATGGCAACAGAGAAGTGTTTGGGAAAAGAAGTTATGGCATGAGGTGTAAGTGAGAAATGCTGGAGGTCTTATCTAAGGAGTCATGAAGGAGAAGAGCAACCACTGCGGTGTGCCTAAGCTAAGCAGATACAAGGAGATAAGAGTATGGGCTTAGCCAAAAGGTAGAAAGAGCACTCAAAATTACCCTTTTGGGGAATATTGAAACATGTACCCTGTGGCCTTCAAAAGAACAGCATGGTCCTAGGTAATCTTTCCAGAGGGTTTTCAGTAACATCAGCAGAAAATGATATCTGAGCAAATCCATGGATGTTTTAGAATTCTGAGAGCCCCGGTACCTATACCTTTAATGGCCATATCTGAGAGGGTGATGCAAGGATTTCTCTTTCAAACACCGAACCACTTGAAGAAGCTACTTCCTGTTAGTATATAGATTTAATGACCAGGAGAATGCCTTAAAGCCAACAGTGTTACACAGCATTCTTTAATGGACCTGCCATTACTTTGCAAAACAAACCAAACCAAACCAAATCTAAATTATAAGTAACAACAACAACAAAATCTCCTCCAAACTTTAGGAGGCTTTTATTGAATTTGCATTTAAGTGAATATATGGTCTCAAAACTGTTGTTGCCATGGGGTTTGTGTCTGTCTGTGTACCAAGTGCTTGACTTAATTAATTCTGCTAATGAAATAATGCACTGAGGCCATGGTGATGAGCCACTTGTTCATAGATGTAATTGAAATGATGGCTTTTTATAAATAGGTATTAATATTTGTAAGCAAGGGAACATGTAGTCATGAGAGATGGGGGCGGGGCACTGGTAATCAAATTTTTTCAGTTGCAGGTTATTCCTTCTGTAAATGTATTTCCAGTGGCGTTTTCCACCAGTCTGCCTTAACTTATACTGAATTGTTTGGGCCCCAAAGTTGGGGTTTTCCAACTCTGCAAGGCATACAAAATTTGGAATTTCCTCATTTGTTTTTCTGATCTTTTCTGACCTAAAGCTGCAAGGTCAGCCATTAGCTGGGTTGCATTTCCTTTCCTCTGTAAATTTACAGGGGCCAATGTGATGAAATTTATTGTTTATGTATAAATTTACTAAAAGCTGAGAAAATTAGCCAATGAGCTCCATTCTTCTGAAAATTTTATATTAAGTCTCCTAAAGATTCAGCCTCAGTTGCCACTTGTTCTGTCTCATGAAACTAAAAACAATAGTTTAGCCAATAGCTTTTTTACCACATTACAGTGATCAATGACCTCCCAGGGAATAAATGGGAAAGACTCATTTTGTCAATCCCACACAGACATAGAGAAAGTCCATATTTTAGGTTATGTCACTTGCAACACAACTTTTCCAGATTTCCATTTGGAACTTTTTATTTTTTTAATTTAAAAAACAGGAATATAATTTTTGTTAAAATTATTTACTGTCCTTTCTGCTGAAGATCCCATAGGAAAAGAAAAGTCTCTAACTCAAAGAAAAATAATTACTCTTAAATAAGAGTTCTGGTTCTCCTGGTTTGGGTCATGTGCTGACTACTTGATAAATGAGATTACTTCTTATTGAGCAATCTCGGTGGTGTTCCCAAACCTAAAAAACAGAAGGAAGTGCTACATGTTTGCAAGGAGAAAAAGTCTCTCTAGGTATCACTATTTTTTCTCCACTTCCAGAAAGGAAAACAGTTTTTATTATCATAGTGAAAGATAAAATGTTGAAAAGCATTAAAAATTATGTCTACTAGACCATTCTTTCTAATATAGCTTTTTTAGTTTATATTTTAGATATAAAGCTTAAAAATATACATTTAAATACATTATGATGAAGATCAGAAAGTAACTTTTAAGAAAACCATTTATTTACGCTTTTTAGGGTTGTAATACATATAAACACCTTAAAGTTATTAAGGCTTTGAGTACTTAAAAACACAATTTTTTGAAAATTTAACAATAACAAGGTTATATTTAAGGTCTATGTTAGTACAGAATGTTTTATTAAGTTTTTACATACCTATTTCCAATTTTTCATATTTTCCTTTTTTTCTAAAATATCCTATATTGTATTAAAAGTTGATCTCTGTGATAGAATTTTTTTATTATAATTTCAGGTACTTAATGATGGCATATTTCTTACTTTCTCTACTGTGTGTTACTCTAGACCACTATGTCACTTATTTAGTGTTTTTTTTTTAATAACCTCCTATTTTTCTTGTTGTCTAATTGTTTATCAGTCATTTTCTTCACTAAATTCAAGGAGAGGAGGAAAACACTGGCAAAAATTCACACATACTCTTTAAACCAACTGACTGAATTTTTGGTGTTCTATACCCTTCTCAAGATACAGGCTGAGACCAAGTTTTATAAACAACAAAGAGATGGTGAATAATTAAGAAAATCATCTAGTTTATACTGTCTGAAATGAACTAATATTAAACTACATTTTTAGAGTTGGAAATTATGGAGGACATTTTAATAACATTTAGATTAAGAAATGTTACTTTGTTCCCTGTTTAGAATACAGAATATATTTTACATTCTGGTGGACTCAATTAATTTAATGTTGAGCTCTTGGAAAACTTTAAATTAAATATTAATACTACTTTCATATCAGCCTTCATTATATTTTTTACAAACTAAAAATATTTTAATTATGTTTGCATTATCAGTGGATTTAAAAATAATGGATATTAATTGTCTAAGGCTGTAGCTACCAGAAATAAGAAACATATTATTTACATCAACCCTTCTAGAGTATGTTAAGTTAAACAAATCAGAATAAACTACATGTTAGGAGTAATCTCTAAAAACATTTATTATAAGAAAAATGTTATCAGTTAATACGTCAAGAAAACGGATTTTAAAATACAGTTCTACTAACACAGTGGTTCTTAGAAGAAATGCCAAGACTCAGGCAACAATCATATTTAGGTTTACAAAGTCAAAATAACTGAAAAACCAAAGTTAAATCTATCCTTCAATAAAAAATATTATTAATAAATTACATCTTTTTTCAAATAAAGCATCAAAAGTTTGTATTTATAGGAGATTTTAGGGAAAATGTGGAGTAGGAGGATCCTAAGCTCGCCTTGCCCGACTAACACACAGAGATAAAAGCTACATATATGCAATTAACTCTGAAATGATCTGAAGACTAGCAGAAAAGACTTTTCACAATTAATGTTATAGAGGAGGCCACATTAAAGAGGTTAGGAGGCGCAGAGACATGGTTGGGAACTAAACCCTTGGTAAGACTAACTATAAACAGGAAGGATACCACAGATGCAGAGAAGTAAAAGGATCAAACTCCATACTGAGCACCATGAGCTCCACACTGGGAAGAGGAGTCCCCATAATATCTGGCTTCGAAAACCAGTAGGTCTTAACTTTAAGAATTTTTAAAATTAGTGGGGCTTAACTAGGAATAAACTTAACCAAGGAGGAAGAACTATATTCTGAAAACTGTAAAGCATGGATTTAAAGAAAAAAAAAAAAAAAAAAAAAGACAACACAAATGGAAAGATATACCATGTGCATGGAATGGAAGAATTAATAATGTTAAAATGTTCCCACTACTCAAAACAATCTAGAGAGTCAATGCAACATCTATCAAAATATATACAGTTTCTCACAGAACTAGAACAAATAATTTTAAAATTTGTATGGAACCGCAGAAGACCCTGAATAACAAAAGCAATCCTTTAAAAGAAGAAAACTGGAGGCATCGTAAACCCAGATTTCAAGATATACTACAAAGCTGTAGTAATCAAAACAGTGTGATATTTGAAATAACAAAAACAGACACGAGAGCCATGGAATAGGAGAGAAAGCCAAGAAATAAACCCATACCTATATGATCAATTGATCTATGATAAAGGAGGAAGCGTATACACTGGGGGAAAAAACAGTTTTTTCAATAAACAGTGTTGGGAAAATTGGACAGCTACATGCAAAAGAATGAAACCAGACCACTTTCTAATGCCATACACAAAAATAAACTAAAAATTGTTTAAAAACTTAAATATGAAAATTAAAACATAAAAATACTAGGAGAAATCATAGGCAGTAATCTCTTAGCACCTTTAGCAACATATTTATGAGTATGTCTCCTCAGTTAAGAAAAACGAAAATTAACTATTGGGACTGTATCAAAATAAAGGGCCTTTACATAGCAAAGAAAACCGTTAACAAAGCAAAAAGGCAACCTACTGAATGGGAGAAGATAGATGGAAATGATATATCTGATAAGAGGTCCATATCCAAAATATATAAAGAACTTCTACAATTCAACACCCAAGAAACAAATAATCTGATCAAAATATGGGCAAACTGAATAGGCATTTTTCCAAAGATGACATACAGATGGTCAACAGGCACATGAAGAGATGCTCAGCATCACCAGTCATCAGGGAAATACAAATCCAAACTATAATGAGATACCCTCATACCAGTCAAAATGGCTAATATCAAAAAGAGTAGAAATAACAAATGTTAGCAAGGATGTGGAAAAAACGGAACACTTGTGCACTGTTGGTGGGAATGTAAACTGGTGCAACCACTGTGGAAAACTGTATGGAAGTTTCTCAAAAACTTAAAAATAGAAATAGAATCCAGTAATTCTACTACTGGGTATTTGCCCAAATAAAATGAAAGTCACTAGTTCAAAAAATATATGCACCCTTATGGTTATTGCAGCATTATTTACAATAGCCAATATAGGGAAGCAACCAATGCCAATCAATAGAAGAATGGTAAAGATGATGTGTATATATGTGTACACACATATACAGTGGAATAACATTAAGCCAAACAAAAGAGTAAGATCTTGCCATATATAACTACACAAATGGACCTACAGGGTATTATACTAAGTAGACTAAGTCAGACAGAACAAGACAAATTCTATATGATTCATTTATATGTGGAATCTAAAAAAACAAAACAAGCAAAAAACCACACTCTTAAATACA
This sequence comes from Procyon lotor, assembly GCA_028646535.1. NCBI lineage: Eukaryota > Metazoa > Chordata > Mammalia > Carnivora > Procyonidae > Procyon > Procyon lotor. The sequence goes on from CM053605.1 coordinate 34,758,957, forward strand.
GAGAACTGGTGGTTGCCAAAGAAAAGGTGGGTAGAGAGATGGACAAAATATATGAAAGGGATGAAGATGTATAAATTTCCAGTTATTAAACATGTCATGGAGTGAAATGTATAGCACAGGAAATACAATCACTATTCACAAATAAAGTTAAAATGAAACATACAAAAGTTCACTTAATACTGTTAAATAACAATAAACTACAAGATTTCCTGAACAGAAATGGTAGGACCCCTGAATGTTTTACAGTGAATATCAGGAAAAAAATTAAGTTATGATTATTTTCATGATATACAGGAAATATCTATTTCACAGAGTAATTGCAAAATCAAATAAAACAAGATCATACACTTAAAGTGCTTAAAAATATTATGCCCACAAACACTTAATAAGCATATTATATGTCAAAGTTTCTTTCCAACACTTACATATATTTGTGAACATATGCTTTTATGTGCACAAATATACATACATTACTGAATTTTCTATATATAAGGCTTAAAGTTACAATATACAGTTTTGTCAACCAAAAAATAGATACAAAGCCATGGGGAAAAGAGCCACATTCTCCTCAATAAAATATGATAAAGCATCCTCCAAAAAACAATGAAATCTTACCAAATGTTTGAAAATGCTGTAAACAACAAAGTTTTAAATAACCTAGATGCTACTGTATAGATATAGAATAAGTTCTCTGTGTGTCAACTTGTGAAGAATGACTGGACAATGGATCGTCCATGTGGAAGGAAGATCGTCCATGTCAGAAGCAAACAATTTTAAGACCATAAAGGGGAGAGGCTCATGATGAGGAAGATGATCATGATGAAAATAATGATAAAAAATAAATAGGAAACATTTATTGGATGTGAATATTGCCTGTGTGTTTAGGGTAACTTAATGCTCTATATAAGTTGAACCATTTAATTTCCCCAAATTTTAATGAGTTGATGCTGTTATTATCCTCATGTTACTGATGAGGAAATTGAGCAACATTTAGATTATCTAACAGACTCATAGGTTCCGTGCTGTGGAAATAACAAGGTTAAGATAGGATATCAACTCAGGTAGTCTGGCTCTAATGATCTCACTCTCACTCTTAATCACTGTGATAAATAGCTACTTATTCTATATACAGAAATTCTTCTATTATATACATTCACAACACTTGCTTTAGAAGCAGAAACTGACACTTTGCTCTTTCATTATGCCAGGTACTTACACAGTCAGAAAAAAATAGACATTTTCACACCAAGATAAACTAATAATAATGAGGTCAGTCTGCTTCTGGTTCCCAAAATAATGAATCCTTGACCTTGTTCCACAAACCTAGACCTCTTAGGAATAGCACATTTATCTCTGATTTTGTTCTATCTCTGTATACATATATTTATGAAAATAATAAACACATGTGAAAGTTGCTCTTTTCCCATTATGAACAGAGTGGTGAAAACCTGGTAGCTTGGCCTTTTCCCCATTTTTAAGTTGCTATTTAAAAAGTATTTTTAATTTAGAAATCCTATCTTTTTGAACTTGAATTCATTTGCACTCTTTACTGATAATGTCTTTTATTATTTTCCTTTTTTTTTTTCCTTCCCTTAAATGCTTCTGACTATCTATTCTTTTGTCTTTTCCTTCCTTTGGCTTTGTCTGGCTGTGTATGTGTTTGGGAGGGGGTGGTGTGCTGAGAACGATAGGTAGATAATTCAATCAGAAAGCTTAAGGCTCCCTTTTTGGCAAGAAATATTGTTAATAAGATAATATATAAATCTCTTGTCTTTCAACCTTTGTGAAAAGTCACAATTTTTATATAAATCAAGAGCATTGCACATATGTATTGGACCTAAAAATACTGTTTTTATTCAAATGTTATGTAGTAAGATGTCTCTGTGAGATAAGAAAGATGAAGAACATAGAAGAACATAGCTCACAAGCCTGTGAGCTAAAAGATACTGCCTTGTTAAATGATTAATCCCACTTAGGTGAATGTCTCACAAGAATTACATTTACTAGGCTCCTACCATAAGTTACAGATCTACTGTGTCTTTCTGGTAATCTGTGCAAAGGTATGAGGATATTTTTGTCAATTTTTATTTTTATTTTTTTTTTTTACTTCAGAGCCTGTTTTTAAGTATTTGTCTATAACCTTTTAAGTCTAAGAACTGTGTGAACTTTAAACATTTGTAAACATGTTTTCGGTAGATACTAACACTGCTCAGCAAGAGTTCCAGTTCTCCCCCTTCTGGACACATGGGACATTTGCATGATTACACTTCTGTTAAAACAAGATGATGCGGACATGCGTCGCCCTGGGTGCCAGCATTAATTCTGGTGTGGGCATGTCCAGCACGTTTTTCCTGTTGCAGCCACAGTGGAGGCCAGCATGCTCCTATGGGAGCTGGCTACCCTGGAATTGCAACTGTCTATATATAAGCAACAAATACGCTTTTGTTGTTTCCTGAGTTCTGGGGTTGTTTGTCATGGCAGCTTACTGGCCTATTCCCAACATATAGATTATTTTACAGTTCACTGAACTATAAAAAATATTTATTGTTGGAAAGAATGTTAGTTCAAGAGGTATGTATTCTATTACTCATTTAAGTTGAGTAGATGACCTCTCTGGTGGTTAAAAAACTAACTTTCCTTTGTTTCTTATTCTTTCTCAACATAAACTTTGTTTAAAAATATGAATAGGGAATTAACAGTTTAGAGTATTCGTTGCTCATGCTATTAGTTGAATAAAAGAGAGATACCATTTGGTATAGCTGATGTACATGCAATTGTAAAATTTGGTAGCATCTACAAGAGATAGACTGATAACAGATGCATTACACACATGCACATACACAAGTACTCATAGACTCTACACTTTCAATTTAACAATGTACCTAAATATATTTTCCTCCCATATTTTAACCATTAAAATATATTAGTTAAATTATTAGTTAAATCTAAATGAGGAGACATTTATAATAGAAGTGCTAAGATTTTTGAAAAAAGAGACGTATTTTAAAGCACATGTTTTAATAATGTTTGAGCTTCTTTGAGGACTTTTGAAGCCTAAGAACCTTCTTTCAGAATAATGTTTTTAAATGCCTCCAATTAAATTTATAGAATTCAAAGAAAACGGATTATATTGAAAAGGGATTCTAAAAATGAATGTGTAATTTCATGTGTTGTTACAAACACTAATAAAGCAAGATCTATTTCATGCCTAATATTATAATCTCAAAATTATATCTGTAAAAAGCACTTTATCTTTTTTAAGGACTTTATTTATTTGACAGAGAGAGAAAGATCACAAGTAGGCAGAGAGGCAGACAGAGGTGGGGGGGGCAGGGACGCAGGCTCCCTGCTGAGCAGAGAGCCTGATGCGGGGTTTGATCCCAGGACCCTGAGATCATGACTTGAGCTGAAGGTAGAGGCTTTAACCCACTGAGCCACCCAGGCACCCCGCGTAAAAAGCATTTTAAAATCTATTCTGTGTATGACATAAAATTACCTGTGTTTTATATTGGTAAGATATCAAAAGTATTTCTAATACTACTATATGTTTTATTTATACATATACCTGAAAGAAATATAAATTTTAAATGGAGGTTAGTGAATATAATATATATTTTCATATGTTCCAAATGTTTGTATATCAAAACACTCCAAAATTTAGTGCCTATAAAATTTTATATTTTATCTCTCACAGTTTTTTGGTTGAGTGGACTCAGCTGAGTCTCTTAAGATCCAAGATTCTCAATTGGATCTCTTATTCAGTCAGGTGTCAGATAGGGGTACGGTCTTCTGGAGGCTCTTGAGTGTTCAGTATGGACACAACTTGTTTGCCTATTTTCCAGCTTTGGTTTCTCCTGTCATGGTGACTGCATTCCAAGAGGCATCCTTCCATTCTTCCAATATGTAAGCAAAGCTGCAAGTCATGTTATGACTCCAATTGTCACTTACAACCCAATCGACTGGTCAAGCAAATCCCTAAATCCTCACCAGAATGGCCCATTATTTAAGCAGGTTCTCTGTTTTCTTATTGTTGAGTCTTAAAAGTTCTTTGTATGTTTGGGGTAACATCTTTTATCATATATGTTTTATAAATATTTTCTCATAGCCTGTGGCTTGCTTGACATTGTGCTTCCCTATGTTAACGTCCAGTGTTTCATCTAGGTCTGTGATACATTTTGAGTTACTTTTTGTGAAAAGTATAAGATCTGTGTCTAGATTTTTCTTTTCTTGTTGTGTTTTTTTTTTTAAAGATTTTATTTATTTGACACATAGGGAGAGATCACAAGTAGGCAGAGAGGCAGGCAGAGAGAGAGGGAGAAGCAGGCTCCTCGCTGAGCAGAGAGCCTGATGCGGGGTTCGATCCCAGGACCCTGAGATCATGACCTGAGCCAAAGGCAGAGGCTTTAATGCTCTGAGCCACCCAGGTGCCCCCCTTGTTTTTTGTTTTTAATGCAGATTTCCCATTGTTCCAATACCATTTGTTGAAACTACTATCTTTGCTCCATTACATTGCCTTTTTCCCCTCTGTCAAAAACTAGTTAACTATACTTATGTGAATTTATTTCTGGTCTTTTTATTCTAACCCACTGATCAATGTATTGATCAGTGTATACAATCAATGTATAATAATTATTAATTATTTGTCTATTCTTTCACCTAATCAGGGTTTTTTTTTTTTGTTGTTTTTGCCTATTTAAAATTAATATCCTCCTTTCAAGTAGATATAACTTGTCTCTCTTTTCTTCTATATCTTCACTTTCTCCATACCTATTTATTCTTTTCTTGCTGTTTATAAGACTGCTCGTATTTTTCCTGTCTTAAAAAAAATAGCCCCACACCACTCTACACTAGACTACATAATAACTTATTTACATTCTATTTTCCCTGCTTTATCACACTTCTGGTTTTCACATAGGCACATCTATACCTTTGATCTATAGTAGTTCTAGCAGTTGATTTAGTTAAGTGCCCTTGAATTTTTCCCTTACCCATACTTATTTTCTTTGGACTCTTTCTGAATATATGGCACTCCCGAATTTCATGCAAACTTGTCTGCCTCTACCAGACTTTTTTCTTTTCTTTTTCTCTTTCTTTTCTTTTTCTTTTTCTCTTTCTTTCTTTCTTTCTTTCTCTCTCTCTCTCTCTCTTTCTCTCGAGAGAGGGAGAGAGAATCTTAATCATGCTCTATACCCAGCATGGAGCCCAAAGCAGGACTCAATCTCACAACTCTGAGATCATAACCTAAGCTGAAATCAAGAGTTGGGTGCTTAACCAACTGAGCCACCCAGGTGCTCAGTTGGCTCAATAAAATAAATATATATTTATATATATGTATATATATGTATAAAAATATACAATTTTTATCCATCTATTGATGGAACTTGGGTTGCTTTCATATCTTGGCTATTGTAGATAATTCCACAATAAAAATAGGTATACATATATCTTTTCACATTAGTGTTTTCATAATGTGTATGTGTATAAATACCCAGTAGTGGAATTACTAGATTATTCTATTTTCAATTTCATGAGAAGTACACCAAAATAAAAAGCTTTTACACAGCAAAGGAAACCTTGTACTATGCAATAAGACAACTTACCTAATGGTAAAATATATTTGTAAATGATATATCTTATAATCAGTTAATATCCAAAATATGTAAGAAATCAATATAACTTAACATCAAAAAACCAAACAATCAAATCAAAAAATAGGCAGAGGACCTGAATAGTCATTTTTCCAAATACATACAGATGGTCAACACACACATGAAAAGATGCTCAACATCACTCATCATCAGAAAAATACATATTGAAACCACAATGAAGTATCATCTGACACCCGTCAGACTAAGTAGTATAAAAAAAACAAGAAATAGCAAGTGTTGGTGGGCAATGTGGAGAAAAAGTAACCTCTTTCCCACTACATTTGATGTTAAAACTTGACATTTAGGATATTTTTTTTTATTAGAGTTGGCGGGGTGGGGTGGTTGGTGCCTGGGTGGCTCAGTCAGTTAAGCATCCAACTCTTGGTTTCAGATTAGGTCATGATCTCAGGGTCATGAGATCCAGCGCTGCACCAGGCTTTGCACTGGGCATGAAGCCTGCGAAAGACTCTCTTTCTCCCTCTGCCTCTCCCCACAAAAAAATGCAATTTAGGAAGCAAAATATGAATGATTTCTTGGTGGTCCACTTCATGTGCTTTTGGACTTGAACACTAGGTATGCTTATTTGGTACTATACAGAGTTAGGCTTTATGGATGGCTAATAACAGCTGCTTTGCAATCTACTCAAAATCCTCTCTATTCTGTACTTTGTGTATCAGCTTTTTCCTGTATTTTGTGCCTTTCATGATTATGAGATAGCTGTGCTTATCACTAAGAGCTATGGAATTCCTTGAAGCAAAAAAAGGAACATCAATCTCTTCTCCAATTCATCCCTTCAATTTAACATTGCTAAACATGGGCCATGTATCTAATTCTGAAAGAACAGTAAGATGAAGCTTGTGTTAATGGACTTCTGTCACGGGCTCATAACTCAAAAAGATATAATTAATATAAACTGTTTAGAGGAGTCATTCCCAATGAAGTACAAAAATATATAATACAAACTGTTTAGAAGAGTCATTCCCCCGGTGAAGTACTGTGACTGCATTACAGATGCGCTGAGATATTGTCATCTTTCTATCCTTTAAGGCACCAAGCAGAGTTTAGTCAATGGAGCTTCATCTGGTTCTTCCTGCCAAAAGCAGCTTCAGCTAGCTACCCTGATATATCTTGAAATTCTACTAGACATTTTATGTATGTGTGTAATAATTTAAAAGAAAATTTAGGAAGCCCCGTGTGTTTAGAAAAATTGATGCTCACCCCTGAATGTAGAATGAGATTAGGCTCTCTGAACCAAAATGACTAAGTTTAAAAATGTAGGGGAAAAAAAAAATGTAGGAAACTAAATAATAAGAGTTCTACCACATGGAGATGGATGTGGTGACCTGAGTTCTGAGCAAGGAAACAGAAAAGTTTCACCACACATCCAGAATGTTTTTTCCTAACTCAAGTATTCTATATCATTCCATATCACCTTAAGAATAAATCTATAAATCATTTTGACCTGATACCAGCTAACTTCTCAACATAGAGAACTGCTGAAATTTCCTGAGAAGGGCCCAGCTCTTTGTTGCTTCCATGCTACTTACACACTGATTTGGGTTGCTATCAGGTACTTCTTCCTTAGTTTAGCTGTAAATTTTCTATTTTTTCATTAATGACTCAACTTTTGGGACTATTTTTTAAAAGGCTAAGATTGGTCCCTCACTGCTTTCCATGGTAACCTGTAAATCAGACCACAATCACATTAAAGTGATTATTATAATTATATAATCACAATTAATGTTTTGCTTATTTGCCTCTCTCTTTCAACTTTGTAAATTCCTTGTGGACAAGAATAATATAATTTATTTATAACTCTCACCTACCAAGATCAGTTTGACACAGAGTAAGCTATCATTTTAGGGCAACAGATATTTCCTAACTCTTGTTTTGAAAGTAAAACTTAGGAACTGAGAGGACAAATACATCTAAGAGTCCCTGCTCTCTTTAGTGAATGAAATGATGAATGAATTCATTAGAACGAGTTGATGATTGTTCCTATTTGAAGTAGTGGCGTTTGGGTATTGTTGCTGTGGTTTTTACAGTCTTGGAGACAACTTTCAATTCTTTTCTCAATGAGTAGATATACTCTTTTGCAGTTGACCTTGCAGAAATGTATACACACATTAGCACAGTTAGAAGCAGAGGGAGATTTGAGTGTTAATATTCTAGAGCTTCTAACATCTTTAATAAATCCTTTCTTTCAAAGTGTTATAATAAATGAACTGCCAATATTTCAATCATTTCAGCATTAGGTGAGAACAGCACAAGGTGATTTTGTGGTATAAAAACAGAATTGGGTTAAAAGCATGTTACATGTTGCATGATGTGCAAAATCCTTGCAAAAAGGTCATAAATGAGAGAGATCCTCAGGGATTCTTTTAGAAAGGGAAAGGAAATATCTGTGATAAATAATAAAAGCTATCTTAAGGAATTTATGGCTGAATCTTCAGTTAAATACAGTAGACTATTTTCTGTAAGATAAAATTTGAGTGGGACACTAAAACTTTTTACCTATCAATTCTGGATAGCGTGGAACAATAGTGCATTATAATGATTATGTTGTAATGGTTTAATTGCATGTGCTCTAATCCTTAAGGATAAATATTAGGTTCCTATCCACCCTGTGTTCATAATAACTAGTAAGTTCTCCAGAATGGGAGATTTTTCGGGTTTTTGAATAGAAATATGAGTAAGTGATGATATCCTGAAATATGAATTTTAAATTATCTTTGATTATAAAAGTAGATTTGTAAAACTGTTAGAATTTCAACTTCTGTATACCAAAATTACAAATAATAATTAGAAGACAGCAAGAACTGGGTATCAGGAACAGAAAAAAAAAAAAAAAAGAAAAAGAAAGGCAAAACAGATGGTACAAAGAAAAAAAATACAGCAAATACAAACCATAGTCTACAATTTAATAAAAGATAGAAGGATTAAAAGGAGGAAACTATAATATTTGAAGTAACTGCTCCAAACAATATATGATTTTAAAAATTGTGTGAAAATAGTTAAAACAAGCTGGTCCTACATACACATTAAAAATGAAAAGATTAGGTATTAAAGTATATTTGCATTCAGTGATTTATTCTTAATTTAAATAATTATTGTAAATAACTAAAATTAACCATCAAATGGGATTAATTCAGCTGAAGAGGAAATCAGAGGTTACATGTAATGGAAAAGTAGCTTCTATAAAACCAACTACCCTATAGATGACAACTAAATACCCTAGACAAAATATAAAAAGCAGTTACTCAAGGGCAACATTAGATGATCAAAGGAAGGTGGGTTTGAAGTGTTGGATATTTGGAAGAAAGGAAAAACATTGTTGTATTTACATGTTTCTAAAGTTTTTTGCCTGAAAATTGACAACAATCAGTACTGTGTGGGGTGGCAAAATCTTGGACAGACACTATACCCACTGGCTTGAACAACTAGAGCAGAGTGTATGATGAATATAACAGCTGGAGAAAAAGGTGGATATTCTAGACAGAACAGATAAATAGCAAATTTAGGAAAAAAACTCTGCTTTAATCTCCTACTCATCCCCAAATTCTGCATTTAAATTGGGTATAAATCTCCAGCTGATCCCTGCAGTATGTATGTGGGGGTTAAACTCCAAGAATCCCAGTTAAGGCCAGAGAAACAAATCAGAGATTTTTTTCTTTTGCACTGGGAGGGAGGTGGAGTTTGAACTGAGTCCAGTCAGGGTAAATGATGACAAAAAGTTAAAAAAAAATACTCTTTGGAGAAAATATCACTCAAAATATTCAACATATAGTCCAAACATTACTAAATATTAACAAAAATGGGGGATGTGAAACATAATTCAGAAAAAAAACACATTAAGAATAATTCTGAGTGACCCAGATATTGTAATCAATATATGAAATCTTATTGTTTAACTCAGCTCAAGAATACAAAGATATGCTTGCAATAATTGAGTAAGAATTGTCAAAACACATAGAAATTTAAAAAAGGAAAAAAATCATAACTATAGATTTGAGGAGAGAATAATATAGTGCAAGAGAGATAATACAACTTATGAACTGAAATATGAATAAAACAATAAGAAAATATCAAAGTAGCATGAGACATATAGGGTATAATCAAAATATCTAACAAGTGAGTAATTGAATTCCCATAAAGAATGAACATGATAGAAGAAATATGTGAAAGGAAAGTCTGATTTTTTTTCCAGAAACTAGAAAGAAAATCAAATTACAGATTTTAAAAGTGTTAGCAGTGCACAATAAAAGGAACAATATTAGAAGATGGTAGAGAAGTAGGAGACCCTATTTCAACTGGTCCCCTGAAGTGAGCTAAATATCTACCAGAACACTCTGAACACCCATGAAATCAGCCTGAGATGTAAGATTATACACTTCTGGATCTCTATGGGGGCAGAAGATCATCAGTGAAGAGATAAAGCAAAGTGGGAATTCTTGGACTGATATCAGAGGATAAACAGAAGGGGGAAGGACCCACCAAAACTTACCCAATGGAAAGTAATACCCCAATACAAAAGTGCCCTGGGATTAGGGACCAGCATTAACTTGAAGTCTGGTTAAAAGCACTCAAAAAGAACAAAAGATCTTAAGGGGCAACTGGTGGAATCAGGTGATATTGGGCACAGGCCTAAGGCATGGTCCCAGGACGGTCACTGCTGGTGACCACCCACATCAAAGAGAGACTGGTGAGGGGGGTGGGGGGGGTCCAGTACATGGTCCATGAGCCTGCTGCTTTCCCCTGCTTGCACCACTGCTGGGGCTGGGCACACTCCCAACCATGCCTGAGAGAGCCTGGTGTGGGCACCAGCCAGGATCTCTGGGCCCACAGCCTCCTGCAACCTGTGTGGCCACGGAGTCTAAGTACATCCAGTCCATGCCTGAAAGAACCCAGTGCAAAATCTGGTTGAGGTCCCTTGGCCCACAGCTTTCTGCAGCCTGTGCCTCCATGGGGTGTAAACGCACCTGGCATGGGGATGGGCTCCAGACAGTAGTCCCAGTAATGGCAGCCACCTGGGTTCGGGCTTGCCCAGACCAATATCGCTCACAGTTCTAGTGGCATGGGGGTGCAGAGATAAGCTGGGGCCTCAGGTGACCACTGAGATGGTGGCTGGAGGTGCGCAGCACCTGTGGAAGTTTTTGCTGTGCAGCAGAGTTTGTAGAGTCTGTGTGTTCTGGACCAGCCAGAGGGAAGCAGACTGAGGCTTCTCTCTGAGGCAGAGGTTGGGGTGCAGACAGTTTACTTTGCTCTGACCCTCTGAAAAGCCACAAAGCTGCCAAAGAACAAAAATCTCCAGAGAACAAAAACCTGAAAAATCTGTTTCCACAGAGCCAGGCCCCTTGATGAGGGCAGGGTGACTCAGCTCAAGCAAGATTGACTGAAAATCAACATGGCAGGACCCTACCCCAGAAGACAAGCCAAAAGAACAAGAGGACAACAACCACAGGGTCCCCATAAAACTAAAACCCTCAACATCAAGGGAAAACAATACATTAAGCTCCCAGTATTGCACCAAAATCTGTATATTTCATAGATACAACTTCTTTTTTTTTAAATTCATTTTCATGATTCTTGTTCTTTTGTTTAACCTACCTACCATTACAACTAGAGGTTCAATACAACATATTCTATAACTTTTTAATATGAACTTTTTTATAAATATATCTGTGTTTCCTATACACACACACACACACACACACACACACGCATAGATATAAGCTTCAAGGTAATCCTTTTCCCTATTCAATACTACCGCTATACATAAACCAGTTTTAATTCCTTGTATCTCTAGAAAGTTGAGCCCTTTAACAAAGATAACAAAACACACCCAGGGAGAACCGAATAATCTTCCTCATCAACATCAAGGGTTTGTAACCATCTTCCAATATTATTTTTCTGTCAGTGTCTGTGTATTTGTTTTTGTACTATATAGGTATTATTCTTGAGGTTCATTTTGGCTGGGTTTTTCTTTTGTTTTCTTGTCTTTTACTTTCGTCAGTCTTTTGTTTGTTCCTTTTTGTCTATGGACTTTTTAAGTCTTATTTTAGGGTCTCATTTTGGCTGGGTTTTCTCTTATTTTTTTTTCTTTCTTTTTGGTGGTGACTTCTGATTGCTCTGAAATTTTCCAGGCTGCACCTTGCCTGGATTGTGGTTGATATATTCAGCTATACATCCCCTCAAACACCTCTCACCAAAATGACTAGGAGGAGGAACACCCAACAGAGTAAAAATTCAGAGACTGTGCTTTCTGCCAGAGAAGTTTTGGATATGGACACAAACAGTATGTCAGAAAGGGAATTCAGGGTAACAATTATCCAGGCAATGGCTAGGTTGGAGAAGACCATTAGTGGCAACATAGAATCTCTAAGAGTAGAAGTGAGGGCTGATCTGGCAGTAGTAAAAAATACTATCAATGAGATCCAATATAATCTAAATACTCTAACAGCTAGGATAAACAAGGCAAAAGATCAAATTAGTGATCTAGAAGACAAACTGATAGAAAAGAAGGATCAGAAGGAGGTCTGGAACAAACAGCTTAGAAGCCATGAAAACAGAATTAAGGAAATAAATCATGCCATAAAATGTTCCAACATTGGGAATTATTGGGAATAATCCCAAAATTATTGGGATCCCTGAGAGGGTGAAGAAAGGGAGAACACTAGAAGATATAGTTGAACAAATTCTGAATGAAAATTTCCCTAATCTGGGGAATGGAACAAGTGTCCATTTCCTAGAGGCAGAAAGGACACCCTCCAAGATCAATGAGTTTAGAAAGACCTCCAAACACTTAATTGTGAAATTCACAAATCATAATTTCAGACAGGATGTCTTAAGGGCAGCTGGGGGGAAGAGATTCCTTACATAGAAAGGAAGGACCATCAGAATAACAACAGACTCGTCCACAGAAACCTGACAAGCCAGAAACAGTTGGGAAGAAATATTCAGGGCACTAAATGAGAAGAATATGCAGCCAAGAATACTTTATCCAGCAAGGCTGACATTCAAAATGGATGGAGGGAGAGATAAAGAGCTTCCAAGACCAGCAAGGTTTGAAAGATTATGGGACAACCAAGTCAGCACAGCAAAAAATATTAAAGGGGGCTCTATAAAAGAAGAAAGAAATCAAGAGTGATATAGAACAGAAATTTACAGAGACAATCTATAGAAACAAGGACTTCACAGGCAACATGATGTCAATAAAAAACTTATCTTTTAATAATCACGCTCAATGTGAACAGCCTAAATATTCCCATTAAATGGCACAGGGTTGCAGACTGGATAAAAAAAACAGCACCCATACATATGCTGTCTACGAGACACATCTGGAACCTAAAGATACATCCAAACTGAACTGAAGGGATGGAGAACCATCTTTCATGCCAACGGGCCTCCAAAGAAAGCTGGGGTAGCGATTCTCATATCAAATAAATTAGATTTTAAGCTAAAGACTGTAGTCAGAGATAAAGAAGGACACGACATCATTCTTAAAGGGTCTATCCTCCAAGAATATCTAACATTTGTAAATATTTATGTCCCTGAAATGGGAATAGCCAACTACATAAGCCAACTGTTACTCAAAATAAAGAGTCATATTAATATGAACACATTAATTGTAGGGGATCTTAACATGTCACTCTCAGCAATAGACAGATCATCTAAGCTGAAAATCAATAAAGAAAGAAGAGCTTTAAATGATACATTGGACCCGATGGACCTCATAGATATATACAGAACATTCCACCCTAAAACAATAGAATACTCACTCTTCTCGAGCACACATGGAACTTTCTCCAGAATAGACCACACACTGAGTCACAAATCAGGGCTCAACTGATACCAAAAGATTGAGATTACTCCCTGCATATTCTTAGACCACAACGATTTGAAACTGGAACTCAATCACCACAAGAGAAAGTTTGGAAGAATACAAACACTTGGAAGCTAAAGACCATCCTGCTCAAGAATGTTTGGATCAGCCAGGAAATCAAAGAATAACTTAAACAATTCATGGATACCAATGAGAATGAAGATACATTGGTCCAAAACCTATGGGATATGGCAAAGGCGATCCTATGGGGAAAATACATAGCCATCCAAGCCTCACTCAAAAAAATTGAAAAATCCTGAATACACCAAATCTCTTTACACTTTAAATAACTGGAAAATCAACAACAAATTAAGCCAAGCCCACGCACAAGAAGGGAAGTAATTAAGATTAGAGCAGAGATCAATAAGTTAGAAACTAGAGATATAGTAGAACCCATCAACAAAACTAGAAGCTGATTCTTTTTTTTTTCCTTAAATATTTTATTTATTTATTTGACACAGAGAGAGAGATCACAGGCAGGCAGAGAGAGAGGGGAAAGCAGGCTTCCTGCTGAGCAGAGAGCCTGAGGTGGCACTTGATCCCAGGACCCTGAGATCATGACCTGAGCCAAGGCAGAGGCTTTAACCCACTGAGCCACTCAGTCACCCTTAGAAGCTGGTTCTTTGATGAATTAATAAGATCAATAAACCACTGGCCAAACAAATCCAAAAGAAAAGAGAGAGGACCCAAATTAATAAAATTATGAATGCAAGGGGAGAGATCACGACTAACACTAAGGTAATAGAAACAATCATCAGAAATTATTATCAACAGTCATATGCCAATAAGTTAGGCAACCTAGAAGAAATGGATGCATTCCTGGAAACCTACAAACTTCCAAGACTGAAACAGGAAAAATTGACTACCTGAATAGACCAGTATCTAGTAATGAGATTGAAGCAGTGATCAAAAACCTCCCAAAAAACAAGAGCCCAGGATCTGATGGATTTGCTGGAGAATTCTGCCAAATACTCATAATTCTTTTTTTTTTTTTTTTGAGATTTTATTTATTTATTTGACAGAGAGAGAGAGACCACAAGTAGACAGAGAGGCAGGCAGAGCAAGAGAAGGAAGCAGGGTCCCCGCTGAGCAGAGCCCAATGCAGGACTCAATCCCAGGACCCTGAGATCATGACCTGAGCCAAGGCAGAGGCTTTAACCCACTGAGCCACCCAGGCGCCCCTCTACCAAATATTCATAGAAGAAATAATACCTATTCTCCTGAAGCTGTTTCAAAAAATAGAAACAAAAGGAAAATTTCCAGACTCTTTCTATGAAGCAGCATTATCCTGATCCCCAAATCAGGCAAAGGCCCCATCAAAAAGGAGAATTTCAGACCAATATCCCTGGTGAATACAGATGCCAACATTCTCAACAAGATCCTAGCTAATAGGATCAAACTGCACATTAAAAAGATTATCCGCTATGACAAGATGGGGTTTACCCCTGGGATGCAAGGGTTGTTCAACATTCACAAATCAATCAATGTGATAGAACAAATCAATAAGAGAAGAGAGAAGAACCACACAATCCTCTCAATGCAGAAAAAGCATTTGACAAAATACAGCATCCATTTCTGATTAACTCTTCGAGGTATAGGCATAGAGGGAACATTCCTTAACTTCATAAAATCTATCTATGAAGAACCCACAGCAAATATCTTTCTCAATGGGGAAAAGCTGACAGCTTTCCCTTTGAGATCAGGGACACGACAAAGATGCCCACTCTCACCACTCTTGTTCAACATAGTGCTAGAAGTCCTAGCAACTGCAATCAGACAACAGAAGGAAATAAAAGGTATTCAAATTGTCAAAGAAGAAGTAAAACTGTCTCTCTTCACAGATGACATGATACTTTCTATGGAAAACCCAAAAGACTCCATCCCCAAACTGCTAGAACTCATACAGCAATTCAGTAATGTGGCAGGATACAAAATCAATGCACAGAAATCAGTTGATTTCTTATACACTAACCATGAAAATATACAAAGGAAAGTTAGATAATAAATTCCATTTACTATAGCACCAAGAACCATAAGATACCTGGGAATAAACCTAACCAAAGAGGTAAAGGATCTGTATTCAAGGAACTACAGAACACTCATGAAATAAATTGAAGAAGACACAAAAATATGGAAAGGCATTCCAAGCTCATGGATCAGAAGAATAAACATTGTTAAAATGTCTATACCGCCCAGAGCAATCGATACTTTCAGTGCCATCCCGATCAAAATTCCACCAGCATTTTTCTAAGTGCTGAAACAAACAATCCTAAAATTTGTATGGAACCAGAAAAGACCCTGAATTCCTAAGGAAATGTTGAAAAGGTAAAACAAAGCTGGGGGTATCACATTGCCTGATTTCAAGCTTTACTACAAAGCTGTGATCACCAAGACAGCATGGTACTGGCACAAAAACAGACACATAGACCAGGAGAACACCAGATATGAACCCACAACTCTATCATCAAGTAATCTTCGACAAAACAGGAAAAAATATCCAGTGGAAAACAATAAGTGGTGCTGGGAAAACTGGACAGCTGTATGTAGAAGAATGAAACTCAACCATTCTCTTATGCCATACACAAAGAAACTCAAAATGGATAAAAGACCTCAATGAGCAGCAGGAATCTATCAAAATCCTAGAGGAGAACACTGGCAGTAACTTCTTTGACATCAGCACAACAACTTCTTTCAAGGCATGTATCCAAAGGCAAAGGAAACAAAAGGGAAAATGAACTTCTGGGACTTTATCAAGATAAAAACCTTCACAGCAAGGGAAACAATCCACAAAACAAAGAAGCAACCCAGGGAATGGGAGAAGATATTCCCAAATGACACTGCAGACAAAGGGCTGACATGCAAGATCTATAAAGAACTTTCTCAAAAAAACAAAAACAAAACAAAAGTTCTAAAATGAAATGTATGATGATTAGACCAGGAATTCTACCATAAAAAGAGAAGCCTAATTATCAATTTATATATTAAAAGCAGGTAAGCATTTGTTAAAATTCTTGGTAGGATGGAGTAATTTACAATAAGCCAACACTAGTCTTTCATAATAGTTTAAACCTTCCACACAGTACAGCTTACAAAAATTCTTTAGAAAATATATTTTAGGGTTGCCTGGGTGGCTCAGTGGGTTGAGCCTCTGCCTTCGACTCAGGTCATGATCTGAGGGTCCTGGGATCAAGCCCCACATGGGGCTCTCTGCTCAACAGGAAGCCTGCTTCCACCTCTCTCTCTGCCTGCCTCTCTGCCTACTTGTGATCTCTCTCTCTGTCAAATAAATAAGTAAAATCTTTATATATATTTTAATATATATATTTATGTTAAATATATTTATAAATATAAATATATTAAATATATATATATGTATATATATGTGGCAGAAAGAGATGTGGAAGGAAACAAACAAATAAATAAATAAATGTACTATTATTCCAGAGTACTTCCTGGATACTGATGGTAGGGATCAGTAGGGATACTGATGGATCTAGGCTTCTGGAGGAAAACTTTTATTTTTTTTGGCTGCTATTTCCCTGGGAACATTTACTTCTGGAAATCGTTTAGAGGCCAAGAATCTGGGAATCCAAAAATACAACATTCACTACATAAAAACACACAAAAATATTGAAAAAATCATACAACTTTAGTAGATGCAAAAGAATAGATAAAATTCTACATCCATTGATAAAAAGGTGCTCATAGTAGACATTAACTAAAAAGAAAATACATTTACTGATACTATCAAAAATAAGAACCTACAAAAACATCACACACGGTGATGAAATATTTGTAGCTTCTATCTATTATTCGGAATAAGGCAAGGATTCCCATCTTCTTTTATTAAACACTGTATCCTGGGGACATAGCCAGTGCCAAAAGGAAAAATAAAATAAATTAAATTATAAAATAAAATTCACCAATCAAAAGGCAGAGTGGCTGGATCAAGAACCCAATTAAAACTTCTAAAAAAAATTGAAATTTTTCCTTCTAAGTTCAGGAATATGACAAGGAGGCTCACTCTCATGCTCTCATTCAAGATAATATGGAAGTCTTAGCTAGAGCAATTAGACAAGAAATGAAAGGCATTCAAATCAAAGAGGAAGAAATAAAATTGCCATCATGATGATATTATTTTATATATAGAAAATCCCAAGGACTTACTAACAAAACCTTTGGAACTAATCAATGAACTCAGTAAAGTTGCATTATATAAAGCCAACATAAAGAAACCAGTTGTATTTTTCTATACTAATAATAAAATATCTGAAAAAGACATAAAGAAAACTATCTTATTCAAAATAGCATCAAAAACTTTTAAATATCCAAGAATAAATACATCGTGGAAGTGAAAGATTTGTTCAATGAAAGCTACAAGACTTTACTGAAAGAGAACAAAGAAAACAAACAAATGGAAAGACATCTCATCTTCATAGCTAATAAATGTTAAAATGTCTAAACTACTCAAATCCATTTATAGATTCAATGCATTCCTTATCAAAATTCCAATAGCTTCCTTAATCAAAATAGGGAAAAAAATATGCATGGAACCATAAAAGACCCTGAATTGTCAAAGTAATTCTGAGAAAGAACAAAGATAGAGATATTACAGTTCCCAATTTCAAATTATATTAAATGATATAATAACAAGAACAGCATAATGCTGACATAAAAACAGGCACACGGACCAATGGAAAGAATAGAGCCCAAAGTAAATGACCACAAATGCAGTCAATCAATATGTGACGAGTTTGTCAAGAACACCCAATAAGGAAAGAACAATCTAATAAATGATGCTGGAAACATTGGATAAACACATGCAGAACTATGAAATTGAACCCATATATTACAACAGGCACAAAAATTAGCTTAAAATGGATCAAAGACCTAAATATTTCACTTGAAACCATAAAACTCTTAGAAGAAAACATTGGTTGAAGCTCTTCAACATTAGTCTTGCCAATTATTTTTTGGTTATAACACCAGAAGCACAAACATACACACACACAAATCAATAAATGGGACTATACCAACCTTAAAAGGTTTTACACAGCAAAATAAATAAAATTTAAAAATACATAAAAATGTATTGGATAAGAGATTAATATATAAAGTTATATAAAGAACTCACACAACTCAGTAACAACAAAATACACCACCGAAGTAATAAATGGGCAGAAAATATATTTCCATGCTTTCAAAAGCTGAGGGTCTGGCTATTATTCGGCCTCAATCTAGGTACTGAGATCCTCCCTATAGGGATACTGATGGATCTAGGCATATCCTTAACTACTGAAAACTATTAAAAATGTAATAGATAGCTTAAACAAATGTAAAGGTTTGAGAGACAATAGAGAGCTGAGACAGATTTGAATAACAAGTTTCTTCTCCTTTAAGACTGGGGAGGCAAGGGGCGCCTGGGTGGCTCAGTTGTTAGGCGTCTGCCTTTGGCCCAGGTCATGATCCCAGGGTCCTGGAATAGAGCCCCGCATCGGGCTCTCTGCTCAGCGGGGAGCCTGCTTCTCCCATTATCATTCCCTCTGCTTGTGTTCCCTCTCTTACTGTGTTTCTCTCTGTCAAATAAATAAAATCTTAAAAAAAAAAGACTGGGGAGGCAATTATTTCATCAGTTGTATAGAAACCAACACAGAGAATCAAGCAAAATAAACTAAAGTATTTCTAAATGAATGAATAAGATAAAGCCACAGGAAAAAAACTTAATTAAATAGAGATAAGTAGTTTACCTAATCAAGAATTGAAAGTAATGGTCACAGAGATGTGCAACAAACTTAGGAGAAAGGATAAACACAGTGAGACCTTCAACAAAGAGATGAAAAATAGGGGTGTCTGGGTGGTTAAGGGTCGGATTTCAGCTCAGGTCATGATCTCAGGGTTCTGGGATTAGGTAACCCTCCCCCATTCCCCAGGCTCCATGTTCAGTGGAGAATCTGCTTTTCCCTCTCCCTCTACCCTCCACCCTACTTGTGCTCTCTCTCTCTCTCAAATAACTAAAATCTTCAGAAAAAAAAGAGAGAGATGAAAAATATAAATACCAAATATTAGTAACAGAGCTGAAGAACTAAAAAAACAAAACAAACAAAAACTGATAAAAACACTAGAGGTGTTCAACAGCCAACTAGATGAAGAATTTGAGTTGATCAGTCTGCTCAAAAATAGCCAGTAATTTTCACCCAATCAGAGCACAAAAACAAACAACAACAACAACAAAAAGTGAAGATAGTTTATAGAACTTATGGGACAAATCGAACAGACTAACAATTGCATTAGAGGGCTCCCAGGAGGAGAGAGATTGTCAGAAATTTCATTGGAACAAATAATGGCTGAAAATTTCCCTGCATTGGGAAAAGCCTCAAACATCCTAGCTTTACAATTCAAGAAAATAGGAAAAAAACAAAGTCCAAAATTAGTAGAAGGAAAAAAATAACAGATTAGAGCAGAAATAAATGGAGACAATAAAAACAGAGCAAAGAAACTAAGAGCTGTTTCTTTGAAAAGAGAAGCAAAATTGACAAACCTTTAGCTAGACTTACCAAGAAAAAGAGAGGACTCAAATAAATTTAGAAAGGAAAGAAGATATGTTACAACTGATACTATAGAAATTAAAAGGAACATAAGAGACTATTATGAATAACTATATGCAACCAAATTGAATCAACTAGAAGAAATGGATAAATTCCTGTAAACATATAACCTACCAAGGCTGAATCAAGATTAAATAGAAAATCTAAACAGATCAATTGCTAACAAGGAGATTAAATCAGTAATAAAAAAAAAAATCTCCCACCAAACAAATATCGAAGACAAGATGATTTCACTGGTGAATTCTACCAAGCATTCAAAAAAGAATTAATACCAATATTTCTCAAAATCTTCCCAAAAAAACAGAGAGGGGACTCTTCCAAACACATTTTATGAGGCCAGCATTACCCTACTACCAAAACTAGATGAAAATTGCCAAAATAAAAGGAAATAGAGAAATAGGTATCTGATGAATATAGATGTAAAAATCCTCAATGAAATATTAGCAAACCATATTCAACAATACATTAAAAGAGTTATAAACCATGATCCACAGATACAAGGATGGATTAACATCCACAAATCAGTCAACATGATATACAACACCAACAAAATGAAGGAGAAAAATCTATGATCATCTCATACATGCAGAAAAACACTTGAAAAATTTATCATCTGTTTATGATAAAAACTCTCAAATAAGTAGGTATAAAAAGAATACAACTCAATGTAATAAATGCTTGCCATATATAACAAGTCTCAGTAACATATTAGTCATTGGTGAAAAGCTGAAAGGTTTTTTTCCGAGATCTCATATAGCATAAGGATGCCCATTCTCTCCACTCTTGTTTAACACAGTACTGGAAATTCTAGCCAGAATAATTAAGCAAAAAAATAAAATAAATAAGTAAATAAGATAAAAGGACTCCAGATTGGAAAGGAAAATGAAAAACTGTCACTATTTGCAGATGACATAATTTTACATACACAATATTTCAAGACTCTCAAAAAATTGTTACAACTAATATACAAATTCAGTAAAGTTGCAGGATACAAAATCAAAAATCTGTTGTGTTTCTTTATACAATCAACTATCAGAAATAGAAATGAAGAAACTTCATTTACATTTGCATCAAAAAGAATTAAATACATATGCATAAATTTAACCAGAGGTAAGAGAACTGTATGTTGAAAATTATAAAACATTAATGAAATTGAAGACTACACAAATGGAAAGATATGCCATCCTTATGGATTGCCAGAATTGCTAAAATATTCATACTACACAAAGCAATGTACAGATTAAATCCAATCCCTAACAAAATCCCAATGGAATTTTCACATAAATTTAATCCTAAATTTGTATGGAATCACAAAAGACCTAATATAGCCAAAGAAATCTTGAGAAAGAAAAAAGTTGTAAGCATCATGCTCCCTGATTTTAAACTACCTTATAAAGCTATACAAATGAAAACAGTATGGTACTGGCACAAAATCAGACACATAGATCAAGAAACAGAATAGAAATTTCAGAAATAAACCCACACAGATATAATCAATTAACTTATGGCAAAGGAGCCAAGAATATACAGTGAGAAAGGACTATCTTTTCAGTAAGTGGTGTTGGGAAAATTGGGCAATCACATGAAAAGGAGTGAAAAAGGATCACTATCTTATACCATAAACACATAGAAAATTAATTTGAAAAGGTCTAAAGAACTGAATGTCAGACATGAAACCATAAGCTCCTGAAAGAATACAAAAGTTGTAAGCTCCTTGACATATGTCTTGGTGATAATTTTTTTGAGTCTGACATCAGAAGGAAAAGCAACGAAAGCAAACACAAACAAGTGAGGCTGTATCAAACTAAAAACTTCTGAGCAGCAAAAGAAATCATCAACAAAATGAAAAGGCAACCTACTGAATGAGAGAAAATAATTGCAAATCATGTATTCAGTATTGGGCTAATATCCAAAATATATAAAGAATTCATATGACTCAATAACAAAAACAAAAAAATCCAATTAAGAAATGGACAAAGGATCTGAATTGACATTTTTCTCAAGATGACATACAGATAGCCAACAGGTACATGAAATGATGATCAACATCACTAATCATCAGGGAAATATAAATCAAAACCACAATAAAATATTACTTCAAACCCATTGGAATGGCTATCAATAAGAAAACAAAATTAACAAGTGTTGATGAGGATATAGAGAGAATATAAATTTTTTCAGCCACTATGGAAAACAATACAGAGGTACCTCGAAAAACTAAAAATATATCCACCATATGATCCTGTGAACCCTCTTTTGAGTATATCCCCAAAGAAAATGAAAAGAAGTTATTAAAGAGATATATGCATTTCAATGCTTATTATATCATTAATCACAATACTCAAGATATGGAAACAACTTACATTCACATAAACAGATGAATGGAGAAAGAAGATATATGCAGATATATATATATATCTGTATATACATATATATGGTGTATATACATAGAATGGAATATTATTGAGTCACAAGAAAGGAGGACATCTTTCCATTTGTAACATTATGAATGGACATTGAGAACATCATGCTAAGTGAGATCAATCAAAGACAAGTAGTACATGATATCATTTACATAGAATCAAAAAAAGCAAAACATTAAAAAAAACAGAATAAAATGGTTATTGCTAGGGGACAAGGAATGGAAGTCTTGGACAGAACTATGGTATAAATTTAGGAATGAGTAGTGAATTATATATAATTATATACATAATTATATAATACAATCCTGTTTAAAAATTGTATTATAATCCTCAAGCTTGCTAAACAATTAAAAGTTAATTATCCTAAACACTGAAAGGAAGTTTTAATTATCTAATGCAATAGAAGTGCTAATTATCACGATAGTCATATTACAATATATAAATAACAAATTCAGATGTATATCTTCAATTTACATAATATTATATGTTAAATACATTTTAATAAATAAAAGGAAATAAAAATAAAATGTTATAGGAAAGATAGGAGTAACATCAGAGATGGCATTTTCCATGAAAGTTTAAAATAATCGACATAAAATGTATTAGAATTAATAAGTATGTTTAACAAAGTCAACTGATATACATTATGAAAAAATCTATTCTATATACCAGTGATAAATAGAAACAATAAAAATATATAATTTAATATAGCATCAAAAAAAATCAAGGATTAACTCTTAAGATATTTGGTCACTCTGTTGAGAAATACATAACATCAAGAGAAATTAAAGTATAATTAATAGATGAAAAGACATGTCATATTTGAGTTATAGAAGAATCAGAAGAGCATGAATAGTCAAGGAAGTCCTAAAAATGAACAGTTTTGACATTATTGTCCACTACAAAGCTATAGAAATTAAGTCAGATGGAAATGGTATATGGCAATTGCACAATGGGACAGTACAGAGTCCAGAAACACACCCATAATTTTTGGGCCATTTTATTTGTAATAAAATGATGTTGTAGGTAACGGGAAAGGGTGGAAAGTGGTCTTTTTAATAAAGAGAACTGAGTCAACTGAATATCCACTGACAGAAAAATAAATCTAAATCTAAGTTATCTACAACAATCAATTCCAAATGGATGACAACTCTAAAAAATAAATAAAAGATAAAACAATATAGTTTTTAGGAGAAAACACAGGAGAATATCTTCATTTCTGTGGAGTAGGAAAAAAATACCTAGACAGAAAACAAAGTGACAATCATGAAGAAAATAATAAATTGGGCTGTGTTATAGTTAAGAATTTTTCACCAAAGCACATAATTAAGAAAATTAAAAATCAGCCCACAGAGTGATGTATGCATACATATGTATTCTTACACATACTATATACATATATGCATACCCATATCTATGTGCATGTTTTTGTTTTATATATACTATATATATATATGTGCACACATACACACGTATTCATATCCAAAACATATAGAACACAACGGTATAACATGAAAACAAACCCACTAAGAGATCCCTCACAGAAGAGAATAATTAGATAATGAATATGTATAAAGAGGCTTCATTTCATTTGTCTTTATGACTAAAGTTGAACTTTATATTTAAAGTATTTTTTAGTTAAAATTTTAAAATTAAATTTAAATTTAAATCCAAACTAGCAAATAAATAAATAAATAAAACTAAACTATCATACCGATTTAAAACCCAACTATGATCCTGCTGTGCACTTAATAGATAGGCTGTCTAAAGAAAAGGAGCTGAGAATGTAGATCCTGGTGAGAAGATAATGTTAATAAATTGGAAACTGTCAGTGTCCACTAAGCAAAATATTTTAAAATCCAGAAATTTCACTCCCAGTATACTCAATGAATATAATGACACATCCACAAAGAGATATGTAAAATTATGTTCATAATGTCACTATTTGCAATGGACCCAAACTGGAAAATACCCAATTGCTCAAGGAGAGTAAAATACATAAATTGTGACGAATTCAAACCATGGAATATTAAACAATGAGAACAAACGACTGCAATTATACACAGCAACACAGATTACTCTGAAAAATATAATCTTAAACAAAATAATTCAGAACTGGGGAGGAGGAGCAAGATGGCAGAGGAGTAGGACCGAAATATCATCAGGTCCCAGGAGTTCAGCTAGATAGTTATCAAACTATTCTGAACACCTACAAACTCAATAGGAGATCAAAGAGAAGAGTAGCAATTCTAGCAACAGAAAAGCAACCACTTTATGGAAGGTAGGATGTGTGGAGAAGTAAATCCAAAGCATCAGGAAGATAGATGGTGGGGGGGAAGGGCCAGCTCCTGGCAAGTGAGAGAGCAGCAGAGCAACAAAATTGGAACTTTTAGAAGACTGCTCCACTGAGTGACGGTGCTCCAGAGGCTAAGCATGGGGTGGAGCCCTCCTCCTGGGGACAGTGTGGTCTCGGCTCCCCTAAGGACACAAAAAGACCACAGGTATCTGAGGGTGGCAGAGCTCCAAGGTATCAGAGCAGGGAAGCTTACTGTAGAGACAGAGCTGAGAAGTGGCTCTCACCTCAGGATTACCTTAAATTGTGAACTAAGACACATTTGGGCCACTGCTCTTCAAAAAAACCCCTCCTTCCTCCTCTGGGAGGAGTGGCGTGGGAGTGCATTGCAAGAATCTCCTGGGTTTGGAGACTCCAAACACTCGGTCATAGGCTGGGTGAGCACGGAGTGTGGCCAGAAACTAGGGAGCTGTAAGGGATTGACCACTTTTCTCTGAGGGTGCACTGAGGAGTGGGGTCCTGAGCTCTTGCCTCCTACAGGGCTGGAGATTGGAAGGCCACCATTTTCATTCCTGTCCTCCAAAGCTGTACAGAAAGCATTCAGGGAACAAAAGCTACCAAGAGCAAACCAGAGCAGATTACTTAGCCTGGCCCCTGGCAAAGGCGTTGCACTTCAGCCTAGGACAAAGAGATTTGAGAGTCACTGCAACAAGCTGCTCCCCTAGAAGATCAGCAATAGCATACAACCAAAACCAAGTTCATCGATCAATGAGAACTGTGGAAATTCAGAGCTATGGGAAACGAACACATACAGTTCATGGTTCTTTTCCCATGATCCTTTAGTCTTTCAAAGTTAAATTTTTTAAATTTCATTTTTTTCTTATCCTATTTTTTCTTAATTTTTGCTCTTTTTTATCTTAATGTTTTAACTATTTTATCTTATCAATACCTTTTTAAAAATCTTTTTAAATTTTCATTGTTAGACTCATATTCTATCCTTTCATTGTATTTAACCTTATTTTTTGTATACATATAGGTTTTATTGTCTTTGAAATTTTGGGATACAATTTCTTCTAATAGATCAAACTATATCCTAAATCTAGTGCATAGCTTTGTTCTAGTCTCCAGCCTGATCATGTTCTTTCCTTTTTTTTTTCTTTTTTCAACCAACTTATCTTAATTCCTTTTTTAGAATCTTTTTAAATTTTCATCTCTACAATCTTATACCATCCCTTCATGGGGTTTACCCTTATATTTGTATATATGTAAGTGTTTCTTTTTTAAAAAAAATATTTTATTTATTTATTTGAAAGAGGGTGAGATTATAAGTAGGCAGTGAGGTTGTTAGAGAAAGAGGGGGAAACAAGCTCCCCGCTGAGCAGAGAGCCCAATGTGGGGCTCGATCCCAGGACCCTGAGATCATGACCTGAGCCACCCAGGCGCCCAAGTGTTTCTTTAAAATTTTGGGAGGTAGTTTCTTCTAACAGACAAAATTCACCCAAAATCAAGTGTGTGTCTCTGTTCTATTCACCAATCCATATATATAATTTTTTTTTCTTATTTTATCCCTTTCTTATCCCCCCACTTTTGGGTCTCTTCTGATTTTATAGTGTATATTTTTCTGGGGTCATTCCTACCTTTTATATTTGGTTGTCTCATTCATCTCTTTGAATTTGAATAAAATGACAAGGCAGAAAAACTTACCACACAAAAAAAAAAAATAAATAAAAGAGGCAGTACCAATGGCTAGGGGCCTAATAAATATAGACATTAGTAAGATGTCAGAATTATAGTTCAGAATGACGATTATCAAGGTGCTAGCTGGGCTCAAAAAAAGCATGAAAGATATTAGAGAATTCCTTTCTGAAGAAATAAAATCCCTTTGGTAGAAATAAAAGAACTAAAATCTAACCAAGTTGAAATTAAAAAAGCTATTAATGAGGTGTAATAAAAAAAATGGAGACTCTTAGTATTAGGATAAATAAGGCAGAAGAGAGAATTAGGGATATAGAAGGCCAAATGATAGAGAATAAAGAAGCTGAGCAAGAGAAAGACAAAAGACTACTGGACTATGAGGGGAGAATTTGAGAAATAAGTGATATGGTAAGATGAAATAATATTAGAATAATTGGAATCACAGAAGAAGAAACAGAGAGAGGGGCAGAAGGTATACTGGAGCAAATCATAGCAGAGAACTTCCCTAATTTGGGGACAGAAACAAGCATCATAATTCAGGAGGCAGAGAGAGCCTCCCTCAAAATCAATTAAAATAAGTCCACAGCCCATCATCTAATAGTAAAACTTACAAATCTTAGTGACAAAGATAAAATTCTGAAAGCAGCTCGGGACAAGAGGTCTGTGACATACAATTGTAGAAATATTAGATTGGCAGCAGACTTATCCACAGAGACCTGGCAGGCAAGAAAAGACAGGCATAATATATTTACAGCACTAAACAAGAAAAATATGCAGCCAAGAATACTATATCCAGCTAGGCTGCAATTGAAAATAGAAAGAGAGGAAAACCTTCCAGGACAAACAAAAACTGAAAGAATTTGTAAACACTAAACCACCCTACAGGAAATATTGAAAGGGGTCCTCTAAGCAAAGAGAGAGACTAAAAGTAGCAGATCAGAAAGGAACAGAGACAATATACAGTAACAGTCACTTTACAGGCAATACAATGGCACTAAATTCATTCTTTCAGTAGTTCCCCTGAATGTAAATTGGCTAAATGCCCCAAACAAAAGAAACAGGGTATCAGAATGGATAAAAAACAAGACCCATCGATATACTGCCCACAAGAAACTCATTTTAGACCCAAAGACACCTCCAGATTTAAAGTGACAGGGTGGAAAACAATTTACCATCCTAATGGACATCAAAAGAAACCTAGGGTGGCAATCCTTATATCAGATAAATTAGATTTTAAGCTAAAGACCATAATAAGAGATGAGGAAGGACACTATATCATACTTAAAGGGTCTGTCCAACAAGAAGATCTAAAAATTGTAAATATCAATGCCCCTAACATGGGAGCAGCCAATTATATAAAACAATTAATAAGAAAATCAAAGAAACACATTGACAATAATACGATAATAGTAGGGGACATTAACACTACCCTCACTGAAATGGAGAGATCATCTAAACAAAAAATCAACAAGGAAATAAAGGCTTTAAATGACACACTGGACCAGATGGATATCACAGATATATTCAGAACATTCCACCCCAAAGCAACAGAATACACATTCTTCTATAGTGCACATGGAACATTCTCCAGAATAGATCACATCCTGCATCACAAATCAAATCTCAATTGGTACCAAAAGATTGGGATCATTCCCTGCATATTTTCAGGCAACAATGCCATGAAACTAGAACTCAATCACAAGAAAAAAGTAGGAAAGAATTCAAACACATGGAGGCTAATGAGCATCCTACTAAAGAATGAATGGGCTAACCAAGAAATTAAAGAATTAAAAAAATTCATGGAAACAAATGAAAATGAAAACACAACTGTTCAAAATCTTTGGACATAGAAAAGGCTGTCCTGAGAGGAAAGTATATAGCAATACAAGAAAGATCTCAAATACACAACCTAACCCTACACCTAAAGGAGCTGGAGAAAGAACAGTAAAGAAAGCCAAAACCCAGCAGGAGAAGAGAAATAATAAAGATCAGAATAGAAATCAATGAAATAGAAACCAAAGGAACAGAAGAACAGATCAATAAAACGAGGAGCAGGTTCTTTGAAGAATGAGTAATATTGATAAACCCCTGACCAGACTTAGCAAAAAGAAAAGGACCCAAATTAATAAAATCATTATTGAAAGAGAAGAGATCACAACCAACACCAAAGAAATACAAACAACTATAAGAACATATTATGAGCAACTACACACCAGCAAATGAGACAATCTGGAAGAAACGGATGCATTCCTAGAGACATATAAACTATCAAAACTGAACCAGGAAGAAATAGAAAATCTGAATAGACCTACAAACAAGAAGGAGATTGAAGCAGTCATCAAAAATCTCCTAAAAAACTAGAGTCCAGGGTCACATGGCTTCCCAATAGAATTCTACCAAACATTTAAAGAATACCTATTATCCTGAAACGGTTCCAAAAAAAAATCAAAATGGAAGAGAAACTTCCAAACTCATTTTATGAGGCCAGCATGACCCTGATCCCAAAACCAAAGACCCCATTGAAAAGGAGAATTATAGACCAATATCCCTGATGAACACGGATGCAAAAATTCTCACCAAAATACTAGCCAATAGGATCCAACAATACATTAAAAGGATTATTTACCACACCCATATAGGATTTATTCCTGGGCTGAAAGTTTGGTTCAATATCAACAAATCAATGAATGTGGTACAATACAATAATAAGAAAGAACAAGAACCAATGATACTCTCAATATATGCTGAAAAGCATTTGACAAAGTACAGCGCCCTTTCTTGATCAAAACTCTTCACAGTGTAGGAATAATGCATACATACCTCAGTATCATCAAAGCCATCTATGAAAAACCCACAGCAAATATCATTCTCAATGGGGATAAACTGAGAACTTTCCCCCTAAGGTCAGGACCATGGCAGGGCTGTCCACTATCACCATGGCTATTCAACATAGTATAAGAAGTTCTACCTTCAGCAATCAGACAACAAAAAAGAAATAAAAGGCATCTGAATCAGCAAAGAAGAAGTCAAACTCTCACTCTTTGCAGGTGATATGATACTTAATGTGGAAAATCCAAAATACTCCACTCTCAAACTGCTAGAACTTATACAGGAATTCAATAAAGTGTCAGGATATAAAATTGATGCACAGAAATCGGTTACATTTCTATACACCAACAGCAAGACAGAAGAAAGAGAAATTAAGGAGTTGAACTAATATATAATTGCACCCAAAATCATAAAATACCTAGGGATAAACCTAACCAAAGAAGCAAAGAATCTGCACTGAGAAAACTAGAGAGTACTCAAGAAAGAAATTGAGGAAGACATAAAGAAATGGAAAAATGTCCCATGCTCATGGATTGGAAGAACAAATATTGTGAAAATGTCTATGCTACCTAAAGCAATCTACACATTTAATGCCATCCCTATCAAAATACAATTCTTTTCAAAGAAATGGGATAAATAATCCTAATATTTATATGGAACCAGAAAAAAACCATAGTCAGAGGAATGTTGAAAAAGAAAACCTAAGTTGGCAGCATCACAGTTCCAGACTTCAAGCTCTATTACAAAGCTATAATCATCAGGACGGTATGGTACTGGCACAAAAACAGATACATAGATCAATGGAATAGAATAGAGAGCATAGAAATGGACCCTCAACTCTGTGGTCAACTAATCTTTGACAAAGCAGTCAAGAATGTCCAATGGAAAAAAAGACAGTCTCTTCAGCAAGTGTTGAGAAAATTGGACAGCCACATGCAGAAGAATGAAACTTGACCATTTCCTTACACTACACACAAAAATAAGTTCAAAATGGATGAAAGACCTCAACGTGAGACAGGAATCCATCAAAATCCTTGAAGAAAACACAGGCAGAAACATCTTCAAGCTCAACTGCAGCAACTTCTTCCCAGAGACATCACCAAAGGCAATGGAAGTAAGTGCAAAAATGAGCTATCGGGACTTCATCAAGACCAAAAGCTTTTGCACAGCTAAAGAAACAGTCAACAAAACCAAAAGACAACTGACAGAATGGAAGAAGATAATTGCAAATGACTTATCAGATAAAGGGCTAGTATTCAAAATCTATAAAGAACTTCTCAAATTCAATACCCAAAGAATAATCCAATTAAGAAATGGGCAGAAAGCATGAACAGACATTTCTGCAAAGAAGACATCCTAATGGCCAACAGACACATAAAAAAGTGCTCAACATCACTCGGCATCAGGGAAATACAAATCAAAACCACAGTGAGATACCACCTCACACCAGTCAGAATGGCTAAAATTAACAAGTCCGGAAACGACAGATGTTGGCGAGGATGAGGAGAAAGGGGAACCCTCCTACACTATTGGTGGGAATACAAGTTGGTACAGCCACACTGGAAAACAGTATGGAGGTTCCTCAAAAAGTTGAAAATAGAGCTACCCTATGACCCAGCAATTGCACTACTGGGTATTTACCCTAAAGATACAAAGGTAGTGATCCAAAGGGGCATGTGCACCCGAATGTTTATAGCAGCAATGTCCACAATAGCCAAACTATGGAAAGAACCTAGATGTCCATCAACAGATGAATGGATAGGGATTCCTGGGTGGCTCAGAGGGTTAAGCCTCTGTCTTCGGCTCAGGTCATGATCTTGGGGTCCTGGAACTGAGCCCCACATTGGGCTCTCTACTCATTTGGGAGCCTGCCTCCCCCTCTCTCTCTGACTGCCTTTCTGCCTACTTGTGATCTCTGTCATATAAATCAATAAAACCTTTAAAAAAACAGATGAATGGGTAAAGAAGAGATGTTATATACATACATATGTATACACACATACATACACACACACACACACACAACACACACACACCGGAATGCAATGTAGCCACAAAAAACCCCCCGAAATCTTGCCATTTGCAATGATGTGGATGGAATTAAAGGGTATTATGCTGAGCGAAATATGTCAATCAGAGAAAGATAATTATCATATGATCTCTCTGATGTGAGGAATTTGAGAGGCAGCGTGGGGGGTTGTGGTGGGTAGGGAGGGAAAAAATGAGACAAGATGGGAACAGAAGGGAGACAAACCATAAGAGACTCTTAATCTCATGAAACAAACTGAGGGTTGCTGGGGGGTGAGGAAGTAGGAATAGGGTGGCTAGGTTATGGACATTGAGGAGGGTGTGTGCTATGGTGGTGAATATTGTGAAATGTGTAAGCCTGATGATTCACAGACCTGTACCCGTGGGGCAAATCATACATTATATTTTAATAAAAAATATTAGAATCAAGTAAATTTCAAAAATTATAAAATAAATCTAGGGTGTTAGATGTCAGAGGGGTGCCCTAGGTGGCTAGGTCAGTTAGGCATCTGCCTTGGATCAGGTCATGATCCCAGAGTCAGGTTCCCCACTCAGTAGGGCATCTGCTTCTCCCTCTCCCTCTCATTGTTTGTGTTCTCACTCTCTCTTTCCCTCTCATAGATAAATAAAACTCTTAAAAAAAAAAAAAAAAGCATAGTATAATATGTACCCTTTTATTTATGGTAGGTGGTAAGAAGGGTTAAGGGAGACTCTAGGATGCTTGAAATATCATTTCCTTGATTTGTTTGTAGATTACAAATTGTTCAATTGTTGAAAAATTTATCAAGTTGTATGTTTATCTGTACCTTTTCCTATATGTATAATTCAAATATTCAAAAAAATAGCTATCTACAACTTATTTTGGAGGTGTTCAGTACATATATACAAGTTTATGAGATGCAGGATTTTCTGTTCTAAAAAATCTATTAGCACATTTTTGCTCTTTGAAGAACAGGATTACAAAAAATTGATTCGCATAAATGTCCAAATTATATATACACTCTTCCCCAACAAAATTTTATTTATTCCATTTTTTTAGTAGGGTCCTCACCCATCATGGGCTTGAACCAACAACCCCAAGATCAAGAGTTGCATGCTCCACAGACTGAGTCAACCAGGAGCCCCATCTTCACTAACAAATTTTTTTTCTTTTATAAAAGATTTTATTTATTTATTTGAGAGAGAGAGAGAAAGATAACATGAGTGAGGAGAAGGTCAGAGGGAGAAGCAGACTCCCAGGGTAGCTGGGAGCCAGATGCGGGACTTGATACCTGGACTCTGGGATCATGACCTGAGCTGAGGAGAGTCGCGTAACCAATTGAGCCACCCAGGCACCCTTCACTAACAAAATTTTAACAGAAACAGATAGTCTTCCTTTCAAAGATATGCAAGTGATAATGGTAGAGGAATATTATGAGGAGGATAGGTACTTCCTAGTATATAACTCTCTCTTGGTTCATGCAGGAGCAAAAGAAAACATTGAGTGAATAGCCACCCTTGCATCCCAGTTACATAGCTTCTGGTCTGCCAACATACTCTCCACGGATAGGTCTGAGGAAAAGTTGACTCACATGAGGTAACACTCTCAAACTACACATTCTTTATTCCTTTACCCTGGGCTCAACACTCAAGAATATTCTAAGAGACACATAGGAAAACGTGAAAAAGCAGCATAGGATAATATGACAGACAGAATAATTTTCTGACAGAATAATTTTCATAGTGAATAACTATTATATCTGTATATTTCCTATTTCTTAGGGAGGATATGGTGAGAAGTTGAAAATCACTGGTTCAGAGTCCCAGGTGAGTAATTTTATATAAAAGTTTCTACCAGACCCTTTTTTTGCCCTATATCGTCCATTCTTTAAGTTCTTAGATCACCCTATTTACCCTGGAACCACAAGGACAGTTAAACCTCCTTTTTGATTATCAGAAAAGTTAACACTTAACTGAAGGTGTAACTAATTTTTTTTTTTTTGAAGGTGTAACTAATTTAATTACTGTCCTGTCTGGATATTTTTCAAGGATTTGTGGGAGGATACTAGTTAAGGATCAAAAACCTGTTCCCCTTTAGGAAATAAATCTCATTGTGAGAAGTAAAATATTTTAAAAGGGATTATAAAGTCTTGCTGATAAGCATCTCTATTACCTTTATAAGTCAATTTTGTGTAAAATACATTTTTTGAAAAAAATAATTTAGATGTTGAGTTTTACACAAAATATATCTCTGAATTAAAAATAGGTGTTCAGGCTTCTTTAACACAGTACAACTCAGACCTCTTAATGTGTATTATTAATCTAATTCCTGGGATATAACATGTATTAACTCCTGGAATTATGTGATCTCATTATGCCTTTTCTTTTTTAATTTCCATGGACATTTTCAGAATTAGTATCCAGAGAAAGGCCTTTGACATTGAGAATTTCTCATAGGATATTCTATAATGATATAAATAAAAAATAAAACAATTCTATTATATGTATCTTAAATGTAAAGGTAGATAGCTCATGAGTATTGAACTGATTCTAAACATCCGCTAAATTAAAGAAGCATAGTCTGTATACCTTTGAAAAGAGTCTAAATAACCAACATGCCATTAGCTCACTGAAGTTTTTTTTATAATAGAATGACAAAAAGGGAAGCACATTATATCTTTTTGACAAAGTCAAATTATACATAAAGTCTACATGTATAGACTTTATGGACATTTAATAGATTTAAATAGATTTAATGTACCAGAAAAAGAACAATTTGGATGTTTTCATATATATAAACATGTGTATACATGTATATGTGTATATATGCATATGCATATATGTACATATTTATATATGTATAATAATGTACTACATATTTATACATGTTTATATATGCATGTGTATATATACACATATGTATACATATATGTAAACATACATATACATGTATGTGTGTGTGTACAAATGTAAATATACATTGTCTTTTTGAGCAAGTCTGCCAAAAGTTTTCAGTTGGAAAATGTGATATTTTTCTATAAACTGGATCCTTGCCCTAAGATACGAGTGTTTATTGGTTGAGACAGAAAACTGACAAAACACTATTTATGTCTCTGCTCTTTTCTTCACCAGGTCACCAAGAATAAAGATTTGATATACCACATAACTGCTAAGACTTGATCACATCTACTTTTCTCATCTGTCAACCTGAAGAATGAAGAAAAAGGTATGAATTACACAGAATTTTTGAAAAATCATAGATGCCAGTCACAGAAACAAAGAGTTTGGATTCTTCTTGGACACTTGTTTTATTATTTTTTCTAGAATTGAACAAGGTCCAAATAGGAAACATGTGGCACACTCAAATTAAGATAATTTAAGAAATATTTACTAAAAGGACTATTTACAATTTAAAGGTGTATGTGGGGGTCCCGCAAGGGATAATGCAGTCACTCAGGCCACTAAATGGAAAAGCATCTTCCCCCAGGCCCAGAGGGACAGGGGCAGTATAGATATTGAAATAAAGAAGGAAATAAGGCTACTTTGAAAGACATAAATGGTCAGAGGATGCAGACCAAGGTGACACCACATGCATGTTACTAGAAAAAGATCTAATCTTATCAATTCCTTCCTCCAATCTTATGTAGAACCTTCTCTTGGAAGACCCAAAGGGAAGCTGGGGGACAAGGGACGCTGTTGATACTGTCCGTTCACCTAGAGAAAAGAGCCAGTTGGATAAGTGCAAAACTAAAGAGACCAATGGAAAGTAACCTGTAATGACTGATAAGTCAAAAATTCACCACATGCTCTATTAAATTAACCAAGAAAAAGTACTTTGAATTCCTACATTCTGTAAATTCCTTAGGTATAAGAATGCTATTTTCTTTTCTCCATTTTTACCTTATTTTTCTTTTATATTTCTGCCTCCCCCTTTCCTCATGGTGTCTTGTGCTGCATTGCAACTTCAAATGCTTGTTTGACTAATTACTTGTTCTTGGATTTTCTTTTTTTTTTGTATTCTGGCTTGGGATGAAATAATCCAATATAAAATTACAAAAGTAGTTTTCAGACCGTCTTAACATAAGCCTCATGGCCAAATTTAACTGATTTTTAGGACTATGAGTTAATGAAGGTACATAGTCTAAAACACCTGACTTCTAATTGTTTTCTTATTCTTTTGACTTTAAATCCCTTCATGGATATTTTAGGCAAATTAGTCTTTTTTTATGATATTTATGCATTTTGTAATGCTTTATGTAATAATACTATTGCTTATTTCAAGACATGCTTTGGATTATATGTATAAAACCTATGCATGTATGTATTCATATTCAGAATGTGAAATTTAATTACATTTGAGAATAACATGTTACCTTTCAAATTACTGAGTCAATTTATTTTGAAGATTTTATTTATTTATTTGACAGAGAGGAGAGAGATCACAAGCAGGCAGAAAGGCAGGCAGAGTGAGGGGGGGAAGCAGGCTCTCTGCTGAGCAGAGAACCCAACGAGGGGTTCGATCCTAGGACCCTGAAATCATGACCTGAGCAGAAGGCAGAGGCTTTA
Organism: Procyon lotor; assembly: GCA_028646535.1. NCBI lineage: Eukaryota > Metazoa > Chordata > Mammalia > Carnivora > Procyonidae > Procyon > Procyon lotor. Next base: position 34,794,905 of record CM053605.1, read on the forward strand.
ACCCACTGAGCCACCCAGGCGCCCCTGAATTAATTTATTTTGATATTTGAAGGCTCTTTTTCTATTTCATTGACCACCATTTCATATGGCATTAAAATCTTCCTGACTACTGTTTTATTAAACTATCACATGTCTTCCCCAACTTACACTGTCTAGGTCAACTGTTTGCTGGAAAAAAAAAAAAGTTTTAGCCCTTATTCTCTCTGATTTTCTACCACTCTGCAACAGGAATGACGATCACACTATTTTTTTTTTTATAGATTTTATTTGAGAGAGAGAGAGTAAGAGAGCACAAATAGGAGGAGCAGCAGAGAGAAAGAGAAGTAAGGCTCCCAGCTCAGCAGTGACCCTGATTTGGGGCTTGAACCCAGGACCCTGGGATCATGATCAGAGCTGAAGGCAGATGCTTAAGTGACTGAGCCACCTAGGGACCCTGAACCCACTCTCCATCTACACAATACTGTGTATAAGGGACAACCAGGCACTGTTTGACTACTAATGGTGAGTTTATTTACTGGTTTGGGTATTGTATTCAATATTGACAGTAATTTAAAGATGCAGTGGTCCATGATTTAGGTAGACAATGTATAGGGCAATCTTAATTCCAGGACCACCTCTGAACTATTTTGGTTTATCCAAGAAAATGCCTATTTACACTGTTTTCCCAGTTTAATTATTAATCATGATGCGGTACTCGCTCACTTTCAGGGTTGTCCAGGTTTAGATAATAAAGAATATGGTAACCATATTTCCAGAATATTATTCCTTATAGATATTAGTAGATACCATATGAGAAATAATAGTTGATGGTCATATTTGCCGGGTTAAAGAAATTTGAATAATTCATTTACTTTTTATTTTCTAAAGGTATTCTCTGAATATTTACTATGATAATATATGTTGTGATTTCTTTCCCCAAAGGTTAATTTAGTATGACATAGGAAATCTTATTTCACAAACACTTTTTTTTCTATGTAGTGTTTCTGGACTGATATGTAATACTTTGGGAAATAACAATCTAGTGGCGTTTGTGAAAGTACACTATCTGCTCTGTTCTCAGACATGTTCCTAACACTTCTGCTTTCTGATTCCTTTGTTTTAGCTGGTACTTCATTTCTTTTCTGTAGCTGAGGTGGCCACAGCTGAGGTGACCACAGAATTTATTAAATAAACAGGAAAAGTTTTAAGAATAAAAAGGAACTCCATGAGTAATTACACAGAAACAACAAGCGCAACTCAGAATTGCCCCAGATAAACCTTGATACACAATTAGCCTAACAGCACATTTAGAAGTCTACTATCCTCATAGATGGGGTGGGGGAAGAAGTGTCCTAAATTAAATAACTCATGTTTTATAACTGGCTTCTTCCAAATTGATATATCTCCATTTAAGTTGTCTATCTTCGACAGATTCCCTGTAAGTAGTTTACATCTACAGCTATATAGTGAGGCATGTGTATTGTAATGTATAAGATATGCTCATGAATATGTTGCTTCATTTAAAAACTCTTATTTAGAAAGGCTCTGCACAGGTTGCTCAAGTAAGGATAAAATTTATTAGGGCACCTGGGTGGCTCAGTGGATTAAAGACTTTACCTTCGGCTCAAGTCATCATCTCAGGGTCCTGGGATGGAGCCCCACATCAGGCTCTCTGCTCAGCCAAGAGCCTGCTTCCCCCTCTCTCTTTGCCTGCCTCTCTGCCCACTTGTGATCTCTCTCTGTCAAACAAACAAATAAAATCTTTAAAAAAAAAAAAATTTAAAATTTATTTTTAACATCAAGACTAAGATTCCAGGAAGTGAAAAAAAATATAGATAAGAATAAATCTTTACTTAAATATATTTTTCTATTTTGTGTACATCACCACCACCATTTATTAACAAATCTAAAATGAGATAAATGTGTTAGGCATTTTCAGAGTTGATTATAAAAACTAGAATTCACTTTTATACCTCACAATAGATTAAATAAGAATACATGAGATTTGGGAGAATGAAAGTTATACTCACCTTAATGCCAAAAGACTGGCCAAAATTAATAGTAATAAATTATGTCATGGAAATGATGTCCACTTAACACGGCCTCTTTAGGAACATTCTAGCCTGAAAAACTGGTACCTGTTAAGAATTTATACCATTACTTAACTTTTTTAAAAATCAATACTTTTAATGCATAAAATAGAAAAATATAAAAGAAGTATATATGTGGGGCGCCTGGGTGGCTCAGTTGGTTGAGCATCTGCCATCGGCTCAGGTCATGGTCCCAGGGTCCTAGGATCAAGCCCCACATCAGGCTCCCTGCTTGGTGGGGAGTCTATTTCTGTCTCTGCACCTCCTCCCTGCTCATATTTGCTCTCTCTCCACTCTCTCTCTCTCATAAATAAAGTCTTAAAAAGAAGAAGTGTATATGTTATCTGCCCTTTTTTAACTCCCTAATTTTTAGAATTTGCTCGAAGTTCTTGAACACAGTTTGGCCTAGTTAGGCCACTCATGGGAAATATATTATCACCAAATAGAGATTTAATTCCAAGTTCATCCGTTAAGAATGAAGAAGGATATGATCATCAGATGAATATGGCTGACACATGAAAAAATAAGTCAAAGTGTGCACAAATGGAATATAGAGAAACTCTAAACATTCTTCAGGTGCACTAATCTCCTTAAAGGTTATTAAGGTTGAAAATAGATTGCTTTTGAATGCTGGCACTTTTTTCCTAACAAGTCCCAACTGACTAAAACACAATTAACAGTGAATCAAACTTTCAGGACTTTAATTCAAACCGTCGATTTGTTCAAATGCTATCTTCTTATTAAGGCAAATCCAAATCTGTTGCTGCACTGATTACTGCTTTATTGAACATCAATGTCCAGATATTGGCAGTCTAGAGGAAAGAACTACTGAACCAGGGCTCATGAAAGATTAACTGCATATTCTCTTCTAAGAATAGGGTTTAATATGTGTCAAATATATATATAGTCAGTAGCATGTAATTTTTACAACCCTCAATGCAGTTAAATATGTCATAATTTTAACTGTTAAAGAACAATCCTTTAAATATATTCTCTTTTATAACACTGTGGCAGTACCTATTTGCAGATAGTGCTATTAAAGTAAATTCTAGTGTATAGACATGAACCAACAAAACAATATAAAGATAAAATACATGGGTAAATAAAGAGATTTATGTTAAAAATATATAAATATATATGATCTTATTTTTATATTCAATACGTATCTACATTAGGATGTGAATAAAGAATTCCACAAATATTAATTCTATTGGAAAGAAAAAGGGGGGAGGGGACTACAAGAGCTCAAGTTGTTTTTTACAGGCTAACATTTCTAAGTAGCTCTTCAGAATTCTGAATCTACAACTTCTTACGTGCACTGCTGCCAACAAGACATATTTGGACACCGTAAATCTAGTATCCTTCACCTTCTATATAATTTACAGAAAATAGGGCCATGTTTGTAATGGCTTAACAGTATTTCTGTTTTCTTCCTAACTGGCAAATAAAAATAATTACCTTCCTTTTCTTCACACATGGTTACGTGTTACCCACCAGAGAGAATGATGCGAAATATAATTTTTACAATAGAATAATTTTAAAGGATATAAAGCTTAAGCAAGCTAAAAATTCTTTATATTCTCTAAAAATTTAGGTTGCACATTTGCTGGGTAATATGGATGGGTGGAGAGCTGCTATGGATATTTCCTTACCAGTGTTTTGCAAAATAGCAGACAGGATGCTTCAATTTGTAAGTTGGAGAAAGAAAGCCTTTAATGTATGTGAGCCATTGGAAACCACAAAATGATAAAAGAGCAAACATTTTAAAGTCTTTGGAAAGGTATCTGTTATAGCCCTAAATTCTTGGCATCAGTAGCTAGGATGGCAACTACTGCTGTTTCACAAAATCAAACAAATATATACATATTCCACCACTCTCTCTCTATATATATATAGAGTTATCTCTATGTATATACTAAATTATATGTATATAATATAGCATATATATTATATATACTCTCTATAGATATATTTTTTTTCTCATTAAACTTTTGTTTCAATGGGTCTCAAAATTCTGTGACAGATTTTTGGTTAAGTTGCTTCCATTAAAAAGTACTGATTTTAAAAACTAATAACTAATAAAACCACCACATATACAAAAAAACAAATGTTCTATAAAACATTCTCCTTTCCTTCTGAAGGTTTTATGATGCATTATTATCATTAACCAGTCTTTTACTATTAAACTTAAATGGCCAATTGACACAAACAGTTCTGAGACTGTTCTTCCACCACTGATTCTTCTCTCTCTCTCTGTGTATATATATATATATGCCATTTCCACCACTCTCTCTATATATATGTATAGAGAGAGTCTTCTGTATGAGAAGATCTATGGGACTGGATGAACTATTGGTCTTTACAATGTTTTTGCTTTCTATCAATTATGCTAAGCTCTTCAATGTACAATGTATCAATATTTTTTTTAAAAAAAATTCTATTTATTTATTTAATGGAGAGAGAACATACAAGCAGGGGGAGTGGGAGAGGGAGAAGCAGGTTTCCTGCTGAGCAGGGAACCCGATGTGGGGCTCAATCCCAGGACCTTGGGATCATGACCCGAGCCGAAAGCAGCCACTTAACTGACTGAACCACCCAGGCTCCAAGAATCAATATTCTTTTTATTCACAAATGACCACTATGCTCAATAGCATTACTTCTCACTGTTAGCAATTTCCATATTACAAAATACTATAAATGATAATATTTATAAATACATTTTACTATAATGGAAAACCTTACTCAAAGTAAAACAAAAAAGTTCAAAAATTAATGTTGCTAATTACTATTTATAGTCTTGTTAAGATGAAGAATTATATCATTTTAGCTTTCACAAAATGTTTCTCATAAACAGATGTCCATAGCCTTGGGTTAACCTGTATTCCAAGAAGTATCTAACATTTGAATCATTTGTCTTCCGTTTGAAAGTCAATGATAATTAAGTACAAATTAGTCATCTGGTGCCTAAAACATTTGAGATTATCTAAAATAGATCAGAATCACAAGGAAAAAATATTTTGTAGAAACAATATGAAACATTAAATTTCAAAATATGAGAGCTACTGAGGCTTTGATGAGAATCTTATTGCTGCCCCATGGTATATGATTGTTAGACAAGATTATTACAAATATGACCTAGATTATAGTTTTAGTGGTCATTAGAGGAGTACCTCTGCCCTGAAAGTACTTAGAATTGAGAACAGGAAGGAGACCTCACCATTTCTTGTTCCTGGACACATTATCCCCAGCCCACTTGTGCAGAAACTAAAGAAGATGAACCAAACTTAAAACAACAATATGAGGAGCTCCTGGTTAGCTCAGTTGGTTAAGCCACTGCCTTCAGCTCAGGTCATGATCCCAGGTCATGGGATGAAGCCCCACATTGGGCTCCCTGCTCCTCAGGAAGTCTGCTTCTCCCTCTCCCTCTGCCTGCTGCTTCCCCTACTTGTGTGTGCTCTCTTTCTGTCAAATAAATAAATCTTAAAAAATAAAAATAAAAAAAATTAAATCAAAAATAAAAATTTTTTTTAAAAAAACTACAATATAAAGCAAATAAAACATAGGTTTAAGAAAAAAGAATGAAGATAATCATTATATTTCTCATCACCAAGGCACTCCCAGAAGAACATTTACAGCAGAAGAAGGGAAATGTATATTGACCAAAACTCTTCCACTTACTCAAAATATTCATTTTGGCAGGGTTAAAAAAAAAGAATATTTGAGAACTCAAAAATGCTAAAACCAGTTATTTCTATTAAAAAAAAAAAAACAAACAAATGCTGGGGGACCTGGGTGGCTCAGTGGGTTAAAGCCTCTGCCTTGGCTCAGGTCATGATCTCAGGGTCCTGGGATCAAGCCCTGCATCAGGCTCTCTGCTCAGCAGGGAGCCTGCTTCCCCCTCTCTCTCTGCCTGCCTCTCTGCCTACTTGTGATCTCTCTCTCTCTGTCAAGTAAATAAATAAAATCTTTAAAAAAAATGCAATTATGCAATTAGATTATAATTATATTATGTGTATATTATATAAATATAAATTAATAGCCCTACATTATTCTAATATTAACAATGTGTTGGGCATCTACATGTTTTTTCCCATAATTTATTTAATTCCAACAATACTTGCAGTTACATACTAATAATTTCCTTATTTTTAAAATGAATAAAATTTCTGGTAGGGTTATTTCCAGCTTTGGGGTTATACTGTTCCTTAAAAAAACAAAATGATCATGAATTGGAAGAATTGATATTGTTAAAATGTCCATACTACCTAAAGCAATTTATAGATTCAATGCAATCTGTATCAAAATACCAATATTATTTTTTACAGAACCAGAGCCAGTGATTCTAAAATTTATATGGAACCACAAAAGACCTTGGATAGCCAAAGCAATCTTGAGTAACAACAAAGTTGAAAGTATCACAATCCCAGATTTCAAGATATACTACAAAGCCCTGGTAATCAAAACAGTATGGTACTGGCACAAAACAGACACATACATCAGTGAAATAGGATAGAGAGTGCAGAAATAAATCCACACTTATATGGTCAATTCATCTATGACAAAGGGGGAGAGAATATACCATGCGGAGTACTTGATGGTGAATATACAATGAAGAATATTCAATAAATGCTATTGTGAAACTGGACAGCTGCATGTAAAAGAATGAAACTGGATCTTTTTACAGCATACAAAAAAATAAATACAAAATGGATTAAAGACCTAAATGTGAGATCTGAAACCATTAAACTCCTAGAAGAAAACACAGGCAGCAATCTCTTAAACTCAGCCTTAGCAACATTTTTCTAGATACATCTCCTAAGGCGAAGGAAACAAAGGCAAAAAACAAAAACAAAAACAAAAACAAAAAAACCCTATTGGGACTATTCCAAAATAAAAAGATTTTTCACAGCGAAGGAAACCATCCACAAAATGAAAAGGCAACCTACTGAATGAAAAAAAAATATTTGTAAATCATGTATCTGATAAGGAGTTAATATCCCAAATACATAAAAACTTGCACAACTCAATATCAAACAAAAAGTCTGATTAAAAATGGGAAATCAGGGGCACCTGGATGGTTCAGTCAGTTGAGCATCCATCTCTTGATCTCAAACTCAGGTCTTGATCTCGGGGTTCTAAGTTCAGGCCCACATTTGTCTCCAAGCTAGTCATGGAGCCCACTTAAAAAAAAATAGGAAGATCTAAATAGACATTTTTCCAAAGAAGATATAAAGATAGCCAACAGATACATCAAAAGATGCTCAACATCACCAATTATCAGGGACATGCAAGTGAAAACTACAATGAGATATCACCTCACACCTGTCAGAATGGCTAGAATCAAAAACACAGAAATAATAAGTGTTAGCAAGGAGGCTGAAAAAAAAAAAGATGCTTCATGCACTGTTAGGAATGTAAAGTGGTGCAGCCACTGTGGAAAACAGTATGAAGCTTCCTCAAAATTAAAAATAGAAATAGCATATGACCCAATAATTCTATTGGGTATTTGTCCATATAACAAAAACAGTAATTCAAAAACATATGTATGTTTTTGCAGCATTATTTACAATTGCCAAGACAAAGAAGCAATGAGAGACCAGTGGTAGATGAACGGATAAATAAATGTGGTAATATACAATGGCATATAACTCAGTTATAAAAAAAAAAGAATGATATCTTGACATTTGGAACAACATGGATGCCTAAACAGTATTATGTAAAGTGAAGTAACTCAGACAAAGACAAATACCATATGACTTCATTTGTATGTGGAATCTAAACAAGCAAACAAAAACAACACAAAACAAAAAACCCCCAAACAACAAAAAACAAATGAACAAGCAAACAGAAAACATAGAAACAAATCTATAAATACAGAGAACTTGTAGTTGCCAGAAGGGAAGGCAGTGGCAGGAATGGGTGAAATAGGTGAAGGGGATTAAAAGGCATAAACTTCCAATTACAAAATAAAGTCAAGAGATGAAATTATAGCATAGGGAATATAGTTAAAATATTGTAACAACATTACATGGTAATAGATGGCAACTACACTCATCATGGTGAGCGTAGTTTAACATATGGAATTGTTGAACCACTATGTTATATATCTGAAACTAACACTGTGTGTCAGCTATACTTCAATAAAAAAAGTATAGTAGATAATTTTTAGCAAATATATCAATATAGGTAATATAAAGGAACACAGGCAGTTTTCATGGACTATGTGTATAGATATAGTACATTCATGCAAGCAACTAAGCATAATAAATGACTAATTTTATTGGATAATAATATATAAATATATGATTAAAATGCTAAAATATAAATTTTAACTATGTATGGGAAAATCCAAAAACACTTTGAAATTAGAATACACAAACTCTTTTAAGGAAAACTTAGAAATTGGAATGGGATGGGGCGCCTGGGTGGCTCAGTGGGTTAAAGCCTCTGCCTTCGGCTCAGGTCATGATCTCGGGGTCCTGGGATCAAGCCCTGCATCAGGCTCTCTGCTCAGCAGGGAGCCTGCTTCCCTCTCTCTCTCTCTCTCTCTCTCTGCCTGCCTCTCTGCCTGCTTGTGATCCCTATCAAATAAATAAATAAAATCTTTAAAAAAACAAAAAAAGAAATTGGAATGGGAGCGGTTGTGGAATTGAAAAAGGAAAATGTTTCTAATGACTTGTACTGGTATCAAGAAATAAAACTTGGCAAATATAATGTCTCTGTAGCGGGGAATACTTGTTGTTTAATACTTATATCTTAAAAATATTTTTGTATTGATTATTAGGGATCAGAATGAAATCATGAATAAATTCAGAGTTAAAATTTTCAATTTCATGGTGACTTAAAGAGGTAAGGATAATGTAACAAGTCTGCACATGCTTCTATTTCTTCTATTAACACTTATAAACCTTCTACCCAACTTTACAACAGGAACTTCAAAAAGAGAAAAAAGCTGAATGTCTGTACACATATTATACATGTTCATTAACTATTAACTGGGAAAATACAAATAGAATAGAATATATTTTATTATAATCATCATAGAGCCAATTGAGTCTCACAGAATGCTTTCTTTCATTTAACCATATTTTATTTTTTTAAAACACTTTTCAAACTTTGGCGCAGGCCATGAATAGTTATTTCATGAATGTTGGTTTGTGTTTTCATTTACACTAACAAGCCAGGTGAAACAACAATGTTATGTTAGAATTTCACTACTCAATGGAAAGACATTCCATGTTTATGGGTTAGAAGAACAAATATTGTTAAACTGTCCATACTACCCAAAGCAATCTACAGATTTAATTCAATCCCCATCAAAATACCAACAGCATTTTTCACAGAACTAGAACAATGCTAAAACGCATATGGAACCACAAAAGACCCTGAATAGCCAAAGCAATTTTGAAAAATAAAAACCAAAATGAATTCCAGACTTCAAGTTATATTACAAAGCTGTAGGTAATTTATTATGTATATATATGATACTGGCACAAAGATAGACACATGATCAATGGAATATAATAGAAAATACAATAGAAAAAATATAATAGAAAATAGGAAAAAATAAATAGAAAATCCAAAAATAAACCCACAATTTTATATGGTCAATTAATCTTCAACAAAGGAGACAAGAACATACAATGAGAAAAAGACTGTCTCTTCAATAAATGGTCTTGGGAAAACTGGACAACAGCATGCAAAAGAATGAAAATGGACCACTTTCCTTCACCATACACAAAAATAAACTCATAATGCATTAAAGAACTAAAATAAGATGTGAAACCATAAAAATCTTAGAAGAGAGCACAGGCAGTAATTTCTCTGACATGGGCCTAGAAATATTTTTTTCTAGATATGTCTCCTGAGGCAAAGGAAATAAAACTGCAAATGAAATATCCAATAAAGGGTTAGTATCCAAAATATGTAAAGAACTCATACAACTCAACACCAAAAAATCTAATTTAAAAATAGAAGGTATGAACACATATTTCTTTTTTTTTTTTTTTAAGATTTTACTTATTTATTTGGGGCAGAGAGAGAGAGATCACAAGTAGGCAGAGAGGCAGGCGGAGGGCAGGAGAGGCAGGCTCCCTGCTGAGCAGAGAGCCCGATGCGGGGCTCGATCCCAGGACACTGAGATCATGACCTGAGCTGAGGGTAGAGGTTTTTAACCCACTGAGCCACCCAGGCACCCCATGAACACACATTTCTTTAAAGAAGACATACAGAAGGGCATCTGGGTGGCTCAGTCAGTTAGGCATCTGCCTTCTGCTCAGGTCATGATCCCAGGATCCTGGGATCGAGCCCCACATCAGGTTCCTGTTCAGTGGGAGTCTGTTTCTTCCTTTCCTCCCCACTCATGCTCTCTTCTCACTATCTCTGGCTGTCTCTCTCTCTCTCAAATAAATAAAAAATCTTAAAAAATAAGACATACAGATGGCCAACAGACATGAAAAGATGCTCAACATTGCTCATCATCAGAGAACTGCAAATCAAAACTACAAGGAGATATCTTGCACCTGTCAAAATGGCTAAAATCAGAAACACAAGAAACAAGTGTTGGCAAGGATGTGGAGAAAAGGGAACCCTCACGCATTGTTGGTGGGCATGCAAATAGGTGTAGCCACTGAGGAAAATAGTATGGGGGTTCCTCAAGAAGTTAATAATAGAACTACCCTACAATCTACTAATCACTACTGGGTATTTACCACCAAAATACAAAATACTAATTCAAAAGAATGCATGCACAACTATGTTTATTGCAGCAATACTTAGTTGATAAATTAAGGAAAAGCTTAAGTGTCCATTAATAGATGAATGTATAGAGAAGTGGTATATATATACAATGGAATATATTACTCAGCCATAAAAACGAATGAAATCTTGCCATTTGCAATGCATGGATAGAGTTGGAGAGTAATGCTAAGTGAAATAAGTCAGCCAGAGAAAGACAGATACTATATGATTTCACTCATGTGAAATTTAAGAAACAAAACAAACGAAGGAAAAAAAGAGAGCATGAGAGACAAACCAAGAAACAGAATCTTAAACACAGAGAACAACAGTTACCAGAGGGGAGGTAGGTAAGAGAATGGGTGAAAAATGTGATGAGGCCTAAAGAGTATACTTATCACAATGAGCACTGAGTAATGTATAGAATTGTTGAATCACTGTTGTACACTTGAATCTAATATAACACTGTATGCTAATTATATTGGAATTAAAATTTTGAAACAACAAAAAAAACTTCACTATCAATAACATAGTGATTTTCTTACTGATATTGACAGTGTTTTACAAATACTGGATTGATGGATAGTGTTTTACAAATACTGGATATCTATTTCCTTTTTTTGTGCTATACACAAAGTAATGGCTGCTAACATGATCTAGCTTTCAATTTAATATGTATTATTAACATGTAATCCATCATTTTAAAACAATCAACAGAACAGTAAATCAAGCTCTGATTTGTAGCATTTGTCAATTTCCTTGGTTTAGATATTGCCACCATGGCCTATTTCAACTCTACAAATGGGTAAGAAGCTTTCTTAATATCCATGATCCTAGAGATTCCATATTCTTACAAGCCTGTCCAATTTGTTAACAAAATTAACTGAATTCTTGACCATATCTGGCTGCATCTGTCTCAAGTAAATAAGTGCTCATGTCTATTTCTTCTTGAAGGCCTCTGCTTTTACTTTAATTTTCAGCTAGTTGGTTGGTCTTCTAGCTCAGTCTCCAATAGATACACAAAAGGTTGCAGATGTGTAGATTGTCCTGTTGCTACTGTCGTAGAGAGGGTGGGAGCAATGTTCTTTCCAGCTTACTATATCCCAAACAGAAACTAGAAACCTAGTTAGGTTAATAGTTTTCCCTATTGAATTAAGTGATCTGAGGCCTTGCCACATGTCTACCCTGCTTCCAAAGTTAATTTTTTTTTCCAGGTAACATAAGATACATTTAATTGAGGCTAGATATTTCATTTTATTTTTTTTTTTGAGGCTAGATATTTTAATAGGAGGAGAGGAATAAATGGTCAGAACATGGAGTTATTATTATAACTCCTCACTTTTTTCTATAAAAAGTGATTTTGAAGTAGAATATGATGCACTTATTCTTAAAATATTCAATTTCTCCTATCTTGTGAATCATTTAGAATGATAAGTTATTTTATATTTGAATTTGTGAATATGTATTGTCAATAATGCAGTTAGAACACTGTTTGGTGCTGAGGTGAGGGGAGAGGGACTACACAAATGAAAACCACATAGCTTCTCTTCTCTATAAATTGTATTAATTTATATTATAATATCAATACATGTTCCTAACAAGGCTTGTGAATACAAAGAATACCAATGTTGCAAATGTGCAATAACTTGGTTTAAATATCCACATTTTAATTTATTACATACACAATTATGTTTTTGCATTTAATATACTTAGTTTCATCTAATTACTACATTAAATTATCATCAAATTATGCCTGCCTCTCTATTGTAGAGACTCAAATGCAAGCATCTGCAATATTGTTTTAATGCTACTTCATGCTATGATAAACATGTCAAAATGATATTGTCTTCCACACATGCTTCAGACTAGTATTTATTTCCAGTTGCTACTTTTTAAAAAAAAATTTCATTACTGACACTATAATTAAAGTCACTTGTTTTCAAAGAAAGAGGCTTAGAATGATTGTGGAAGACATACTTTTTGGATGAATCATATTTCTTGATTAATGATTATATTTTGTAAATTCTGTTAACAACATCTCAAGGAGACAAATTAGCCTTCCTTGTTGCACTGTTGGTGGTAATGAACAGCTGCAAATGTCACCTTTGAAATTTCTCCCATCAAAATTTTTTTAGCAATGACAATATATCAAACCATCATTGAACTATCATGGCTGAAAGACTTCCACAAAAATAGGACAATTCTAATATTTCATATATGGCTTTGGATACTTCACTAAATTTAAATAAGTTGAACTTAAAATTAGTTATGTCTTTCAAAAAATCTTTTATTTATGATTAATAACATATGATACATGATAAATGTAGCTCAGGATGTCATTGGAATAGAATCAATATAGAATTCATTAATATCACATTGTAGAATCTGTATCTAACTATATTTTGGTTGGCTAGACAGTAGTGTACATATTGCTTTCAGTTTAGAAGTCCCACATGTCTTTGGTTATTTTGTTTTGTTTTGATGCTACTATAAATGGAATTCTCAATTTAATATTCCAATTGTTAGCTGCTTATATAAGGTTGATTCTGTTTTATTAGTATTGTATCTGAGACCTTACTAAATCCATTAATTGTAATACTAAATTTTTAGATTTGAGATTATTTAATAACTATGATATCTACAAAACCCCAATTACCTCTTCTATTAGTATACTTTTTATCTTGCAATATTTTAGTGGCTAAAATACACAAAACCTTGCTTAATAGAAAAGGTGAAAGTGCACATCCTACCTTTCCCCTGACCTTTCCCCTGACTCAATTTTACTATTGAGTATGAAGGTAGATGTAGGTTTTTGTAGAACTCTTTTGCAGAATTAAGAAATTTCTCTCTATTCAAAGTTTTATTAGGTTTTCTTATTGGTTAGGTGGTGATTTTTTTTCAAAGGCTTTCTTTTCAACTCTTAAATCATATGGTTTCTCATATTCTTTTAATATAATGAATTATATGGATTATTTTTCTAGTGTTAAAGTAAGCTTGCATTTTTGCAATGAAAATCACTTCGTCATGGCATAGTTTCCTTTTAAATACTGCTGGATTCCCTTTGCTATTTGTTAAGGGCACTTGCATTTATGTTCATGATGAAAACTGATCTATAATATTCTTTCTTTTCTTCTTTCCTCCCTTCCAATTTTAAAGCATTACTCAGGTTTTGGTATTGGGATTATATTAATCCTCTAAAATTTGCTAGGTAGTGTTCATTCTTCCAATATTTTCAAAAAGAACTTATATAAAATTGCCGTTCTTTATTTCTTAAATGTCTGATAGAAATCACCAACAAAATCACCTGGGTCTGAGGGCTTATTTGTGAGGCATACTTCAATAAAATCAAATTAAATAGAGCATTCTTTTGATTTTATCTTTCATATTGTGATCTTATGTGTTCAAGTGTGAAATTTCATTATTTCATTTATATTGTCAAATTGGTTGACATAAAAGTATTTATAATACTGCCTTATTTTTTGAATAAAATCTCCAGTGATAACCTCTGCTTTATCCGTGATATTGGTAACTTTTGTTTTCTTTCCTTTTCTATCAGTTTAGCTATATTTTATTATTTCTTTTCCTTTTTTCTAAACACCGGCTTTTGGTTTTTACAATTTACACTGTCTTTTTTCAATTTCATTGATTGATACACTTTTATTATTTCTTTATTGAATTTTAAGGTAAAATTATTTTTTAGTTTATTAAGTTGGTTTCTTAAGCCACTGATTTTAGGCTGACTCGACTTCTTTCCTAATGTAAGCATTTAAAGGTATAAATTTCATCCAAGCATTTCTTTTACTGGATCCTACTGATTCTGACATCTTGTATCAACATTCAATTAGAAATATTTCTTAATTTCTCCTGTGAATTCTACTTTGATTCAATTATTATTTATAAGTGTGTTTATCTTGAAGTTTGACATATTGTTCCATAAGTATCAATTAGGTCAAAGTAGCTAGTAATGTTTTTCAGATCTTCCATATCTTGATATTTTCTTGTTCTATAAGCTGATACATAGACTTTTTTAAAGTACAAGAATGTGATGAAAAAACAAAACAAAACAAAAACACTTTTGCCCCTGAATTGAGAATAGGTTACCGACACTGAAAAACTTCAGCAAGTAATTTTTAGAACCAAGAACATTGTTCTAATTACATTAAAGCCATCAAGTTCAGATATTAATATTGATACATTAATGTCATCTAATTCATGGCCTTCATACCTGTATTTCCAGAAGTCAAATAAGAGAGAATATATATTTGTCTTATTTACGTAGTATAATATTACATTTTATTTCAACAAGAAAATAGCTCAACTTAGTACCATATATTGCATTTGGTTGTCATAGTTCCTAAGTTTTCTTCAATGTGGAACTTTTTTTTTCTTTCCTTGACTTTCATAACTTTCACTTTTTTGAAGTGTTCTTACATAAAACAATTTTTCTGATATTTCCTCATAATTATATATACTTGATTTTTTGCAATAATAAAGCTCTTTTACAGAAATAAAGCTTTTTCTCACTGCTTCTAATTAGTTTGTACCTTTTTTTTGTTCAGTTATTGAAAATAAGTTTTGTTTTTTTTTTTTTTACTTTGTAATAGTTTGTGTGAGTCAGGTCCTTCAAGACCATATAAATATTTTGTTTCTCCTCCAACTCTCCTCCACTATTTTGGCCATCTATTTATAGTCATTGGATAAATTAGTTGTTTTTGCTTTTGCTTTAGAGAAAGGGGTGGGGAAGGAGCAAAGGGAGAGAGAAAAAGAATCCTAAGCAGGCTCCATTCCCAGCACGGAGCCCAAGGCAGAGCTGGATCTCACAACCCCGAGATCATGACCTGTGCCGAAATCAAGTTTCAGATGCTTAACTGATTGAGCCATGCAGGCACCCCAAATTAGTTTCTACAATACTATTTGCCATATGGTAATTTTCTAATTTGTTATTTTTTCTATGATCATCAGTTTCAAGTTGTAAAGAACTATGAAGGTGCAGAGAATGTTCCATACTTCTAACTAACAAATTAATCTGTCACAGTTTTTTAAAGATTGGCAGAAAATCTGGAACTCTGAAGAAAAAGACAAACGAAATTACTCGTGACAACAGCATTGGGAAAACTATCAGGATTGGAACTGGTTCTTCACAAAACAAATCCCATAAGGCACTAGTAAGAAGGTCAGACAACACCTGCACATACAATAGGTTGTTTTACAGGAGAGGTACTTCAAGCACAGGGAACAGTGATCTTTTCTAATGAGCAGCTAGTCTGCCTGATCTTTGCCTTGGAGGGAAGGATATCTTTATTATTTTGGATAACAAATAAACCTGCCCTTTGCTTCAGATAGTGACGCTATCTCTATCTTTCAAATCATAGTCTGGAATAAAGTCAGTCATTGCCTCTACTCATAAAATATTCATACATGAGAAACCCATGGGAAATTGTCTCCTAATCCAGCATTGCTTACCATTTCAATTCATCATCTTTCATGTAAGAACAGAGTTGTGAACTTTGAAAAGTAGCAAAATATCCATGTGTATGTATTTATCTTTGCCTCCTCCTTTAGCACAGTTTCAGATTAGATCCAGTAAATCTCCTCTTCTCAGTACTCTGCAAAAAGCAGAGTTCTCACTTGATTTCAAAAGTTTTGCTGAAAATCACAGACTTTCTTTTAAGATTCTGTTTTCCAGTTGGGTATTTCCAAGGTTTAATAAACAAATGAAAAAAACCCTCGTATTATTCATCTTATCTTTAATTGATTTTTTTAAAGAAAGGAGAGCAATTAAATTTTTCTCCATCATCTTTACCTGAAGCTTCTGTACTACCTTTACTCTTTTAATAATCTATTTATAATGGTTATTCTTTCTTTTGCTATTCATACACTAACCTTAAGTAATAAAGTAGTAAAAGCTACTGGTTGTCAAACAAACAAACAAACAAAAAACCACCTACTTCCAAAGGAAGAGAGCTGTAGCTGTGCAAATGTTTATATGAATAGAGACTTCATGTGTGCAACTTTTGGTCATCCCCAATTTAAATTTAAAACATTTCCTTAGCTAGCATCTTCTTTTTCCTCCTGTTGGGGGAATGAATGGAAATGGAAAGATGGTTCATTCTACCTGATCTTGAAGATCAACAAAATGTTCCAGGAGATGATGTAAGAATCTAGGTCTCTGATTGAACATATAAAGCAAAACTATTAAAAGCGATATATACTATGCCTTATGCACCCAGAATCTCCTGAAATTTTCTGTCTCATCAGCTTCACCCTAACCCTAATACTACAAGGAACCACTTTTTCCCATTCAATTACATGAACCACCAGAGCAAAACAATATTATGGTAAAAACTGAGAAGGCAAACATGTATATCTGGATAGATGTATAAAAAGTACTACTTTGCTTATTCATTTGATACTTCTCTATGTATGAGCTTTCTATTCAGTCCCAGGCCACGAAACTGAGAGAGTTAAAAATTTTATACAAATATTTTCTGAAATTGCAAATGTATTTAATTCAGGGATTATATTTTCAATTGTGTTATCAGTTGTATTACTTTACCTCCCCAGATAACTAATATTCAGTCAATTAACTGAACTAACAACAATAAATCTTTTATCTCTGCCCTTTTAAAGCAAATGTAAGAGTCCATTTTGTGAATATGACACAAATCAACCTCATAGTCATGTTCTGCTTGCTCATCTTGTCTATTTTTAGATCGATACACATATACTTAATTGCACAAAGAACACTAAATTGTATGCTTAGATCATGATAAAAGGAAAAGACTTTTCTGGGTCAACTTATTTCATAAACTTACTAGAATTTTATAAACGATATGCCAAAGATATACTGATGGAATAAAGCAGCTTTTGTGTTTTGACTACATCATTATGCTGCATACAAATATATATACATATTTATATATATATTTATTATATTATCTTTAAAAAATCCAACTAAAATTTTCTCATATTTCAATCTATATAGAAACTAAAAGTGATATGTGCATTTATGAGTTTAATTACCAAAAATTGGGTATCAAAAAAGATATCAATAGAACAAAGGGAAAGGAAAGCTAATAAAGACTGAGAACAATATTTTTGTGCATTGTATTGTCACTACTATTAGAAAAAATGTAATACCCAGTTATTAATATTCTGATGCAAGTAATAATATTTACAATCAGTTTTTGAGGTTTTCAGGAATTGGAAAATATCAGAAGTTTTCCAAGAGGGAAAAAATGTTGCAAATAAGAACACACATTATACTTATTGGCTTCCCACTAATTTTCATGAAAGAAATATTTGTCAGATGTTGAATACTCAAGAACAATAGCAATTATTAAACAAATGATTGCAAAATGTGTTCTGACAATGGTTTAAAATATCTCTTAACACCAGGAAAAAATTTATCCATCAACTCTTAAAAATCTAGGCTTAATATAAGGATCAGTCTCATGACCTCAAGAGTCTAAGATTCTCCCTCTTCAAATCAAAAAAGAATATCTTGTGAGAAAGAAGGGAAGTATACAATAAACCACATTCTTTCAGGAGGGTATAAAGTTTCAGTTTTGACCAATGCTAAATCAGGCTTAAGGCAACTTAAAATATGATCAGAAATGATAATGGATTTACTGAAAATGAGTAAATATCTATTGTTGCTGGCTTCTTCTCATTTCTACTGAATTGATCATTTGCTCCTTTCAGTAGAGGAGCTGTTATGTGACATATTCAGAAGAACTGAAATGTGAAACATTTCTAAAAATATAATTTCAGAATCACCTCATTATTTTCCTAGAGTGTCTTAAAGACATAAAATGAATATCAGGAAACCAATGTTATGAAGAACACAAAAGGATAGCATCAAAGGAAACAGTGAAAACAGTTCCAAGCTTAAAAGTCCTTTTGGAACTGTATACTTAAGATGATGACGGTCTTGAAAAAGACTCAACTCACAATATCCTAGAATTAACAATATGCTGACATCCTATGAACTGTTTCCATACACTGAAAACTCATGTGATCTCAGTACAACTTATCTCTAAGGCATTGTCTCACAAAGAGTATGCAATATATGAGATACATTATATAGACACAGTTTTGCCACATTGTCTATAAGAACTAAGATATTTATATTGTCTACTATAGTGACTAGTCATATAATTATGAGTAGCTATAATTATGATATATAATTATGATGATACTAACAATTTCTAATACCTATGTAGTGCCTACCTTATACTAAGCACCATCAGAGATAAAGACATACTCATTTAAATACACTGAGCAAAACTATGTAACACCATTGTTATTATTTGCTCTATTACAGATGAGGTAATTGAGAGTCACAGCGTTAAGTAACTTGTCCAAAATTGCAAATCACAAAGATATTCCAGAGCTGGATTCAAAGCTATATAAACAAAGCCAAAGCCCATAAAAGTCAGAAATATGAAAATAATGTGATGCCAAAAAAACTCATTCCTATCACTGTCCTTCCAGAAGATATACATACAGTATAGCTCTTGCACACAACAACTACAATCACTGTGTGTATGTATGGGGGTGGGAAATAGGATTTAATTCCTTCTTGTATTCAGACTTCTAATAAATATACAAGCAGTCCATACTAATTCAGCCTCTTGTCCTTAAAAATAAAATGGAATATTTAACTTAAATCTGTGTGTTTCTATGGCATTTAATTTTTTATAAATAATCAAAAATAAATACCTAGGTATTTAGAACTCAGCATTCATGAAATTATTATTTCCTCCATTTTGCTCATAGACTTATGAATATTCTCATCCCTCAGCTTCTTTTATAATTTGACCTTTATAACTTCATAAGACCTAGTTAACATTAATCATTTGCATGGCAACACTTTAAATATGCTAGCTTTTAAAATGATTTTGAATTTTCTTTACCAATGTGCTTATTAGAATATACACATGTATGTATATAATTCTGTTAAAGTCTAAAGATAAGAGGGACGTAAATATGTATGTTTCAAAGTTTACATCAAGTAAAATTACTGAAAAAATAATTGCATTCATCCTAATATAAATTTTAACTAGAGATTTTTTTCTTTCAATTTTTGCACAAATAATAAAACAGCTCAGTGTTCTTGATAACTGTAGTAACTGGTTGAAAGTATTGTTCAAGAAAATCATTCAGTAAGAATTATTTAGTAGATATATTTCTGCTACTTCTTACATCAGAGCACATTACTAGAGTTGCTCCATTTGTGCAACAAGTCTAAAATGAGTAAGTCTGACATTTTAATGGGATTTGGAAAACTTCTATAGTAGGATTTTATTTTGACATGTATCAGAAATTAAAGGAACTTCTAATATAGAAGTATGTTTCAACCACACAGGCAAAAAGTTATTTTCAAGCGGTTCAGTAATTCCCTGAAAGTCGTTCTTTATCTAAAAAATTTGCATATAGCACTTAAGATAAAAGCACCTTGCCTTAATAAATGTTAAAATGATATTTTCTAATAATGTGTTTCATAGAAAATTAGTTTTTCCAGTGACATGTTCCAAGAGGAAACCATTTTATATTCAACTTTTTGGAATATTGACTATTTGCCACTTTGGAATTGACAATGCATAAAACATAACACAACATCTTAAAAATACCACATATTCCTCAAAAACCTATTTTTAAACTAGAAGTTCTCAAGTTTGACATTTAAAAATTTGTTTCATGATAATATGGAAGAAAATTTACAAGATGGGAATTCACTAAGTAGTTTGCTCTCAAATTTAAGGATGTAAAAACATTAGAATAAACTCCAGGAACTGTTCTGGCAGTTAACAGAATGCAGAAACAAGTGATCTTAATAATTCAAAAAGAAATGAAGTCTATTGTTGGATCTTATTTAGAGAGGTTTTGAATTTATGCCTATCAAATCTACATTATTAAAAACAATTATCATTAATTAGTTCAAAGTACATCCCTTAATTCATTATACATCCACTAAGAACCTACTTTGGCAACATATATTGCTAAGTATAATTAATTGAATGACTAAATGAGTGAATAAATGAGTGATCATACTCTCAAGAAGCTTAAAATCTGTGAGGGAAACAAATATTTAAAGCCAACTACTATTACCAGGAAGAATCACATATTTGAGTGATAGAATAATAAATTTTATATAGTAAACCAGTGTGTGTGTGTGTGTGTGTGTGTGTGTGTGTGTGTGTTTTAAGTGTAATTCCTAATTAGCTTGCCATTCATATAAAGAATATGCTTGACCTATTGGGCTTAGCATGCACGTGCTAAGCTTTTTTTTTTTTTTTTTTTTTTAAGATTATTTATTTATTTATTTATTGACAGAGAGATTACAAGTAGGCAGAGAGGTAGGCGGAGAGAGGGGAGGAAGCAGGCTCCCTGCTGAGCAGAAAGCCTGATGTGGGGCTTGATTCTAGGACCCTGAATCATGACCTGAGCCAAAGGCAGAGGCTTTAACCCACTAAGCCACCCAGGTGCCCCACAAGAAGATCTTTTTAATCTTATCTTAAGCAGCATTCTGTTGGAAAATTAAACCATTCTGAACCAATGGAGAATGAGATATGGAGGATACAAGAATGTAGGAGGGGTGCCTAGGTGACTGAGTTGGTTGAGTGTCCAACTCTTGATTTCAGCTCAGGTCATGATCTCAGGGTCACAAGAATAAGCCCTGTAAGGGGCTAGTACTCAGCATGGAATCTGCTTGTCCCTCTCCTACATGTCTGCTCTCTATATAAAATAAATAATAGTCTTTAAAAAAAAAATGTAGGAGGAAAAAAACCCAGAAAATGTTTCATCCCCTTCCTTGTTAGATAATACACATATGAGTCCTCCCAAATATCTACATACTAAATGCTGGGCTGGGGCAGGATGATCAGAAGAAGGAAAGCAGAGGAAGATCTGAATATTTATCTCAAAGAGTAGGTGTTTCAAAAACAAAAGAAGATACAATTAATTAGAAATTAACCTTCCTCATAACATACATCTTGGGGTAGAGATTCATGCCAAAGAAAAAGTTATAGAAATTGAGAAGCATACACACAATTGAGAAGCATAGAATACATTACTATGAAACACATTTTAAAAAATCAATACTATTTTTAAAGCAGTTTTAGGTTTATAGAAAAACTGAACAGAAAGTACAGATATTTCTTATATTGCCCCTCACTACTGCTCCCAAACAAACTAGTTTCTCCTATTAACATCTGGCATTAGTACGGTACATTAGTTACAGCTTATGAAACAAAATTGATATTTTATTAACTAAATTTTCTGCTTTACATCAGGGTTGTCGTATGTTCTGAGTTTTGGCAAATGTATTCACCCTTATAGCATCCTATGAATAGTTTCACTGCTTTCAGGAAACAGGAAAGCAATGCCCTGTTTCCACCAATTCCTCTATCCTCTATTCCTCCCTCTATCTCCCCAGTCCCTGGTGATCACTGATCCCGTCTCTCTCATTTTCCTTTTTTCAGAATGTCCTTTAGTTTAAATCCTACAGTATGCAGTCTTTTTATATTGGCTTTTTACTTAGAAATAGACATTTTTTTCCTTCATATCTTTTCAAATCTTGATAACTCATTTATTACTGAATAATATTTCACTATATGAAATGTCACAGTTTATCCATGTACCTATTGAAGAATGCCTTCATGGTTTCCAAGATGGGATAATCATAAAAAAGCTGCCATAAACATCTACATGCAGATTTTTGTGTGAAAATAAGTTTTCAACTCACTTGGGAGTACAACTGCTGGATCATATGTTTAAATGACGTGTATTTTCACAAGGAATTGCCAAACTATCTTTCCAATTGCCTGCATGATCTTTCTATTCCCACCAGCAATGAATGGGAGTTCCTGTTGCTCCACATTTTTCTTAGTATTTAGTATTGTGTTTTCAATATTATCATTCTAATTATGTAGTGGTATCCCATGGCTGTTTTAACTTGCAATTCCTTGACATTCAATATTAAGCATCTTTTCATTTCTTTAGTTCCCATCTGAATATTTCCTTGGATGAGGTCCAGATCCATTTTTTTTTCCCTACACACACACACACACACACACACACACACACACACACACACACACACTAAATTCAGCTGGAGATTCTAATGGGCAGACTGGGTACAGGATCACTGAGCTGCAGTTAATAACACTTTCGGCTGTTACTGTATCCAGTTTTCTGGTTGTTTTTTATCTATGACAAATGACTTCTTAAAGTGACACAATGTTTCCTATTTAAACACACCAGGGTGAGCAAAGGGAGTAGATTTAAAGAAAGACATAAATAGTAATTTGAGCACTTGGCAAAATGCATGATACACGTTATCTCAATGTTACAAACAACGAAATTGAGACACAGAGAGACTGTAAGTGGTGGCCCAGGTCCCAGGGCTAGAAAGTAACATTTTGAACCTTGGGAGTCCTGCTTGCCCCTTGGGGCTGAAGGGCTACTATATTAGGTCTCTATCGCCCCCTAGTGGTCCAGTTTATTTGCACCAACAGGGAAAGCTTAGTATTTATTCCTCCCTACCTTTCACCATGTAGACGGCTCAGCCCATCAGAATTTGGGAGGAATCCTCTTTCTCTGATCTCCAGCATGTTCCCTGTACCTACCAGTTTCTTGCCCCCCCGTACCTACCGGTTTCTTGCCAGCCACAAATGCACCCACAACCACACAGCAATACTGAGTATGACCATGCTGGAGCAGAACCTAGTGGCCAGCTGGAGTCCCACCCTAGATTAACTTCAACTCAGAACAGGTCTCGACTGTCACACTGAAGCCTTTGACCCTTACCCCTTAGGCAATAGGGAGCTCTGATTGGTTTGGGAGCCACCAAAAGTATGTGCAATGAAGCATTTATCCAGAAGAGGGCAGCACACTGGACATTTGTCTTTTCCTCTGTGAAACAATCCCTGATCCCGGTACTCCTCCCAGGGCCAATATGAGCCTGTAAATCTGCTTTATATGAATTTTAAAATGGCAGCCCTTCCAGGAGAATGCCAACTCCTGACAGGGCACAAGGCTTGAGGGAGGACTTCAACTCCCAACCCCCACTTGTCCCACACCCCTCTCAGACCCCGGTTAGAGTGGGGCTCCCCCCTGGCAAAAGGAAACACATGTCCAAACCTAGCCGGTCCAAGGACAGCCTCTCTCTGGCTACTGGAATCGGTTTAGCCACGTGGGCCATGACCTAAGACCAGCTGAGAGACTCTAGGAGCTTTATTAAATTTTAGTAAAATTTTATCTTATGTGCAGGAATTCACATAACATAAAATTAACCATTAACCCTATTAAAGTGTACAATTCAGTGGCATTTAGAACAGGCACAATGTTGTATAACCACTACTTCTATCTAGTTCCAAGACATAAGGAAAAGAAACTCATTCCTATGAGCTGTCTCTCCCTATTCCCCACCTCTTAGCCCCTGCACCCACAAGTCCACTTTCTGTCTCCGTGGATCTGCCTGTTCTGGACATTTTGTATAAATGAAATCACATACCATGTGACTCTTGAGTCTGACTCTCTCACTGAGCATTGTGTTCAGGGTTCATCCGCATGGTAGCGTGAGCCTGTGCTTCACTCCTTTTTATAGCAGAATAATATTCCATTGTATTGATACACTACATTTGACTAATAGTTCATCCATTGATAGACATTTATATGCTCTCCACCTTTTAACTCTTACCAATGGTGCTTCTATGAATATTTCTGGGGGAGGGAGACAAACCATAAGAGACTCCTAGACTCAGGAAATGAACTAAGGGTGGCCAGATCCATTCATTTTTAAAATTCAGTTATAAACTAAATGTTTGTGTCCTCTTAAAATTTATGTGTTAAAAACTTTCTTTTTTCTTTTAAGATTTTGAGAGGGAGTGACTGAGATAGAAAAAGAGAGAGAGAGAGGGAACAAGCATAAGAGCACAAGCAGGGGGAACAGCAAAAGGAGATAGAGAGAAGGGAGCCTACTGTGGGGCTCAGTCCCAGGACCCTGACATCATGATCTTAGCTGAAGTAGAAAATGTACTGAGCCACCCAGGCACCCCCCCACTTTTTTTTTTCTTTAAGATTTTATTTGACAGAGAGGGAGAGTGTTGAAAGCCTTTTCTTTTTGGGAGGCCTTTTATATTTGAGTTTATTCTTAATTTATTTTTTTGAAACACTACTACAGTTGAATATTAAAATAAAAAATAGCAAGTAGTGAATGTGTTATGACTATAATCCTATATTCACTACTACATATAAATGGCAGCAGTGTTCTTCACTAGCCCTATTAAGAGGTCGGAAAATTAATAGCACCCCTAGGATGATGTTTATTATCCTCATATGCTCTTCCATTGCAGTGGCAGAGTCTTTCCTGATTTGAATCAAGATGATTGTGTTAGGAAGTGGAAGCCTAAGCAACTTACTAGAATTTCATGATGTTTTACAGGTGGAGTCCTGATGAATGAGATTAGTTCCCTTAAAAGTGTCATGAGGAGAGTTTGTCTCCTTTGCTCTTCTCTCCTCTGCCTGAGAATACATAGAGAATCTACTCTCTGGAATTTGGAGGAGAGCTCTCACCAGAACCCCACCATTCAGGTACACTGATCTCAGACTTCCACCCTCCCGAAATAAGAGGAATACATTTCTGTGCTTTACAAGACATCCAGTTTATGGTATTTTGTTGTAGCCAGCTGAGCTCACCAAGGAGAAAGATCAAAATGTTTGCTGATCTAACCAAATATATAACATATGTTGTCTACAAAAGGATAGATATTGGATTAGAATAATTTGAAGACGTGGTGGTGATGCTCCTGGTGAATAATTTTAGTAAAAATGTTACATTGTGGGCTACATTGCAGGAAAATATTGAGTCATGAGAGCCATTAGAAAATGAATATTAGGTATCATTTCATCTTCACAGAAACACATCCACTAGTTTAAGTTTGAAAATAAAATACCGAGATCTCCAGTATTTCAATTGACACAATTATTGCCAAGAAATGACAAGCTTTTTAGAAGTGAATACCTACAGACAACAGATTGTTTTAAACTAAATGGCATTACATACAGAATGTTCTAAATCACCCCTTGTTTTCTACACATATGCGCAAAATACCAATTTTACTTAAGACTTATTCCAGTTTGGCAGAGATTACTGCTATTTTTAAATGTATACCATCTTTGGTGATGGTATTTACCCTTGTGAGCTGATGATAACAATACTGTAATTTCTTAAGGTTTTTTGTGATTGTCGAATTACAAAGGATAGGATAAGGAAATGAAGCCACACATGAACAACTATACTTCAGGAAAATAAATATAAAAATCACATCAATATTCAGGTGTCAGGTATGTTTTTACTTCAAATGTAAAATGAACCAAAGATTAATTTAATTCAGGATAATAGAGCAGATAAATAGTTTGAATATTAATTTCTTGCTTTCCTAATTCTGTTAAAGTAGCATAGTCAGTGGAGTACAGATACAAACTCTGATAAAGCTTTGAGAACACATAGTGATGAAAGATTAGATTTTCTCCCCACATTTCTCAATACAATATAACATCTACAGGAAAGGTGATACTCCGAGATGTCTGCATTGCATTTTTATGAACAGTGAGAGAATAATATTGAAGCATTACTTTTTGTAAACAACAGAAAACTTTAGTTTCAACAGTTTTTTTTAAGGCTAAAAATTCATACTTCGGGAAAAAAAAATATAAGTTCACTATGGTCTAGAAACAGTGGTAGATAGCTGTTGAAGTTCTGAAGCTCCAAAGGATAAAAAATAAGTGTCGAGACTTAGATAAACAAAACTTATAAAGCATCTAGTGATAGAAATGTGAGTTTTCAAATAAAAAAAGTTATATAGAATACCTATTTTTAAAAGGCATCAATAAAAGATGGGAGTAAACAAGGTTCGTAGATGGGAAAGTTTATTATTCATAAATTAATCAATAACTGTAATATAAATCCAATAAAAACCCAGAGTTTTTGTTGCTAAATTATAGAAGTCTAAAATTCATATGGAAGAATAAATAAATGTGAGAAAATAAATAAGTCAAGGTGTGTAGGTTCTTTATCAGCAATCAATCCAGAATATAAACCAAGGATAACTAAACTAGTTAGATAAGAATAGAGAAATTCAATCTATCAGGATACCGAAGCCAAATACAAATTCATCTATATGTAGATATTTGGTTGATTATAAGGCTCATCTTAGAGGAAGAGAGATTTCCTCACCAAGAAGGTTTTATAAAGCCACAGGACAAAATCATTCTCACTGTAACAATAAACAAAATTTAAACTATCTATAAAAACATAATTCATTATGGAGCCCAAAAGGGAGTTGAGATTGTACAACTAGTTGTACTAAACTCTAGCAGGTGACAGCTTCCTGTGATGAAGATGGGATACACCCACTGCTTCTATTTTTTTTTTTTTAAGATTATATTTGTTTATTTGAGAGAGAAAGAGAGAGAGAGAGAAGGAGGAGGGGCAGAGGGAGCTAGAATCTCAAGGCAACTCCATGCTGAGCACAGAGCCTGATGTCGGGTTTAAGCCCACAACCCAGAGATCATTACCTGAGCTGAAATTAAGTTGGATGCTTAACTGACTGAGCCACCCAGATGCCCCTCACTGCTTCTCTTTTGTTAGAATATAGGAAGAAGAGGTAGTGATTGAGAATCTGGGTAAGAAAAACTCAGCTAAAATCCTGAATATTTCTTAAAGGCTAAGTGCTTACTAGCATGACATCTTAGAAAAACTGGGATCCTTAAAACACAAGAAGAGTCCACATTCATCCACAGCTGTTATCCATAGGACTTAACTGGTTGGTGAATAGGAAGACTGAGAACAGAGCAGGAGACTGAAGAGAGAGTTGCTTCACAAAAATAACAAACCATTAGCCAGATCCTTGTCAAATGCAGGGCAAAAATCTTAAGTTACCCATGGAGGAACAGAAAACACTATTGTTCCCTACCTTCACTCCTGATATAAGCAATGATTCATTGACTCCTGGGGAGGGTTAACCGTCTCCCAAAGTCAAGGGAATTATCTCCTTCCCCTGGTCCCAAGCAAAAGTGAATGCCACTCTGGGAAAAGTCCAATATAATGTGTCTCTCAGAGTGGCAGAAACACTCTCCATGCCAGGAACCTGCACTGATACCAACTAGAGATCTGCTAATACTGGGTAGAGAAAGAAAAGTAAACCCCCCAAGATCAATCACTGATAAAAGGGCTAAGTTTCCCTGTTATGTGAAAGAGGGACCAGGACATAGAGAAAGCCCCAGTGCTTATGCTCAGGCAGAGAGGGTCTACCTAAGATAGGAGCTGAACTAGGAGAGTAGAGAACCCATCTGCCAACACACAATTAACAGCGATCACTAGAAAAATGGGAAAAACAAAACCAAAAGGAAAAGACTCTTCAGTATACTTAGGCAGGGCATGAATTTATTGGAGTAGTAACCCTGAGAAAAACTCTCTGGGAAATCCAGGGATCTTCCATGAAATCAAGATTAAACAGCCTAGTAAGAGTTAAAATCTGTGGTAAATTTGAGATAACTATAGAAACAACAAAACCTCAAGCACAGTTCAACTATTACTTAAAATGACTGCAATATATCATAATAGCCTGAACAAAGAAGAGGTATGCCCATTTATGTAAATACTACTTGCTCTAGTTTCTAACTTCTACACACATTGCTCTGCATTCAAAAATACTTAGAGATGGGGCACCTGGGGAGCTCAGTTGGTTAAACATCTGCCTTTGGCTCAAGTCATGATCCAGGTGTCCTGGAATTGCATCAGACTCCCTGTTCAGTGGGGAACCTCTTTCTCCCTCTCCTTCTGACTCCTACTCATGCTCCCTCAATCTCTCTCTCACTATCTCAAATAAATAAATAAAATCTTTAAAAAATTAGTTAGAGAGAGCCCACGGGGTGGGGGGAGCTAGAAAGAGTGACTCATTGCCAAGGATAAATCTATCAACAAAGCCACAATCAGAAGTTGCCCAGATAGTGAAGTTATTAGATAACTATTTTAAAACATATACAATAAAATACTGTAATAAATCTAGTGGAAAAGGTAGGCAATATGTATAAATACATGGACAACTTTAGCAGAGAGATAGGACATTAAAAAAGGTAAAATGAGAATGATAGAAACCCAAACTAGATTATAAAGAAAAAAGTCATTAAACTTGCAAATCGGTAAATATAAATTATTATAATTGAAAGCCAAAGCAAAAAAAAAAAAAATTAAAAAGCAGGTAAACATAGTATCCAAGAGCTAAAGATTAAAACCACATATGATAATGACACTATATTTACATATATACATATACATATATACACACACATATATATATATATTTAAATATTTTATTTATTTATTCATGAGAGACAGAGAGAGAGAGAGGCAGAGGGAGAAACAGGTCCCCTTCTGAGCAAGAAGCCCTATGCAGGACTCAATCCCAAGACCTTGGGATCAAGACCTGAGCGGAAAGCAGAGGCCCAACCAGCTGAGCCACTCAGGTGCCCCATATATATTTTTGATTTTATATATATATATAATCAAAGTCTCAAGGTATATATATTATATATAACATATATATAATCAAAGTCTCAAGAGAGAAGAGAAAGAAAAATCAGGAAATATTAGAAGAGATAATGACCAAGATTTGTCCAAAATTAAGGAAAGATGACAAACTACAAACTCAAGAACCTCAGCTATCCACAAGGAAAATAAAAACAGACATAAACAAAAACTCTAACATCAAACAAAAAT
Source organism: Procyon lotor (assembly GCA_028646535.1). Lineage (NCBI taxonomy): Eukaryota > Metazoa > Chordata > Mammalia > Carnivora > Procyonidae > Procyon > Procyon lotor. The sequence continues at coordinate 34,824,497 of CM053605.1, forward strand.
GCAGTTACAGAATAAAACAAAACAAAGCAAAACACTGGATATCTAAAAAAGATACAAATGCTAATAGATTTATCAGAAATATGCAAGCCAGGGGCACCTGAGACCTGGGTGATTAGTCAGGTAACCGTCCAACCCTAGATCTCAGCTCAGATCTTGGATCTCAGTGTTGTGAGTTCAAGCCTTGCATTGGGTTCCATGCTTGGTGCAGAGCCTACTTGGAAGAAAGAAAAGAAAAAAGGAAAAAAAAGAAAAAGAGAAAGAAAAGAAAAGGTTGACCTAAAAAGCCGTATCTAGCAAAGGTATATTTTAAAATATAGAGATGAAGTAAAGGTATTTTCAGACAAACGAAGGTGAGAAAATTTGACAGTAGACCTATGGTAGAGTCAAAAATAAAGAGTTCAATAGTCAAAAAATGATGTCAAATAGAAATTTAAATCAACTCAACAAAAGGAAGGGCAGACATGCAATTTTTATAGTAAATAAAACAGTCTTCTTACTTTTTTAAAGAGATAATTGTCCCAAGGAAAAATTATAACAATATATCATGTGGTTATTACATATGAAGCAGAAGTGTAAATGATGGGAAGGAGGAAATTGAAGTGCCATGTTGTAAAATTCTCAAATGAGACATGAAGTGTCATATTATTCGAGGGTATAGGGTGATGAGCAGAAGATGTTTATTATGTACCCTAGAAAATCACTAAAAAATAAATCAGAATTAAGAGAAGAGGTTAGAATGAGTAAAAAACTCAATTAGTCCCCAAACAGTAAGGAAACAAGTAAACATGGGAATAATGGGAAAAAATAGTAGACTGAAATCCAACCATATTATATGAAACCTGAATATTGGAAAAAACACAGTTGAAGCAGAGGTTGTCAAAATGGATTAAAAATCAACAATCTCTACATGCCACTTAAAAGACACACTTTACATATAGACAGACATGAGAAGTGAAAGGATAGAAATAGATATAGCACATAAACACTAAAGCACAAGAGAGCTAGAAAACATATTTAACTATCACATAAAATAACTTTATCCCAGAGATCTTTATATGGACATAAATAGAAATTTCATAAAGTTTCTAGATGATAAGTACATTAAAAAGATATAACAATCCTAAATATTATGCAATAAACAGAGATTTACAAAACATAAAGCCAAAACTGACAAAACTTATTTAAAAAGATATAGAGAAGTTTACTAAAGTATTTGGTTACCCCATCATTCTTCTTTCAGTAATTTATAGAAAAATGTAAAAGGATTATGAAAAAAGGCAGAATACTTGAAGAACACTGTCAACCAAATGAATGTAATTGATATAGAAAATGGTCAAACTCCAAGTTTATTTAATTATCATTTGGGGTTGTTTCTGCTCTTCAACACAGTATAATCTGGACATCTTGCACAGCTCTACATAAGCCTATATATAAATATATAATTTTAAATAGAGGATTACCAAGATCATCTGGTATGCATAATTTAAAAGATAAAATATTTTGCCAGGTTATAAAACAGAAACAGTAAATTCCAATTTTTATTTCATTTCAATTCATCCAATTCATCTCCCCTAGGAATTGTTAAAATATTCCCTAGTTTATTGCCCTATTTCTGATCTTCTCTTTCTTGAGTGTATGACTTGATTGTTTTATGCAAGCCTGCAGTGGAGCATCCACTTATATCTTTGAAACAGTATAAAAATAATTGTGGTTCTGCCTTTCTGTGTGTTAATACAGAGCTAAAATATTTAATCCAGAGTTTTTGTCTCAATAATTTTCCAGATTTTTTAACAAAATGGTGGGTTTCAGATACTTTTTATATCAGAATGACTCTTACTCATGTTTCTAAAGTCTTGAACTATATGTATGGTGTCCATTGGCTCCTAAATGTTTTGCACAATCCCCTCTCTGACCTCAAGTGGTGGTCCACTGGGTCAGAACAACTTCTATGTTATAATAGAACTTAGTGATTATAACATGATTAAAATCAGTTCTTTAGCTTCAGCATGTTGAGATTGACATTTTAGTCATTTCATCTGATTCTTTGTGCAAAAAATACAAGTATAAATAAATATAAATATATTCACTCCTTCAATATTTTTGATCATCTATTATGAGAGAACTATTGTTTTAGAAGTACCAGCCCTCATGGAGCTAACTAGGGGCTTATAGTCTAAAAATGTTCTACTCATAGGTACTAAATATTCAATGAATAAAAACAAAATTATCTTCCCACATTCTAAGGGCAGAAATCTAATACATCTGCTTTAAGGTTTAGATACACAAATACATTTGTTTAAAGATTTTACTTATTTATTTGACAGAGAGAGACAGCGAGAGAGGGAGCACAAGCAGGCAAAGTGGGAGAGGGAGAAGCAGGCTCCCTGCTGAGCAAGGAGCACGATGTGGGGCTTGATCCCAGAACCCTGGATCATGACCTGAGGTGAAGGCAAATGCTAAGGACTGAGCCCAGGTGCCCCCACAAATACATTTTAATGTGAGAAAATATAAAAACATTCTAAACGTGATAACAAGATGATGGTAAAGGAGAATCATTGAACAAAGTAAAAAAAAAGGTTTCTTGTTATAATTAGACCCCAACTGTACTGAGAGTGTATTAGAGATTTTTTCCTTATCTGCTCCAATTCTTGTACATAAGAAAGCTATTATAGTGTTTAGAAATTGCTAAAAATTAATGCCTCGGCTCTTATTAAGATTGATACTTAGCCTTTACAACTTCACTTACTGAAAGTTAAATCTTCAAGATGAATCATGTATTTGACATTTATGACTTCAGAAATGTTAGAAAATTGATATAATACTGATAATAATTATGACATTAAATCATATTTATATGCTTTGTTCATTCCAAATCTCTAAACATTTTATAAAAATAGAAACTTTTTTTCAACTGGAACAAGGTAATAAATTTTCAAATTATATAATGCAAAATATTAGCAAAAGAATATCTGTAAATCTCTTATGGTCAATTCATTAGAAGCAAATTTTTTATATGCTATCATTTGAAACCTCACAAAATTGAACAAAGTAGGACTCTGCCCTCATGATGTTCACAAAGCAATCCTGGGAGTTGGGTATTAATATCCTTTGCAGATAAAAAAAATGACAGAAGATTATATCTTCCCTCAAAATTATAGTTAATAAATGGCAGAGGTTGGATTCAAATTCTGTTCTCACACACTTTCCCTAGAACAATTCCTTCATAATCTTCATATATCAGACCATCACAAACTCTCCTAGTCATGGAAGATTTTAAGCATCTGCTGAGTAATTTTACATGAATAAAATAAACTTTCCATTGTTGCCTCTCCCTCTGAACTTTTTTTCCTAATTCTTCTGAAAATTCACCCTAATAACTAGAGATAAAGCCAGAGTATTAACACTATATATTGCTTTTTATTACAGCCCTATGCAGTATATGGATTTCACATAATTCTCAAAAAAATGTGTTATTAGAGATATAGTTATACATTGTACAATTAAATATTAAAGAATTCCTACAGTATGATTTTTTATATTTTTCTACAAAACAAGTAATAATCAATATCAACTAAATTATACAGATAAGAACATTAAATTTTAATTTGGTCTTAGAATGCTGACATTTTGTCATAGCTAAGAATTTTCAGAAACTATGTTGTTGTTGTTTTTTAAGATTTTATTTATTTATTTGAGAGAGAAAGGGAGAGAGCATGAGCAGAGGGCAGAGAGAGGGAGAAGCAGACTCCTCGCTGAGCAGAGAGTCTAATTCAGGGTTTCATCCTGGGACCCTGAAATCATGACCTGAGCCAAAGGCAGATACTTAACTGACTGAGCCACCCAGCACCCTATAGTTTCATTAAAACACAGTTTTAATGAAATGGTTGTCACTGAAGTTAATGACGGTGCACATCATACAGGATATTCTTAATTGTAGAAGTCTAGTTAACAATGAAAAGGTACATATTATATTTTGTTTCTTGATATGTGCAAGATAAACTCCATATATCTTGTATGCACATATACATGTATATCTGTAATACATACTTACATCTCATCAACATAACCTAAATCTACTTTTAGCTCAGTCTATTTTGGAGGGGAGAGGAGGGTATGTTCATACATACATATGTGACTTTTTGTAGAGAAATGTGCTTTCTCAAGGAAAACATTACTAAGTTGTATATAAGGACTCCTACATTCAGTTTGTGTTTATTCTGCTACTAATTATCTATGTGACTATAGAAAACTTGCTAATTCTCCTTAAGATTAGGTTTATATATAAGGACAATGAAAAAATTGAACTACATGGTCTCCAATGGTATTTTACATTTTAGTTAATCTGTTTTGCCTATGTTATTGTGTCCCTTTTAATTATTTACATGAATTACATATGTATAGATAACTGCTATAATATACACATAAAACAAAGTAGAAAAAATAAAAATGAATGCAATCCCTCTCAAAATGCCAGTAGTATTTTTCACAGAACTAGAACAAATAATACTAAAAATTTTACAGAATCCCAAAGGATTCTGAATAGTCAAAGCAACTTTGAGAAGGAGCTGGAGGTATCACAATCCCAGATTCCAAGATCTACTACAAAACTATAATAAAAACAGCATGGTACTGACACAAACAAAATGACACAAACTCAGTTATATGGCCAGTTAATCTATGACCAATGACACCAGAATATACCATGCAGAAAAGACATGGTATCTTTAGAAAAGACTTTTCCCTTCAAAAGCTTGGAAAACTGGACAGCTACATGCAAAATTATGAAGCTAGACTACTTTCTAACATCATACACAAAAATAAATTCAAAATGGAATAAAGACCTAAATATGAGAACTGAAACCATAAAACCTATGGAAGAAAATCACTTTGACACTGGCCTTAGCAACATTTTTCTAGACAGGTCTCCTTAGGCAAGGGAAACAATGACAAAAATAGACTACTAGGACTACAGCAAAATAAAAAACTTTTGCATAGGAAAGGAAAACAACAAAACCAAATGTAACCTACTGAATTGGAGAAGATATTTGTAAATGATGTATTTGATAAGGGGTTAATATCCAAAACATATAAAGAACTTATACAAACACCAACACAAAACAAAAAAACAAAACAAAACAAAAAAAACCCCACAACACCCACAATAGTCCAATTAAAAATGGGCAGAAAACCCAAATATACATATTTTCCAAAGAAGACACATAGATGGCCAACGGATACATGAAATGTTCAAAATCACTCATCTTCAGGGAAATGCAAAGCAAAAATATAATGAGATTTCACCTCACACCTGTCATAATGGCTAGAATAAAAAAAAAAAAACAAGAAATAGCAAGTGTTGGTGAGTATGGAGAGGAAAAGGAGCCTTCAAGCACTGTTGATGGTAAGGTAAAGTGGTGCAACCACTGTCAAAAACAGTATGGAGAATCCTCAAAATATTAAAAATAGAAATATCACATGACTTAGTAATTCTACTACTGGGTATTTACTCAAAGAAAACAAAAACACTCATTTGAGAAGCCATGTGAACCCCTATGTTTATGGGAACACTATTTACAATAGCCAAGATATGAAAGCAACCCATCGATAGCAATCCCAATAGATAAATGGATAAAGAAGATGTGGCGTGTGCGCGTGCGCGCGCACACACACACACACACACACACACACACACACACACTGGAAAATTATTCAGCTATAAAAAAGAATGAGAGCTTTCCATTTGAAAGCTGGGTATAATGCTAAATGAAATATTTCAGTCGGAGAAAGAAAATACTGTATGATTTCACTTTATGTGAATTTAAAAACAAAACGAATGAACAAACAAAAAGTAGAACTAGACCTAGAAATACAGAGAACTAATGGCTACCAGAGGAGAAGAGGAAGGAGATGGGGAAATTTCACAAAGAGTGAGCTATAGGTTTTCAGTTATAGAATGAGTTAGTCATAAGAAAAGGCGAAAGCATAGGGAATATGGTCAAGTATATTATGATAATGTTACATGGTAGTAGATGGTTGTACTTGTGAACACAGCATAACACAATTGTTGAATCACTTTGTCGTACACATGAAACTAATGTACTGTAATGTCACAATTATAAAAGACTAAACATTTTTTTAAAGTATAAGCCTACTGATATATTTGTATTTAAATATCTCAATATATATACATATTTATATCTATAATCACTTAATCATATTTGGTTTGGGCATCTTTTCACATAAATATAATCATACAATGAACTTTACCCTACATTTTATTTTATTCATTTAGCAATATATCTCAGATTATTTTATAAAATATAAATTATTTTTGCCAATGAATGGTATTTTGTTGTATGGATACAGCCATGTTATCCTTGTACTGGTTTTTATTCTAGCTCTCTTTGAGATCAATAAGACTAAAAATTTTAATGGCACAATTTAAACTGAATACCCTACTCAAACAATTTAAAATAACTATTTTAGTTTAATCAGACTTCTCATCTTTCATGTTGTTTTTGCCCAATGTTTTAGTTCGATTTCATAATTACTTCAATAGTATATTTTCATTATAATCAATGCTTGTTTAGATATACCTACATATCTACTATTGATCTCATTAACGACTGTATCTCATGCCCTCTTTTTTTTGGTAGAAGTTTATCAGTGGTAAATTTCTCCAGTTTTTTTCTCAAAATAAATTTACTTTATCCTCATTCTTCACTGACTTTGAACAGTGAACAGATTCTAGTTTAAGAGGCTTCTCTCAGAATGTTGGTTATGTATTATATTATAGTTTTGTTCTATAATTGCTTCACAGAAATATGCTTTCAATTTAATCATTTTCTCATTTTTTTTAAGAACTCTTTTCCTCTAGTGTTGTGCAGATCTACTATAATGTATGTGTGAATTTACATTACTTTAATTCTTAATTTTGCTTTCTTAACATAAGAGTTTGTGTTTTACAAATTTTGGAAAAATAAGTTGTCCTATTTCTTTGACTTTGCTTGCTTCTTTTCATATTTTTTCTTTCATTTTGGAACTATTCCCAGATATATGTTGAATCTTAGAAGTTTCTACTAACTTTTTCCTACTTGTGTTTATTTTCCTCCATATATACATGGCCTCCCAAAAGCTTGATTAGAAGGATTTTTATTCTACCTCTTAAAAATTTTTGGACAGATTTGGAAACTATATATTTCATACATCTTCATTTCTGGTTATCTTTGACTTTTAAATAAGTGTATTAAATATAAATTTCAATCCTTTCCAGAGTTAGCATCTCTATTTCCATATATTTTGTAATAAGAAATTGTTTGATTTTTAGTTGTGTTTGGTTATATTTCATTCTGTTCCAAGTTTTCTTAACTATTGTCATAAATGGCAAAGCCATAATTAGCAAAATTACTAGGGACTGACTGCAACTTTTACTCCTTTTCTTGAATCCTGTTTTGTTGTACTGGAGTATATCCTCAAGTGATATCCACAGTGTAAGAAAATATTTGCAACAAATATAACCTTAAAAGAAACTGTATCCAAAACATGTAACAAAGCCCTATAAATTCAGACAGACAATCCAAAAGGAAAGTGGGCAACAGTCTCAAATAAATACTTTATGTAAAAGGGAATAAACATGAAAATTTGCTTAATTGCAAGGAAATGCAAGTTGTACACCATGCAGATTAGTAATGGTTAAGAATTCTGAGGATAGGGGCACCTGGGTGGCTCAGTCGTTAAGGGTCTGCCTTCAGTTGGGGTCATGATCCCAGGGTCCTGGGATCCAGCCCCGCATTGGGGCTGCTTCTCCCACTACCATTCCCTCTGCTTGTGTTCCCTCTCTCTCTGTGTTTCTCTGTCAAATAAATAAAATCTTAAAAAAAAAAAAAGAATTCTGAGGATATCAAATCTTGCAAAGATAGTGGAGCAAGATCATTCTTATACATTGCTGGTAGAAGCACTGGTGTAACCAATCTAGAAACTAGTTTGTTATTGTCTTGTCGTACCTCAAATATTTACAGATATGCAGCAAACCACACCTACTGTTAGCATTACTACTAAGAACACTGTACATTGACAAAAGAATGAAGCACTTGATATATTTATAAAGTATTTCAGAGCTTTGGAATGTGTACTTTATAATACAAAATACATTATTTAGTTCAAATGCTATAATTTGAGACCTGATAGAAAATAAAATCCCAATACCTTATGATATCGTATATCACTTACTTCACCAAAGTAATCACAAATTCTATCTACCAGTTTTTCATATGTATATAAATATGCATCTAAAGTGTGTAAAACATTGTTTCGCTTAAATTGCAGATTTACCTTTATGAATGTAATCCATGTTGAGCATAAAAATGTATCATGATATTCTATTTTCTGTATCATAGAGTCATAAATCATGATTTTAGTATCATGTTTTATTAGGTATATACTATTGCTTATGTTTTTTTGCATTAGATAACACTAAATATGAATTTAATTTGGAATGAAAGAAGAAATAAGAATTTGGTGTGTAGCTAATTTCCACTTAATAGTCAAAATTCTTAGTAAGATTTAACTAAATAATGGGGGGAAAAAAAAAAAAGCAAAACTCAGAGATACTCTTCTTCCTCCCCCCATGACCAATTTAGGAGAATTACATACACACAATGAGTGATGAAGTAACATGAGGAAAAATCAAGGTCAACCTTTTTGAAACGCAGTATGGTCATGATCAGAAGTATTCCACCACTTGTTAACTTAGTGATCATGGGGAAATCTTTTGATCTGTGTCCTGGTGTCCCTATTTGTAAATGGTAATTAATAATACTATCTATATTGTGGTGTTTGTGTGAGAATTAAATGACATATGCAAAGTACTTATAAGCTGGCATATAGTATGCACTAAATGGTAATTGCGATTATTAACATCACCATAGAGCCTTAGCATACAAAAAAAGTCTATCAACATCAGTGAGTTTCAAGGTATCTGCAATCAACTTAAGAGAACAAAACAAACCCCACAATAATAAAACATGTTGTCTGCATGTGGTAGGCTGTAGTTGAGATTATTTGATGTAATTAGTAGAACCCCAGAACCACAACAAAGGATTCATGCAAAACCTAACTTTTCCTGAAACTCATACTATAGAAATTGAATGGAGAACAATAGAATTCCATAAACTACAATTTGAATATTAGAAAACTATTCTAAGATAGGGGTAGGGGAAAATTATCAAAATTAATTCACTCAAGGGGCATCTTAGTGGCTCAAACATCTGAGTTCAGCTCAGGTCATGATCTCAGGAATGTGAGATTGAGCCCCACATCAGGCTCTGCACTGAGTGGGGAGTCTGCTTGAGATTCTCTTCCTTTCCCTCTCCTTCTGCCCTCCCCTGATCACATTTTTTGTTTTGTTTTGTTTTTCTAGAAACCAGACCACAATTACAAAAGCTTTACCTGGCAGGCTTCACTGGAGAAAGTTACCCTCCCCGTAGCAGACTTGGTACTCAGACACTACATCAAAGTCTCTGAGGAAAGTTGCTATCAAGAACTCAGATCCTCCACTGGTGCACATTTGTATGGGGAAAATGAAAATGCACTAGACAAAAAATTGGAAAATTATCATCCTGGTTTTCCCTTTTTCCTCTGAGTAAGAATGGTTCTACAGAGATGTCTTCCTCAATTGCAAACCCCCCAGCCCTTTCTATCTCAGGGTCCACAAAATTGTCTGAGTTCCTTGTTCAGGACTCCCATACAGTAAGAGGAATCCCATGTCCATGTTGATCTACCTGACCCTCCACTGTTGTACATTTCTATGAGGGGAAATGAAACTGGAGGAAGTTGGCACTTTTCCTGGGGTTAACCTCTTACCCATATGAACATAAGTGATGAGAATTCTGCTATTTTCATTTTGGCTAATTGTTGTTTCAACTGGCTACTCCAACATCTGGCAATTTAGCCAAGCAAGCTACTGATATGTATTATAATAGTATATGTGGAAAATATATATATATTTTATATAAATATATAAAATATATTTTATATATATAATATATAAAATATAAAAATATTTTATATATATAATATATAAAATATAAAAATATTTTATATATATAAATATATATATATAAATATATATATATATATAAAAATATATATATATAAAATAGTATATGTGGTTTTGTTAATACATGCCCCTTACCTCACTGAGAATGTTCCTTTGTGTACCAGTTTGCTGAGAACCTTTATCATGGAGGAGTATAGAATTCTGTAAAATGTTTATTTTTCTTTGGTACCCTGAGATGTTTCTGTGGGTTTTGCTATTATGGTACACTGTATTTGGGGGCTTATGAGCATTACATTGAGCATATTTTTAAAGTAAATCAACTTCAAGTATTAATCCACTCAATGCTTGATTCAATTGGCTAAAACTCTAATTTTGCATCCGTTTTCATGTCCTGCTCTATTATCTAAAACAAAATGAGATCTAGATTTTTTTTTTTTCTTCATTAAATGTTTGGTGGAATTTACTGGGGAAAACAACTGGGCCTGGGGTTTGAATGAAAAAATATTAAGATTTCAAGAATTTTAGTTGTATAGCTATTCAGATTTTCTAGGTCTCCTTATACAAGTTTTGGTAATTTGTGACACTTAAGGAATTGTCTATTTCATTTGATGTGTGAAATTTAAAGTTGAAGTCCAGATTATAATTTTGAATTTGACTATTTCCTTTCAGATCTATCAGTTTTTGCTTAATGTTACTTTGAAGCTCAGTGTTTTAGTGTATATGGTTTTATGATCCTCTTGCTTTCCTGTTGGATTGGACTTTTATATTATTATTTAAGATCCTCTACTCTCTATAGTAATTTTCTTTCTCTTAGTTAGACTAATCAGATATTACTATTGTTGTTCTTTTTTTCCCCCAAATACTTTTATTTTTTCAGTGTTACAAGATTAATTATTGATGCATCACACTCAGTGCTCCATACAATATGTGCCCTCCTCAATACCCACCACCAGGCTTGCCCAACACCCCACCCCCACCCCTCCAAAACCCTCAGTTTGTTGCTCAGAGTCCACAGTCTCTCACGGTTCATCTCCCCCTCCAATTTTCCTCCATTCACCCTTCCTTTCCTTCTCACAATGCCCTCCATGTTTTTCCTTATGCTCCATATGTAAGTGAGACCATAAGATAATTGACTCTTTCCACTTGACTTATTTCACTCCACATAATCTCTTCCAGTCCCAGTATTCATCCCAATTGTTGTTCTTTTTATCATGAAAACTTTTATGGTATATTTTCCTTTTTGTTTTGTTTTATTTTCCTGACCTAGGTCATTGAACTTCAAATGCATTCCCTATAAAAAAAACACAGTTTGTTCAGGTTATATTTTTTCCCCTCTGCTGATTTGTCTTGTTATATGGATTTAGAGCATTTAAAGTAATTGTTGATATGTTAATATTTAAGTCTATTCTTTTATTATATATTCTCTCCCTTTCTTCTATATCTCACTGCTTCATTTTTCTTGCCTACCTGTGGGTTATTTTTAAGGACTCCATATTGGTTTGTGGAATTTTATGTATACGTCAGAATAGTTTTCATATTGGTTATTCCAAGAATTACAACACACAATTTATCATTATCTAATGGCATCAACTTTCAACTACTTGAAAAGAAATCTTATTGTCATTTATGTCCCTTTACTTTCTTCACTTTTAAATATAACACTATTTGGTATTCACAACTCTAACTTTTGGTTTGATCATCAGCTATGATTTATAAAACTCATAAGGAGGACAGTCTACTGTGTATATCCACAGATTTATTCTTTCTGTTCTTTTTTTCCTAATAGCTGCTCCAAAATTCCTTATGTTCTTTGAGAATTTTCTTTAGCTAATTTTTCCAGTTTAGCTTTTCTAACAACACATTGTTTTTAGTTTTTCTTCATCTAAGAATGCATTTATTTCTCCTTCATTCCCAAAGTATGGTTTGGTAGGACACAAATTTATGGTTAATAGTTCCATGAGTTTATCACTTATGAACTGCTGTGCTACTGTTTTCTGTTCTCTATGGTTTCAAATGAAAAATCTGTGATTCAAATTGGCATACCCTTATACGTAATTTGTTTCTCTCTGGTTGTTTTTTACAATATTTTCCTTTATCTTTGGTTTTCAGAATTTAATTATGATGTGCTTAGCATGATTTTATTATATTTATTCTGTTTATGGTCATTTAAATTTCTTGAGTCTGTAGGTTTGTTTCTTTCACCAAATTAGGGATGTAGCACAGAGTTCATCCTAGCCTTCTCTTACTCACCTGCAACTTCTTTGACAGTGAGAAACCTGGCTTTCACCAAACACTCATTTACATATTTGTTCAAACATAGTATAGAACTAAAGAAGTATCAAAATTGTCAACCTATAACCCCACAAGAAACAAATTCATCAGAGTATAATGTTTATGTAGTTTCTTTTGTCTTTATCTGCTAATTTTCTGTCATAACATCCTCTCCCAAATTTGTCAACTTAATTTTCACCCTCATGTCCCTTTTGTTGTGGTTATTTCATATATTCATAATACAGTTAGAATGCAGATTGCAATTATATCTATGTCATCTCTTATAATCTCCTGGTTGTTTGATCTTATGACTTCCTGGTTGTTTGTTCTTGTCTTTGTTTCTAATTTGTTAAAATTTACTATAATATATAGTTAACATGTTTTGGTAAAGGCAGAGAGTCATGTATCCACCATTTTAATATACAGAACTGTTCCAATACAGTAAAAGTTTCCCAATGTCTTTCCTTTGTAGTCAATCACCACCCATCACCAAACATCTCTGGTAATTCCTGATTTGCTTTGTCTATGTCTCTTTTCCAGATCATAAGAATGGAATCATATAGTATAAACCATTTTGATCTAGATTCCTACACTAAGTCTGTTTAAGAATTCTCCATGTTGATACACAAGTCAAAAACCTGTTCCCTTCCCCCCTCATCAAGATAAATGTACTCTTTAATCCCTATTACTTATTTCACCCATTCCCCAACCCACCTCCCCTCTGGTAACCATAAGCTTGTTCTTTCTAGTTAAGAGTCCGTTTCTTGGTCCTTTTTTTTTTTCTTTTTTTCACTTTGCTCCTCATTTGTTTTGTTCCTTAAATTCCACATATGAGTGAAATCATGGTATTTGTCTTTCTCTGGCTTATTTCTTTTAATATTATGCTCTCTAGCAACATTCATGTTGTTGTAAATGGCAAGATCTCATTTTTATGGCTGAATAATATTGCATTGGGTGTGTATTATTTTATATATAAAATATAAAAACTTACATATATTTTCTATATAAAACATAAAAATGTGCACATGCAGAGGATTAGGAGCAAGATGGTGGAGGAGTAGGAGACCTAAATATCACAGGGTCACAGGAGTTCAGCTAGATAGTTATCAAACAATTCTGAATACCTACAAACTCAACAAGAGATCAAAAAGAAGAAGAGCACAATTTTGGGAACAGAAAAACAACTACTTTCTGAAAGGTAGGACGTGCCAAGAAGTGAATCTGAGGTAATATGCAAGAAGATAGACTGCGGGGGCTGGGGCTGGCTCCCAGCAAGTATTAGGGCAGTGGAGCACAAAATGAGAACTTTTAGAAGCCTACTCCACTGAGGGACATTGCTCCAGAGGCTAAGCAGAGAGTGGAGGTCTCCCTAGGACAGTGTGGTCTTAGGACACTTGGGGTCACAAAAAGACAAGGGGTGCCTGAGTGTGGCAGAGCTCCCAGGTATCAGAATGGAGAAGCTGGCTGCAAAGAAAAAGGAGTGGGCTCTCAGCTTGGGGTTGCCATAAACCATGATCCCCGGCACAGTTGGGCCACTGCTTTTTGAGGAGGGACCCCACAGGTGGCAGATCCAGGGAGACCACTCCTTCCTCCACTGGGAAGAGCAGTGCAGGAGCATGCTGCAAGAATCTGCTGGGTTTAGAGACTCCAAATGGGGCTGTGCACCAAAGATAGAAATGGTTGGTCAAAGGCTGGGTGAGCACAGAGTGCAGCTGGAGACTAGGGAGATGGAAATGATTGACGGCTTTTCTCTGAGGAGCATTAAGGAGTGGGATGCCATGCTCTCAGCTCCTATGGGGCCAGAGATTGGGAGACCGCCAACTTTATTCTCATCTTCCAAAGCTATATGGGAATCGTTCAGGGAACAAAAGCTACCAAGAACAAAACCAGGCAGATTACTTAGCCTAGCCCCTGGCAAGAATGGTGTAATTCCAACTCGGGCAAAGACATTTGAGAAGCACTGAAAGAGGCACCTCCCCTAGAAGATCAGCAAGAAAATACAGCCAAGACCAAGTTCACCGACCAATGAACTGCAAAACTTCAGATATACAGGAATACAACACAGAGAATTTGTGGCTTTTTTCCCCTCATGATTCTTTAGTCTTTCAAAGTTAAATTTTTTAAATGTTATTTTTTTCTTATTCTATTTTAATTTTTCCTTTTTCCTATTTTAATGTTTTTTTAACTATTTTATCTTATCAATACCTTTTTAAAACTCTTTTTAAAATTTTCATTGTTATAGTCATATCTCTTCATTGTATTTAATCTTATTTTTTATATACATAGAAATTTTTCTTTCTTTAAAGTTCTGGGATACAGTTTCTTCTAACAGGTAAAATATACCCTAAATCTAGAACATGGCTTTGTTCTAGGCTCCTGCCTGATCACATTCTTTCCTATTTTTCAACTAACTTATCAATTCCATTTTTAGAATCTTTAATTTTCATCTTTACAGTCATATTCCATCCCCTCATTGTGTTTACCCTTATTTTTAAATATATATAAGCTTTCCTTCCTTTTTTTTTCTTTCCTTTGTTTAAAAGAAAAAAATTTTTCTTTTAAAAGAAAAAAAAATTTTCTTTAAAATTTCGGGAAGCAGTTTCCTCTAATAGACTAAAATACACCCAAAATCGAGTGTGCAACTCTATTCTATTCACCAATTATATATATGTAAATAAATATATATATTTTTCCCTATATAACATATATATATTTTTTCTTCTACCCCCAGTTTTGGGTTTCTTCCAATTTGGTTAGGGGGAGGGCAAGATGGCGGAGGTGTAGGAGTCACAGAGAGCCCTGGGAATCAGAAGTCCAGCTAAAGAGGAGGAAATCACTCTAAAAGCCGGCAAACGCAACAGCAGAGAGAAGAGAATAAGAACAGCAATTCTAGGAGCAGAAAATC
>CM053605.1:34840229-34937131 GCA_028646535.1 Procyon lotor
ACGACGTGGATGGAACTGGAGGGTATTATGCTAAGCGAAATAAGTCAGTCAGAGAAAGACAAGTATCACATGATCTCTCTGATATGAAGAACTTGATAGGCAAGGCAGGAGTTTGGGGGGGTGGGGGAGAGAAATGAAACACGAAGGGATGGGGAGGGAGACAAACCATAAGAGACTCCTAGACTCAAGAAATGAACTATGGGTGGCCGGGGGGGGTGGTGGGGTAGGGATAGGGTGGCTGGGTTGTGGACAATGGGGAGGGTATGTGCTATTAAGTGCTGTGAAATGTGTAAGCCCGAAGATTCACAGACATGTACCCTGGGGCAAATAATACATTATATGTTAATAAAAATTAAAAAAAAAAAAATTTGGTTAGCGTATATTTTTCTGGGGTCATTGCTACTCTTTTAGCATTTTGTTCTCTCATTTATTCTTATCTGGATAAAATGAAAAGGCAGAAAAACTCACCTCAAAAAAAAAAAAAGAACAAGAGGCATTACCTACAGCTAGGGACCTAATCATTTCAGACATTAGTAAGATGTCAGGCCTAGAGCTCAGAATGACAATTATCAGGGTGCTAGCTGGGCTCAAAAAAAGCATGGAAGATACTAGAGAATCCCTTTTTGGAGAAATAAAATCCCTTTCTGGAGAAATAAAAGAACTAAAATCTAGCCAAGTTGAAATTAAAAAAAAAAAAAAAGCTATCGACAAGGTGCAATAAAAAATGGAGGCTCTTAATGCTAGGATAAATGAAGGAGAATAGAGAATTAGTGATATAGAAGACCAAATGATGGAAAATAAAGAAGCTGAGAAAAAGAGAGATAAAGAACTACTGGACCACGAGGGAAGAATTTGAGAAATAAGTGATACCATAAGATGAATCAATATTAGAATCAATATTAGAATGATTGGGAATGATTAGGAAGACACAAAGAAGTGGAAAAATGTTCTATGCTCATGGATTGGAAGAAGAAATATTGTGAAAATGTCTATGCCACCTAAAGCCATCTCCACATTTAAGCAGTCCCTATCAAAATACCATCAACTTTTTTCAAAGAAATGAAAGAAATAATCTTAAAGTTTGTGTGGATCCAGAAGAGACCCCAAATAGCCAGAGGAATGTTGAAAAAAAAAAAAAAATCAAAGCTGTTGGAATTACAGTTCCAGATTTCAAGCTCTATTACAAAGCTGTAATCATCAAGACAGTATGGTACTGGCACAAAAACAGACACGTAGATCAATGGAACAAATAGAGAGCCCAGAAATGAATCTTCAACTCTATGGTCAACTAATCTTTGACAAAGCACGAAAGAATGTCCAATGGAAAAAAGACAGTCTCTTCAACAAATGGTGTTGGGAAAATTGGACAGCCACATGCAGAAGAATGAAACTGGACCATTTCCTTATACCACAAACAAAAATAAATGGGATGAAAGACCTTGATGTGAGACATGAATCCATCAAAATCCTTGAGAAGAACAACCTCAGCCACAGCAACTTCTCTCTAGAGACATTGCCAAAGGCAAGGGAAGCAGGGGCAAAAATGAACTATTGGGACTTCATTAAGATCAAAGGTTTTTGCATAGCAAAGGAAACAGTCAACAAAACTGAAAGACAATGGATAGAATGGGAGAACATATTTGCAAGTGACATATCAGATAAAGGGCTAGTATCCAAAATCTATAAAGAACCTATCAAACTCAACACCCAAAGAACAAATAATCCAATCAAGAAATGAGAAGACATTAACAGACATTTCTGCAACGAAGACTTCCAAGTGGCCAACAGGCACATGAAAAACTACTCAACATCACTCGGCATCAGGGAAATACAAATCAAAACCACAGTGAGATACCACTTCACACCAGTCAGAATGGCTAAAATTAACAAGTGAGGAAATGACAGATGTTGGTGAGGATGCAGAGAAAAAGGAACCCTCCTACACTGTTAGTGGGAATGGAAGCTGGTACAGCCACTCTGAAAAACAGTATGGAGGTTCCTCAAAAAGCTGAAAGTAGATCTGCCCTATGACCCAGCAATCGCACTACTGGGTATTTACCCTAAAGATACAAATGTAGTGATCTGAAGGGGCACATGCATCAGAATGTTTATAGCAGCAAAGTCCATGATAGCCAAACTATGGAAAGAACCTAGACGTCCTTCAACAGATGAATGAACAAAGAAGATGTGGTATGTATATGCAAAGAATACCATGCAGCCATAAAAAAACCTGAAATATTGCCATTTGCAACAATGTGGATGGAACTAGAGGGTATTATACTAAGCAAAATAAGTCAATCAGAGAAAGACAATTATCATACGATATTTCTGATATGAGAAATTTGAGAGGCAGGGCAGAGAATCATGGCCAGCAGGGAGGGGAAAAAAGTCAAACAAGATGGGCCTGGGGAGGGAGACAAACCTTAAGAGACTCATAAGGTTAGGAAACAAACTAAGGGTTGCTGGGGTTGGTTGGGGAAGGATAGAGTGGCTGGCTTATGGACATTTGGGAGGGTATATGCTATTGTGAGTGCTGTGAGTTGTGAAAAACTGATGACTCACAGACCTGTACCCCTGAAGTAAAATAATACATTATATTTTAATTAAAATATGTATATGTATATATACATAATGTATATGTATATGTATATATGTATGTATGTATGTAAATATGTATATGTATATATATATATAAATGTCCCCTAATATGGTTCATCATAGTGAATATTCTATGTACACTTCAAATAATATATATTCTGTTACTGTTAGGTAGATTTTTCTATAAAAGTTCATTAGGATAACTGCTCTTCAGATCGTCAATATTCCTACTGATTTTATGCTTATTTGTTGTTCTATCAGTCACTCTTGCATTTTGTAAGTTACATATACATATAAGCTTATTGTATCTTCTTGAAGAATTGGCCACTTTACCAAAGTCTTTTTTTTTTTTTTCTTAAGATTTTGTTTTTATGTCAGAGAGAGAAAGCAGGCAGAGAGGCAGAGGCAGAGAGAGAAGCAGGCTCCCCGCCAAGCAAGGAGCCCAAGATCATGACCTGAGCCAAAGGCAGTGGCTTAACCAACTGAGCCATCCAGGCATTCCTCCCTATAGTCTTTCTTATTCTGCAGTCTACCTCATCTTGATATGGCTTCTCTACTGTTCTTTTGTCTGGTGTTTGCAATATACAACTTTCTCCATTCTTTTAACATATCTGTATCTTTAAAGTGAGTGTCTTAAAAAAAAAAAAAAAAGAAGGAGTTACAGAGAGTATATAGAACATACATAGACTATATAGTTAAATCTTGCTTTTTATTCAATAAGATGACCTCTGTCTTAACTGGTATTTATATAACTCATAAAGTGATTGATATCCTTGGATTAAAATCATTATTTCCATTTATTCTTTGTATTTTTCTTTTTTCTGTTACTTTTTCTGCCTTTGCCAATGTTTATCTTTTGCCATTTTATCTTCTCTATGAACGTATTACTTATACTTTTTAAAAAACTTTCAGAATTTACAACATACATTTAAATTAATCTGAGATTACCTTCAAAATAGTTTATACTGTTATATGAGAACTCTATAGACCTTATAACAATATATTCTTAATTCTTCCTTTGCACCATTATTGTCCTACATTTCACTTTTACATGAGTATGCAATATGTTGCTACTATCTTTGCTTTAAACAATTATCTTTAAGAACATTTACAAATAGCACAATGTTATGAACTATTTATGTTCTCTTAAGTTCATATGTTGAAGCCCTAACCTTAGCATGTCTATATTTGGTGATGGGGCCTCTAGTGAAGACACTGAGGTTGAATGGTCATAATTATGGGACCCTGATCCAATAGGATTATTCCATGGGAGAAGAGGTGCCAGAGAGCTCTCTCTATCTCTTTCATTATGTGAGGACATATCAAGAAGCCAGTCACTTTCAAACCTAGAATAATCTTACTAGAAATAGGCCAGTGTCACCTTGATCTCAGACTTCTATCCTCCAGAAGAGTGAGAAAATGTGTCTGTTGTTGAAGCTGCCCAGTTTGTGGTAATTTGTTATGGAAGCTTCAGCAAGTTTAGGAATGCAATCTTAAATTTTACTTCCACCTATTTCATTCCTTATGCTCTTAATATCTTTGAGTAAATTCCTGACATGTATATTCATTCTCCTTAGAAAACTTGCTTTATAATTTGATAGCCTAAATCTGCTGGGAATAAATTCTCTCATCATTGGTAATCTAAAATCCTTTATTATTCTTCAGTTTTGAGGAATATTTTCACTGGATATAGAATTACAGGTTGATTTTTCTTTGAAAAAAATCACTTGAAATATCACTATAGCATCTTCTTCATTGCATGGTTTCTGTTGAGATATCTGATATAATTCTTAAATGCTTTCTTCTGTATTTAATGCATACCTCTTTCCCATAGCTATCTTCAAGATTTTTCTTTTCATCTCTTCTTTCAGCAGTCTGAAAAATAGGTCTACATGTAGGTTTTGGTTTGTTTGGTTTCTATATCCATATTCCTTGGTGTTCCATAAGTATCTTGGACATGTTATATTATGTCTGTCACTGATTTTGGAAGATTATTAGTCATTGTTTCCTCCCATATTTTATCTTATTGATCTCTTCCTTCTGGGATTCCAATCACTTATGTTACATCCTTTGTTATTTTTTTCCATAAAATTCAAATATCCAATTCTATTGCTTTTATTTCATTCTTTTTCTCTCTGTGTTTCTATTTTGTTAGGTAGTTTTTATTTATCTCTCTTTGCATTAGCCAGGGTTCTCTAGAGAAACAGAACCATACACATATATACCTACACAGATCTAGAAGTTTTAAAACTTACTGTCTTAAAGTTTAAGACTTATTGGCAGTATGGGGACTTATAAGTCTAATAATCTTCCATCTATAAGCCAGTTGTATGATTTAGTCTTAAGACTAGAAGCACCAAAAAAAAAAAAAAAAAAAAAAAAAAAAAAAAAAAAGACTAGAAGCACCGATGTTCAAGAATAGGAGAAGATTGACTTCCTAGCCGACGGAGAATGGGGGAGGTGGGAGGGAGAAAGAGGATGTATGCCTTACTCCTGCTTTTTTGTTCTATTTGGGCCCTCAAACCATTGGATGATGCCTACCTGCATTGATGAGGGCAGATCTACTCTATCTTCCAATTCAAACACCAATCTCTTCTGGAAACATCCCATAGACATACCCACAAATAACACTTTATCAGTTATCTGGGCATCTCTTATCCTTGTCATTTTTAACACATAAAATCAACTATAACCATCACATTCAAGTTCTCTGGTTCATAAGTGTCAGGTCTACTGATACATCTGATGATACTTTCATTTTTGCTGTGGATTTCTAGCCTTTCCATTTTAGCTTTACTTTCAATGTCAATCTCTGTTGAAATTGCCTATGTGATCTTACATGCTTTCTACCTTTTAGAAACATTAGAACAATTCTCTTTCTGATAATTCCAACAACTGTATCATATCTGAGTTTCCTTCTGATGATCACTTTGTATCTTCAAATTGTATTTTTCTTCTTTTTAGGTCTTTTTTTAATAGGAAAGTTGCTACGTTAAGGCAGTAAACACTGAAGTAAAGGTTTTATACTTGGAGATAAGTACATTTTTCTTTCTTCAAAATCTAATGTGGGAGTTTTGCTTATCTTGTTAGAAATTGGGCTTGAAGTGAAGCTTATCGTTGTTATGGTAACAATCTGTAATGAGATTTCAGATTCTTTGACTGAAACCTTGTTTATTTCTTCACACTTGGATTTGGTCTTTCCTTTGTCATAGTTCCTAGATAATTTTTTTTCTTGCAAGTCTTTCAGTTGTTAAATTGGATAGGTTGGCCTAGTCAGCAATTATTCTATGGTGCTGTGCCTCAGTATTTTATTTTATCTTTAAAATAAAAGATTTTATTTTACAAAAGATTGTATCAGTGTTCCAAGATTCATTGTTCATGCACCACCCCCAGTGCTCCATACAATACGTGCCCTCCTCAATAGCCACCACCAGGCTCACCTAACCCCTCACCCCCCTCCTCTCCAAAACCCTCAGTTTGTTTCTCAGAGTCCACAGTCTGTCCTCTTTCATCTTCCCCTCAGATTTCCCCCAATTCACTTTTCCTTTCCTTCTCCCATTGTCCTCCATGTTTTTCTTTATGCTCCACACATAAGTGAAACCATATGATAACTGACTCTCTCTGCTTGACTTATTTCACTCAACATAATCTCTTCCAGTCCCGTCCATGTTGATACAAAAGTTGGTTATTCATCCTTTGTGATGGAGGCATAATATTCCATTGTATATATGAACCATATCTTCTTTATACATTCATCTAGTGAAGGGCATCTTGGCTCTTTCCACAGCTTGGTGATTGTGGCCATTGCTGCTATGAACATTGGGATACATGTGTCCCTTCTTTGTACTACATCTGTACCTTTGGGGTAAATAACCAGCAGTGCAATTGCAGGGTCATAGGGTAGCTCTATTTTTATTCTCTTGAGGAATCTCCACACTGTTTTCCAAAGTGGCTGCACTAACTTGCATTCCCACCAACAGTGTAAGAGGATTCCCCTTTCTCTACATCCTCTCCAACACTTGTTGTTTCCTGTCCTGTTAATTTTGGCCATTCTAACTGGTGTAAGATGGTATCTCAATGTGGTTTTGATTTGAATTTCCTGATGGATAATGATGATGAACATTTTTTCATGAGTCTGTTAGCCATTTGTATGTCTTCTTTGGAGAAGTGTCTGTTCATGTCTTCTGCCCATTTTTTGACGTGATTATCTGTTTTCTTGGGTGTTGAGTTTCAGGAGTTCTTTATGGATCTTGAATATCAGCCCTTTGTCTTTAGTGTCATTTGTAAATATCTTCTCCCATTCTGTGGGTTGCCTCTTTGTTTAGGGATAGAGAGAACATATTTCAATATCATTAAAGCCATCTATGAAAACCCACAGCAAATATCGTTCTTAATGGGGAAAACAGAGCTTTTTACCTAAGGTCAGAAACATGGCAGGAATGTCCACTATCAATACTGCTGTTCAAAATAATACTAAAAGTCTTAGCCTCAGCAATCAGACAACAAAAAGAAATACAAGGCATCTGAATTGGCAAATAAGTCAAACACTCGCTCTTTGCAGATGGCAGGATACTCTATGTGGAAAACCCAGAAGACTCCACCCCAAAATTTCCAGAACTCATACAGGAATTCAACCAAGTGTCAGGATATAATACCAATGCACAGAAATCAGTTGCATTTCTCTACAGCAACAATGAGAGAGAAGGAAGAGAAATTAAGGAGTCACTCCCATGTACAATTGCACCAAAACCTGTAAGTTGCCTAGGAATAAATCTTACCAAAGACACAAAGAATCTATACTCAGAAAATTATAGAACGTTCCCAAAAGAAATTGAAGCAGCTACAAAAAAAAAAAAAAGGAAAAAACATCTCATGCTCGTGGATTGGAAGAATATTGTTAAAATGCATATGCTACCTAGCACAGTCTACACATTCAATGAAATCCTTATCAAAATATCATCAACCTTTTTCACAGATCTGGAACAAATCGTCCTAAAATTTGTATGGAACCAGAAAAAAACCTCAAAAATCCAAAGGAATGTTGAAAGAGAAAACCAAAGCTGGTGGCACCACAATTCCGGACTTCAAGCTCTATAGAAAGCTATAATTATCAAGACAATATAGTACTGACACAAAAAACAGGCACATAGATCATTGGAACAGAACAGAGAACTCAGAAATGGACCCTCAACCCTATGGCCAACTATTTTTGACAAAACAGAACGAAATCTCCAATGGGAGGGGGGAAATGGTCTCTTCAACAAATAAAACATGGTATGTTAATAATAGTTAATAAATATAAAAAAATAGTTAATATGAGGCCATGAGACAATAAATATATAAATAAAGTATTTATAGGTTCCTTATTTCACAGGTCCCTGGTTCTTATCCATTTATGATTTGCTAATTAATGCATGATCTGGAAGAAATTAATAATTTAATCTAAGGCCTTAGTTTGTGACATATAGCAAAGATTTGGATAGAATTAGCCAGGGAAAGATATATAAGTAGGATAGCCAGAATTTTAGTGCATGCTTCAAAATTCTCAGGACACTTCCACTTCTGAGTGAACAGATTTGAAAATAGGGTCTTAAACAGATAATTGCATACCCCATGTTCATAGCAGCATTATTTACAACAGCCCAAAAATAAAAGCAATACATTTGTCTAGCAATAGATAGATAAGCAAAATGTAATACATACATACAGTGGAAGATTATTCAGCCTTAAAAAGGAAGGAAATTCTCATACATGCTACAACATAGAGGAACATTAAAGACATTATGCTAGTTACAAAAAGATAAATATAGTTTGATCCCACTTCTATGAAATAACTAGAAGTCCATAGTGACAGAAAATAGGCGATTGCCAGGGGGTAGGAGAAAGGAGAGAATGGAAGTTATCATTTAATGGGTCAACATATTATGGACCAAACTATGTCCTCTCAAAAATCCCTATGTTGAAGCCCTAATCCTCAGTACTTCAGAATGTGACTATCTTAGGAGATAGGGCCTTTAAAGAGATGTTGAATTAAAATGAAGTCATTGAGATAGGCTCTAGATAGACTTTTTTTTTTTTAAGATTTATTTATTTGGGGGTACCTGGGTTGCTCAGTGGGTAAGGCCTCTGCCTTCAGTTCATGATCTCAGGGTCCTGGGATCGGGCCCCGCATCGGGCTCTCTGCTCAGCGGGGACCTGGTTCCCCCTCTCCCTCTGCCTGCCTCTCTGCCTACTTGTGATCTCTTTCTGTGTCAAATAAATAAAATCTTTAAATCTTAAAAATCTTAAGTCTTAAAAAACAAAACGATTTTACTTATGTGGGGCATCTGGGTGGCTCAGAGGGTTAGGCCTCTGCCTTTGGCTCAGGTCATGATCCCAGGGTCCTGGGAGCAAGCCCCACATAGGGGGTCTCTGCTCAGCAGGGATCCTGCTTTCTCCCTCTTTGTCTGCCTGCTTCTCTGCCTATTTGTGATCGATCTCTGTGTCAAATAAATAAGCTAAAAAATATTTTATTTGAGCGAGGGAGAAAGAGAATGAACAGGGGAGAGGGGCAGACAGAGAGGTAGAAGCAGGCTCCCTACTGAGCAGGGAGCCCCATGCAGGGCTTGATCCAAGGACCTTAGGATCATGACCTAAGCCAAAGGCAGAAGCCTAACCAAATGAGCCACCCAGGCACCCTGGTATCCTTAAAAGAGAAATTTAGACACACAGAGGCCAGCATTCATGCTCCCAGAGGAAAGCCATATGAAGACGCAAGAGGGTAACCATCTGCAAACTAAGGAGAGAGACTTCACAAAAACTTAACTTGCCAACACCTTGATCTTGGACTTCTAGCCTCCAAAACTATATGAAAATAAATCTCTGGTGTTTAAGCCAAAAGAGAACAACAGCAATAACAAAAACTAAAAAGGAGTTCATGACACTAAACCAGCCCTGTAAGAAATATTAAGGGGGACGCTGAGTGGAGGGAAAAAGAGACCAAAAGCAACAAAGATTAGAAAGGAACAGAGAACATCCCCTAGAAACACCAACTTAACAGCTAACACAATGGCAATAAATTCTTATCTTGTCATTAATCACTCTGAATGTAAATGGATTAAATGCTCCAATCAAAAGACATAGGGTATCAGAACTGATAAAAAAATAAGATCCATCCATATGCTGTCTACAAGAGACTCATTTTAGACCTAAGGACAAATGGAAATATTAAAGTGAGGGGATGAAATCATCATGCTAATAGATGTCAAAGGAAAGCTGGGGTAGCCATACTTATATCAGACAAACTAGATTTTAAACCAAAAACTTTAACAGGAGATGAAGCAGCAAATTATATCATAATTAAGGAGTCTATCCATCAAGAAGATCTAACAATTGTAAATATTTATGCCCAACTTGGGAGCAACCAAATATATAAATCAATTAATAACAAAGAAACTCATCAATAACAATAATAGTAGGGGGCTTTAACACCCCACTTACAGAAAAGTACAGATCATCTAAACAGAAAACTCAACAAGGAAACAATGGCTATGAATGATACACTGGACCAAATGGATTTTGCAGATATATTAAAAACATTTCATCCTAAAGCAGAATACGTATCCTTTGAGTTCACAGAGGACATTCTCCAGAATAGATCACATACTGTGTCACAAATCAGACTTTAATAAGCACAAAGAGACTAAGATCATACTGTGCATATTTTCAGACCATAACACTATGAAACTTGAAGTTAACCACAAAAAATTTTTTGAAAGACCACAAATACATGGATTTTAAAGAACACCCTACTACAGAATGAATGTGTTAATGAGGAAATTAAAGAGGAAGTAAGAAAGTACATGGAGACAAATGAAAATGAAAATATAACAGCCTAAAACCTTTGGGGTGCAGTAAAGGCAGTCCCAAGAGAAATACATTGCAATACTGGCCTGCCTCAAAAAGAAAGAAAAGTCTCAAACAACCTAACCTTACATGTAAAGGAGCTAGAAGAGAAACATCAAATAAAGCCTAAAGCCAGCAGAAGAAGGGAAATAAGATTAGAGCAGAAATAAATGATACAGAAACAACTCAATAGAATAAATCAATGAATCTATGAGCTGATTTTCTGAAAGAATTAATAAAATTGATAAACCCTTAGCCAGACTTATCAAAAAGAGAAAGGACCTACATAAATAAAATCACAAATGAAAGAAATCACAACCAATACCACAGAAATACAATTACAAGAGAATGTCATGAAAAATTACATGCCAACAAGTTAGGCAAACTGAAAGAAGTAGACAAATTCCTAGAAACAAACCACCAAAACTGAAACAGGATGAAACAGAAAATGTGAACAGATGCATAACCAGCAAAGAAATTGAATCAGTAAACCAAAATTTCCCAACAAACGAAAGTCCAAAGCCATATGTTGGGAATTCTACCCAACATTTTAAAGAAGAGTTTATAGCTGCCCTTCATTCATCTCAAACTGTTCCAAAAAATATAAATAGAAGCAAAACTTCCAAATTCATTATATAAGGCCAGCATTACCTTGATTCTAAAACCAGATAAAGACCGCACTAAAAAGAATTAGAGGTCAATGTCCCTGATGAACATGGATATAACATTTTTCAACAAAATACTAGCAAATCAAATCCAACAGTACATTAAAAGAATCATTCATCACAATCAAGTGGGAATTTATTCCTAGGCTGCAAGGGTAGTTCAATATTCACAAAAATAAACATGATATACCACATTAACAAAAGAAATGATAAGAACCATATGATTCTCTCAATAGGTACAGAAAAAGCATTTTTATAAAACACAGATAAAAACCCTCAACAAAATAGGCATAGAGCAAACACACCTCAACATCAAAAAGACCTTATATGAAAGACCCACAGCTAATATCATCCTCAATGTGGGGGAAACAAAGCTTTTCCTCTAAGGCTAGGAACAAAACAGGGATGTTCACTCTCACCATTACTATTTAACATAGTACTGGAAGTTTTAGCCTCAGCAATCAGAGAGCAAAAAGAAATAAAAAGCATCCAAACTGCCAGGGAAGAAGTCAACTTTTCACTACTTGTTGACAACATTATATCATATGTAGAAAACCCCAAAGATGCAACCCCCCCAAAAAAATTCTAGAATACATGAGTTCAGCATGGATATAAAAATTGCATGAAAATTGCAGGATATAAAATCAACATACAGAAATCTGTTGCATTTCTAAACACCAATAATGAAGCAGTGGAATGAGAAATCAAGGAGTCAATCTCATTTACAATTCCACCCAAAAACGTAAGACACATAAGGAATAAGCTTAACCAAAGGGGTTAAAAGAATTGTACTCTGAAAACTATAGAACACTTATGAAAGAAATTCAAGATGACACAAAGAAATGGAAAACCATTCCATACTTATGGACTGGATGAAACATTATTAGAAGGTCTATACTACCCAAAGAAATCTAAATATTTAGTGTAATCCCTATCACAATACCACCAACATTTTCCACAGTTAGTACAAACAATCCAAGATTTGTGGAACCACAGAAGAGCCTAAATAGCCAAAAGAATGTTGATAAAGAAAACTAAAACTGGTGGCATCACAATTCCGGACTTCAAACTACATTACAAAGCTATGATTATCAAGACAGTATGGTACTGGCACAAAAATAGACACATAGATCAATGGAATAGAACAGAGAACCCAGAAATGGGCCCACAACTATATGGCCAACTAAGCTTTAACAATACAAATAAGAATATCCAATGAGGGAAAAGCAAATAAACAAAAACAGTCTCTTCAGCAAATGGTATTGGGAAAACTGGACCACACTAACATGCAGAAGAATAAAACTGGGTCACATTCTTATACCATGCACAAAAATAAATTCAAAATGGCTGAGAGACCTCAAAGTGAGACAGAAAACCATTAAAATCAGCAGACAACACAGGCAGCAACCTTTTTTACCCTGATTGCAGCAACTTAGACACATCCCTGGAGGCAAGGGAAACAAAGCAAAAGAGAACTATTGGGATTTCATCAAGATAAATATCTGCACAGTGATGGAATCAATAAACTAAAATGCAATGAAGGGAATGGGAGAAGATATTTGCAAATGGTATATCAGATAAATGGCTTGTACCCAAAAATCTATAGAGAACTTATCAAACAATACCCAAAAAATCAAATAACCCAGTTAAGAAACGCACAGAAGACATGAATGATACTTTTTCAAAGATAACATCCAGATGGATAACAAACACAAGAAAAGATACTGAACGTCACTCATCGTCAGGGAAATAGAAAATCAAAACCATGAGGAGATACCACCTCAAACCTGTCAGAACGGCTAAAATTTATCCAGGCAACAATAGGTGTTGTTGGAGAGGGGACCTTTCTTACACTTTTTCATGGGAATGCAAACTGGTACAGCCACTTTAGAGAACATCATGGAGTTCCCTCAAAAAGTTAAAAATAGAACCATCCTAAAATCCATCAATTATACTACTAGGTATTTACCCAGAGGAAACAAATATATGGATTCAAATGCATACATGCACCCTGATCTTTGGCTATTGTTGATAATGCTATAAACTATGGAGTCCAAATGTCTATTGACTGATGAATGGATAATAGAATGATATATACATAAACAATGGAATATTACTCAGCCATCAAAACGAATGAAATCTTGCCATTTGCAAGCAATGTGGATGGAGCCAGAGTCTACTAAGTGTAATAAGTCAATCAGACAAAGATGAATATCACATTATTTCACTCCAATATGGAATTTAAGCAACAAACAGATCAACATACAGGAGGGGGGAGAAAAGAAGAAAAAAAAAAAAAAAAAGGGAAAGAAACGAACCATAAAAGACTCTGAAGGACAGAAAATAAACCAAGGGTTGATGGAGGGAGGTGAGTGGTGAATGGGCCAGATGAGTAATGGGTACTAAGGGGGGGGCACTTGTGATGAGCACTGGGTGTTGTAAGTGATCAATCACTGAATTTTACTACCAAAACCAAAATATTGTACTGTATGTGAGCTAACAAGAGTTTAAATAAAAAATTTTAAAGATACGTTGAAATAAAAATAGTACATGCATCATGATGAGCACTAAGCAATGTATAGAACACTGAATCATTTTTGTACTGTATACTGAATCATACTGTACTGTATTTATACTATAATTAAAAGTAATCTACATGTCAATATACTTGTGCAGAATAATCATTTAAACTTCCAACAAAAAAATGTCACTTAACTAGGTGCTGTATTAAAAATAAAACATGTATATAACATGTTTTCATTGAGATAATTTCATAATAATCCTCTCCATAGTAACATGTTTATGGATCTGTTGTCTGAAATCTGTATTTATACCAACTGTCTTTCTTGTTCTCTAGACCACTAAATTCTTCTGACTACGCAAATGCAATTCTGTATCTCCTGTATAACAAATTGTTTAAATAAGTGGCTGTCTCTAAATCAAGTAACTTGGAGTCATGCTAAATTCTGAAACCTTTTTATGGACTATTTTTACAATAGGCAAAATATTTGTGTTTCTTTACTATATTATAGAAATATAGATTGACAAATGAACTAAAGATCAAATGGACACTAGTGTTCCTTGTACTTTATAAAATAAGCATAATGGGTCAGAGTATAAAAGTTATTACCAGATCAAAACTCTTGAAATAAGACTTCCACGTTTATATTGGTATAAGATATGTGTATATCTCATACACACACACTTTTATACTGTAGTAAATAAGGCTTAACACTATCTAATAGAGACTTACTGTGGACTGCCTTGTCAAATAAGAGACATGCACATAATCTCATTAGAAATAACATATCCATCCCTACAAAAAAAAAATCTATGTAATATTATTTTATAATAGTATTTCAAAGTCACAAGAGTATTGAATAATGCTACAAATATTTCCTTTCTCCCAGGGAAGTGAGAGAGCTAGTTTCTTTTTTTTTTTTTTTTTGAGAGCTAGTTTCTTGTCTCAGAGTCAAAGAATGAATCTCATGGACAAAGGAGAGCGAGTAAAGTAACAGAAATTTATTAAGCAAGGATGCAGAAAATGCTCTCAGGAGTGAGAGAAATCCCTACAGCGCTGCCAATAAGGGCCTTTAGGGTTGGTCTTTTATAGAAAGCTGACTAGGGAACTTAAATTCTTTTAACATTTCTGTTGATATCACCATTGAGCGAGGACTAGTGATAAGACCTTCAATGGCTTACTTCCTTTTTAGGGTTTGGTTATTCTTTCTTGGTCACAGATGATTATTGTAAAAAACAAAAACAAAAACAAAAAAAAAGACACCCACCCCACATGCCTAGGGCAGGAGTGATCCAGTGTGTTCCTTTATCTTTGGTTTCCCCACACTTCCAAATATCCCTGAGAAGCCCTATTTGTAATTTTTTTTCTATTTGCATATTTTAAAAGCTATAGCTTAAAGGTCAAGTTTGTAATTTAATACTGCAATGACAACTACAATCCTCCCAAAGACCAGCAAAGACAGCAGGCACCATCTTCACATTTTTCTCTCTGCTCAGGGTCTCCATGAAAGGAGCTCATACACATGTTGGATTCCTTGGCTTTGTGCTGCTGACTATATAACACAAATCCCTTCATAGCCTGGCTCTGGTGACCAACAGAAATTATGTTTAGTAGTTTAATGTGACTATAGCAAATAAAGAAATGATTCTTGGGGTGCCTGAGTGGCTTAGTGGGTTAAAGCCTCTGCCTTCGGTTCAGGTCATGATCTCAGGGTCCTGGGATGGAGCCCCGCATCAGGCTCTCTGCTCAATGGGGAGCCTGCTTCCCCTTCTCTCTGCCTGTCTATGTGCCTACTTGTAATCTCTCTCTATCTGTGTCATATAAATAAATAAAATCTTAAACAAACAAACACCGATTCTTAACTCGCTATCTCCCCCACTCCAGGGCTCAGAGCAGAGTGCAACCCCAAAATGCCTATTTTACAGTCTCTTACTCAAAAAGAGTTTATTAGCATACTTTAAAGCTGCTGTTTGAGAGTCCAGTTTCCAATCAGCCTGCCTCTAGTTAATAACAGATCTCTCCCTTTGGGACACTGATAGGTCTTGGTACACCCTCAATTAAAGGGGCTAAGAACAAAGAGGCCCATTTGGACAATCACAAAGGTTTGAGAGATGAGGAAGAGCTTAGGCCAGTGGAATGATAAAGGTTCATTTTTCAGGAGATCATTCCTTCATTCCTATTCAAGACCACTTCTTTCACCTTGGAAGATGTGATAGTTTTATCTAATCACAGAAGCCAACACAGAGTCATGGAAAAAGAGACAGAAATATGTTTCAAGCATAAAGAATAAGGTAAAAATCCCCAAATAGACCTTAATAAGTTATTTACATGGCAAAGAGTTTTAAATTAGGATCATAAAGGTACTGAGATCAGGAGAGTAATGTACACAGTAAGAATTCAGCATAGTAATACATTCTTATAACTTTTATGTAACAAAAATCATAGAGTAGAAGAATATAGTAACTAAAAAATTCAATAGAGTTTTTAATTCAATAGACTAGAGTTTCAATAATCGACTAGATGAAGAAGAAGAAAGGATTAGCAAACTCAAAGACAGGACAATGGAATTCATTAAATCAAAGGAGTAAAAAGCAAAAAGTTTAAAAAAGAAGGAGTAAATATAGTTTGAGGTACCTATAAGGCGCCATCAAGTGGACAAATATTCACATTATAGAGGACCCAGAAAAAAAGTAAAAGAGAGAGAAAAAGACACAGAAAGATTTCTTAGATAATGGGTGAAAACTTTCCTAAGATGGGGAAAAACACAGATATCCAAACCAGAAAGCCTATAGATTCTAAATAGGGTAAATCAAAGAGACCCATACTGGGACACATTATAATTGTCAAAAGTTAAAGAATATTAAAAGTAGCAAGAGAAAAAATTACACACAAGTTAAACTTCATAATTCATTAAAAAAAATCCTGAATCACTAAAGCAATCTTAAGAACAAAGCTGGAGACACCACACTTACTGATTCAACTTATATTACAAGACTATGGTAACAAAAAATATGGTTCTGATATAAAAATAGACACATCTAAAAAAGGAATAGAAGAGAAAACCCAGAAACAAACCCACTCTTACACTCTTACATTGTCAATTTATGACAAAGGAGCCAGGAAAGTATAATGGAAAAATGATGGTCTCTTCAATAACTGGTATTAATTAAACTGGACCCCCATCTTAAAACATGTAAAAAAAAAAAAAAAAAAAAAGATTAATGATTTACATTTAAGACCTAAAACCATAAAACTCCTAGAATAAATAGGATAATTTCCTTGGCATTTGTCTTGGCAATGATTTTTGGACTGCACACCAAA
Source organism: Procyon lotor (assembly GCA_028646535.1). Classification (NCBI taxonomy): domain Eukaryota; kingdom Metazoa; phylum Chordata; class Mammalia; order Carnivora; family Procyonidae; genus Procyon; species Procyon lotor. The sequence goes on from CM053605.1 coordinate 34,857,219, forward strand.
AGCAAAGATGACAAAAGAAAAAAAAAAAGCAAATGAGGCCACAAACTAAAAAGCTTCTGCATAGCAATGGAAACCATTAACAAAATTAAAACCAACCTAAAGAATGGGAGAAAATATTTATATATTAACCCCTTATCAGACATAAGATTTTCAAAGTATATACAGAACTTACAAAACTAAGTATCAAAAAAATACCTATTTTAAAAATTGGCAGAGGACCTAAATCAGTATTTTTCCAGAAAAAGATATACAAATGGCCAACAGGTACATAAAAAGGTGTTCCAAATTACCAATTATCAGGAAAATCAAAATCACAATGAAATTACTACACACCTATTAGAATGGCTATTATCAAAAGAATAGGAGATAAATGTTCAGGAGAACATGGAGAAAGGATATTCTTATGCATCATCAGTGGGAATGTAAATTGGTGAAACCACCATGAAAAACAGTACAAAGTTTCCTCAAAGAATTAAAAATTGAACTACCATATGACCCAGCAATTCCACTTCTGTTTATATATTCTAAGGAAACAAAAGCATGATCTTGAAAAGATATCGGCATCCCACCATGTTCGCTTACTGAAGCATTACTTACAACAGTCAAGATATGCAAATAATCTAACCCTCCATTATGAGATGAAAGAAAAAGTCTTGTGATTATATAGATCCCACATACGATGAAAATTATTCAGCCAGAATAGAGGAAATCCTGCCTTTATGAAAACACAGATGGACCTTGAGGACATTATGCTAAGTAAAATAAGCCAGAGAAACAAATACTGTATAAAGTCATTTCACTTCCGTATGGAAAAAAAAAAGTCATAAACTTATAGAACAGGGAAAAGATTGAAGTTTGCCAGAAGTGGGGGCAAGGGGTGAAATCGATGAAGGTAGTCAAATGGCCTAAGTTTCTACTTATAAACTAAATAGTCCTGGGGTTACAACATACATCATGGTTACTCTAGTTAATACTATATTATATTCTGGAGAATTACTAAGAGGGTAGGGTAGATTTTAAAAGTTTTCATCACAACATAAAAAATTTTAAATAGTTGAAGTGGTAGATGATGACTAAATTCATTTTGTAATTTGTATATATTGATTATTTTCTATACTTAAAACTAATGAAATGTTAATGTCAACTGCATCACAATAAGACCAGAAAAAGAAATCATCATGGATCCCCTCAAGTTATCACAGGAATTTTTATATAATAATATTAAAAATGAGTCATGCCAAAAAATACAAAGAACCAAGAAAAATAGAAGTTAATGGCACCAAAAACATATAGGTCAACCCCTAAATACATAGGGGACCCAATTAAAAGTTAAAAATTGTACTTTAAAATAGCACGAAAAAAGTTATTCACAGTATTTTCAGATAATTATAATATGGTAATTTTAGAAATGAAATCTATAATAACTCAACAGATTGGTTAAAAAGCACCTTAAAAGAGGGGCACTTGGGTGGCTCAGTCAGTTGAACATGTGCCTGCATCTCAGGTCATGATCACAGAGCCCTGGATTGAGCCTCAAGTCTGATTCCCTGCTTAGCAGGGAACCTGCTTCTCCCTCTCCCTCTGCTGCTCCCCTTGCTTGTGCTCTCTGACTCTCTCTCTCTCTCTCTCTCAAATAAAATCTTTAAAGAAAATAAAAATAAAAGTGAGGCACCTGGGTGCTTCAGTGGGTTGGGGCCTCTGCCTTCAGCCCAGGTCATGATCTCAGGGTCCTGGAATCGAGCCTTGCATCGGGCTCTCTGCTCAGCAAGGGAGCCTGCCTACCTCTCTACCTACTTGTGATCTCTCTCTCTCTGTCAAATAAATAAAATATTAAAAAAAGATTTTATTTATTTATTTGACAGAGAGAAAGAGATCACAAGTAAGCAGAGAGGCAGGCAGAGGGAGAGCGGGGAGCAGGCTCCCTGATGAGCAGAGAGCCTGATGCGGGGCTCGATTCCAGGACCCTGGGATCATGACCTGAGCCGAAGGCAGAGGCTTTAACCCACTGAGCCACCAGGTGCCCCCAAATAAATAAAATCTTTAAAAATAAAATAAAAATAAAATAAGATAAAAGCACCTTAAGAGAGATTGAGTTGAAAAGAAACCACTCTTATCATCTGCATGCTGCAATTGTGTACACTCAAAAATTGTATTCACATAGATGATTAGAATTTAAAGCAAAATCAACAAGCTGACTAGACAAATCTGATATATAAAATCAAGAGTATTTATAAGTCCTATAACAAATATATATTGAAACTATACCCTATATACCATTTAAGTAGCAAAGAAACATACCAAATACCAAGAAGTATCTATCTACATTCATCCACAGGAAACTATACTATTAAGCTTAAAAAAAAAAAAAAAAGAAAAATAAATAAACACAGGAGGAAAGATGGTGGAGTAGGAGAGTCCTGAGTTAAACTCATCCCACAGATTCATGGAGACAGCATGTATATCTGGGCAACTAAGTCTGAAAATGACCTCAAGACTGGTAAAACAAATTTTTCACAGCTAGTCATACAGGGAAGTCCACATGGAAAAGAGGAGATGCAGAGGTTTGGTTGGGAACCAAACCCCTGATGTGAATAACCACAAACAGTAATGACATCACAGGTTTGGAAAAGTGAGAGAATCAAAACCCACACCAGTGACCTCTGGTACTGGGAAGACAAATTCCCATGTTTGCCTTTCAAAATCAGTGGGGCTTAACTCCAGGGGCCTTAAAAATGAGCAGGGCTTAATTCTGGAGAGCTGGAGGTCTGTAGGAAATGGAATCACCCAACCTTGAAGATCTAGTATATTAAGTAATTAGGCCCAAGGTAGCACAAAAATAGCAGTTTCAAAAGCGCCTGGGGTATATGTGAAATAAATTTATTGACTAAGAATAGGTACAGAAGGGGTGGGTATCTGGAAACAGAAGGACTGGCAAGATCCATTTTCCCCAGCTCAGATAGACAGATGTTTGTGGAAAAACAATTCTAATACTACCTACTTACCTTACTAGCATTGCATGGCTCACTCCAGTATTCCCCCTGGGGACCTAAACCACTCATCCCTCCTGCCTGGGCAAGATATCTTTTTGAAGTGGTTTCTGCCCTACCCTACACAGTGGACAGCCACATGTAGGACTAGTTTCCCTCCTAGTGACCCCTGTCCTGGGAAAGGATGGACATAACCTCACACACCAGCATGCCTAGAGCTCCTGCGGCAAGTCCTCTTAGCTGCCTGTGCAAGCAGCAATTCTGCTATGTGTGTCTATAGCTGTAGCAGAAAAGCTAATTGCTAAAAGCTAGGCTCAGTACCAGCCCTGCCCACCAATGAATCCCCAGCAGCTACAGTCAGGCCTCTAAACAATGAAAGGAGCAAACCTACAACAGGCAAAATGGGCCATTGCAGCTGGCTAATAAAATGGGGACAAGGTATAGGCCTGATAAAAAGTTCAAATTAATGGTCATAAAGATACTGATTGGACTTAAAAAAAAAATAAAGATAAAGAAATTAACTCAGTGAGAACTTCAAAGAGATAATATAAAAAAAGGCCAGAGCTAAAGAATTCAATAACTTAAATAAAAAAATATTTGAGGGAATCAGTAGCAGATTAGAGGAGGCAGAAGAATGGCTCAGCAATCTAGAAGAAAGGGGAATGAAAAGCAACCAAGCTGAATAGCAAAAATAAAAAAAAAAAAAATTAGAATAGGTTAAGGGAACTCAGAGACACAATCAAACATAATAACATTTGCACTAGAGATCCCAGATGGAGAATATAGAGAGAAGGGAGTAGAAAATTATTTGAAGAAACAACTAAATACTTCTGTAATCTGTGGAGGGAAACAGACATCCCATTCCAGGAATACAGAGAGCATCAAACAAGATGAACCCAAGAGGATCCACATCAGGACACATAATTTAAATAGCAGAAATTAAAGATATAGAAAGAATTCTAAAAGCAGCAAAAGGAGGAATAAGCAGCTACATACAAAGAAAGTCCCATAAGATTATCAGATGATTTTTGACCAGAAATTTTGCAGGCCAGAAGAGAATGGCAGGATATAACCAAAGTGCTGAAAAAGAAAGAAAAAAGAAAAAAAAAAGGAGAAAAAAGAAGAAAGGAAAAAGGAAAAAAAGAGAAAAGGAAAAGAAAAGGAAAAAAGAAAACCCAAAAACCCTGCAGCCAAGAATAACTATCCAATAGCCGTGAAAAGATGGTCAAAATCACTAATCATCAAAAAAAAAAAAAAAAAAAATCACTAATCATCAAGGAAATGCAAATAAAAACCACAAAGAGATATTATCTCACACCCACCATAATATGATGGTAATATGAACGGACCTAGAGGGTATTAAGCTAAAGGAAGTAATTTCAAGAAAGACAAATCCCATATGATTTCACTTATATGTGGAATCAAAAAAAACAGATTCTTAAGTACAGAGAACAAACTGGGTGTTTGCTAGAGGGGATGTGTAGGGAAGGATTGATGTGCAAAATGGATGAAGGAGATTAAAAAAAGACAAGCTTCCAGTATAAAATATATAGGTCACTGAAATGAAAAGCACAGCATAAGGATTATAATCAGTATTGTAATAATGTTGTATGGTAACAGATGGTGCTCACCACAACAAGTGTGGTTATCCGATAATGTAGAAAATTGTTGAATATCAATATGTTGTATACCTGAAGCTAATATTGTATATCAATTATACTTCAATAAAAAAATAAAAATAAAGGTAAAAAAAGTGGAGGCTTGACTTAGCAGCAATACCCTAATTTTGCCATAATATCATAAATCATTAACAGGCTGAATTTTACCTAAAAACTCTGTTCTGTTTTATCTTTTAAGTTGTGGCTTTCTATCATTCAAAGAGCAACACCAGGAATATGAATAGGCATACTGAAGTCATAGATGAAAACCCTTGGAAAAGTAATGATACCATTTTATCCAAAGGATTTAGTTTGAATGTATTGTGAATAGAATTCTGGCAATCAAGTCAATTCTAAAGTGTATATAAAAAGTAAAAGACCAAGAATAGCAAAGACAATATTAAAGAAACAGAAGGAGAAAGAAGAAAAAAAGGGAAGACTTGCTACACTGAGTAACTGTAATATTATAGTAATGAGGACAGTGTAGTTTGCTACAAGACTAGAAGTATACATCAATGGAAGTCTGTAGAAAATCTAAAGACAGACTTATGAAATTTCAGTACTGAATTTATGACAAAGATGGACCTTCATTGCATTATCCAAATAGAGTTCTTTTATTAAAATATTAGAGTCAACTACAGTATCACTATTATAAAAAATTTAAAAACGAGCTAGTCCATTCCCTCACATTATATACAAATCACTTTCAGGTGGATTTATCATTGAATTAAAAAAAAAAAAAACTTCTAGAAATTGTTGGAGCTATCGTGTGGTCCTGGGCCTCATGCTAAGTTAACTTTATTTCTTTAATAAGCAAGTAATATAAATCCAGAAAATACCCCAAAATGAAAATATGGATATATTTTACATTAAAATTTAATACCACTAAACTATAAAAAGAATAGATCCAGTTAATCAAAGGTAAGCCACAGTTTGAGAAGTGCTAATAGATTTATATCTAGATAAAAAAAATTCTTACAGATCACTAAAAAAGAAGTAATCTGATTAAAAAAACAGATAAAACACTTGAACAGGTATTTCATAAAGGATCTTTTTAAAGACATTAAAATCATAGGAAATGTTGATGAACCTCATTACTCATGAGGAAAATGAAAATTGAATTACAATTAGATAATACTACTCTTACAGATGGCTTATGAAGTTGGTTGTAATCATTCCCATTCTTGTAGGCCTGCTCCCTGACAACGTAAGTTTAAAAATCTATGTCAGAGAAATGAAGTCAATTTCCCCAGACTTTCCTCTGCCCTCGTCTTGCAACTTGCTTTAGGCAGTAAAATGAGTTAGAAGGCTATGGTGCCAGTTCAGAATTTGGGCCTCCAGAAATTTTGCGTATTTTCATTATCATTCAAGATCCTTTACAGTTGCCATGTCAAAAACAATGTGAACCCTATTAAGCAATGCCAGACCACATGGAACCAAGACAAGCCATTCCAAATACAATTAGAAAGGTTGCATCTTTCTATCTTATTTCTCCTCTAATGTATGTAATCAGGCATCCCTGATCAACCAGCTCAAACTGGCACCTTTCTGCAGAAGCATTAGTGAACTAGCTGAGACCAAACGAGTCATTCAGCCCAAAGTAATTATACTCATTTCAAGACAAATGGTTGTTGTTTAGTAAGGCCAATGTTTTAGAGTAATTTGCAGTACAGTAAAAGTTAACTGATAACATTAAACATTCATCAGACTGGTTTCTTAAAAAGTGAAGTTTCAGTTTATAAAACCCATTCCCTGACACTGGATGGTAAATTGGTAGAAGCCCCTTAGAAAATTTTGGACGTTTCACATTTTTTTGGGAAATTTTTACATTTTCTTCCATATATACTATGGCACTAAAATTTGAATAAAGATGCATATCTGTGTGACCCAATATCTTTCTTAGATTTATACCTCCCAGAATATACATAAAAGCACCAAAATGTTTATAGCAGCAATCCAAATATTCATAAATTAGTGATAAATTATGGATTCATGGGTTATAATATCATACAACAAGAAAATGAACAAACTCTGGCTATCAACAAAATAGGCTTCTCCCACACATAATTTTGGGTCAGAGAAACAGATACAAGATAATTGTTCTGTACTCATATATGTGGTTCAAAGGTAATAAAAATAAGCTAGTGATTTAGTAGTCAGGACAGTGCTCATAGTACTGATTTAGTAGTCAGGAAGTACTTACACTGTGGAATCATGAGGGGGTTTCGGTGATTCTGATGTTCTTCTCCACATGGACGGCTGTTTACACAGATATGTTCCCTTTAGGAAAAAAATATTGAAATGTGATCTTACGATTTATGCACTATATTTCCCATATAATTTTTAATTGTACAGAAGGTAGCGAGACTCAGAAAATTAGAAAGGTTGCATCTTTCTATCTTATTTCTCCTCTAATGTATGTAATTGCATTAAGAATATATAAATTATAAGCCATCTTCTAGAAATTGAAACCACAGAAACGTTTTTTTCTTTTTTACACCTAATATGTTCTGCTATTACTTCTACCTTCGCATTTAGAAATTGAGTGTCGTTTTTTTTAAACGGGGGTTATTCCACTCTAGACATGTTTTCTTGGTTTAGATTCTGCCATCATCTCCTCTCCCTTCTCATCTGTTCCTCACTTCTCTTCATTAGGTCAGTCATAAATGTTTATTGAGTACCTTTGACATGCCAGGCATTTTTCTAGGAACAAAACAGATAAGACTTGCCTCCACTGTGCTCACATTTTAGGGGACTGCACTAGACATAGAAGTAATTACAGCAAGATAAAATGTGGTATTCTGTATAATCTTAACATTCTTTCTCCCCGCTTTTATATACTGATCATTAGAAGCAGATTATCTTCTTGCTTTTGAGATACGTAGAACATCTAACCCTGTGGCACATTGGACTCTCGTTCCGAAACCATTCCCTGTACTCTATTCTCCCTCTGTAATGGGAGGATACATTTTTGAATACAGTGCTGTTAACCGCCTATGTGCTCTGTGGAAAAGTTCATTCTTTTCACTTCCTTAAACTTTTTGTATGCTAAATAAAGGTTATTTACTTCAACATCAAAAGCTTTCTCACATTATATGAATAACAAACTTGGAAACTAATTTGGAGAACTGACTACTGAGGTACCAACTCTACCCTCTCCTTGTGCTCAGAATTTTTTAAAAAAATATTAATCTGTTATAAATGCCTTTTTATTTCACTTGAGCTATCCCAAACACATTTTTATATTATGTAATCTCTTGATTATTTTACATTTCTGAATCCTTTTGGAATTCTATATTGAATAGAATGGCTAAAATATTAAAACATTGTTAACAATGTTACTGCAGCCAAATGTTAAACATTTGCATTAACATTAAATAGTTTGGCTAAAAGGTTAAACAAAGATTTCATGAACTATATGGAGAAAAAATATTTTCCTAGGTGTAATTAGCTCTGTGAACTCATCTACTTTATAAGATATTGCTGAAAAGCCATTTCTGGCTTAGCTATTGTCCACTACTGCACATTTTTTTTTGTATTTATATAATTTACATGATATGGGAAGATCAAAAGCTATCATTACTGACTAGTGAAAACACAAAGAACATGTTTACACAATTTGCACAAGTATCCTTTTTTTAAGCCAATAAACAGAAAAACTTGAATTTTTCCCCTAATTTGGTACCTAAGGAACCTTCATGTTGCCCATCTATTAATGAACAAATACAATAGAAGTTAATATTAATTCATTCTTCTAAAACTCAGTATTTCCAGTCATTCAAAATATTAGCCTACATAGAACACAGACCCATCTAATTTTAATGTAGCTTTCTCCTTTGAAACTTCTGTCTCTAAATACAGCCTATTTCACAACTGTTCTTCCACATTTTAGAAAGTCAACCAAGCTTCACTAGGACTCTGATTACTTGTATGAAGCTTTTCCATGTGATCATGTATCCTGTATATAGCATAATTCTCTTCAACAGGCACAGCTAATTAAGTTCTGTAATCAAGGACACTGCAGCCAAGAGCTAATTTAAAAATTAAATGCTGAAAACAGAACAACATGATTTACTCTACAATTAAACGATTAGAGATAAAGGGATTGTGGCATATTTTGTCTGTTTTTATAACATTAGAAAATCTTCACAATGAATTTTAACATTTTTCTTTATAACATTGAGCCTTCTGGTCTAATCCCATAAACTCTTTGGTCTAAAGTGACTAGCTTTAGGTATTTTCAGCAGGTGGCTTTAAACTCTCTATGTATTTAAGTTTAAAATGAAGGGGCCCCTTGGCAATATTGTTTTGCAGACATGGTCTTTTACTTACAAAGACGTGTTTCCACAAGGATGCAAATTTGGTAGTCCTGTATTAGTAACACCAGAGCATGACACTTGACTGTTTCCCTTGCAAACCCACTTTTTCCTATTCATTACATTCCATTTTACATTTTCCTCCCTTAGGCATCAAAGGATGCCTAAAAACATCTCTTCGATATATTCTTCTGCCTGTCAAAATTGGATTAAGGCAAGGACTCCTTAGTTCACCATGTTCAATAAGTCTTTGTCATTGTTGTCTTTAGCCAATTCTCTGAAGTGTCTATAGGGACTATAACTTAAAAGTGTGTGTTTTAGGGGGGAGCAGTTATTGGTTGTGGATTTTGGGCTTATTTATGTGAAAGAGCTATCAATGATGTGATAGCCAAAGTTTTAATGTTGGGTTAGTGTCATTTTATCTCAAAGGGTAAGTTAAAGTCTTTCCATTGATTGTTCATATGTTGCCTGAAACTATTCACTTTTATGTGGAAATGAAAGCAGAGTAGAAAATGCAGACGTTTATTTTATACACCAGTCAACAAGGAATGAGATATGAAATATTCATATTTATATACAAAAATTATTGCAAATAAACCTTGTCCCCAGACACAACTGATAGTGCCTGTTAAGCTTAAAATTATCTTGAATATATGATAAGGTCCTGTATTGTTTACAACAGTACAGTGAAAGTTGGGTTATTTAATACTGCCTGAGGACCAGTTTGTCCTTTAAAGCAGTAATGTGTAATTCTAATAAAGCTTGGTTCTAGGAAATGTAAGTATTATTAAAATAACATCATTATTAAACTTTAGTAATCTAGGTTAAGTTAACCTTGAGGAAAAATAATGAATAAACCACACAATCTTTATAAAATACCTAATTTAAAAAGTATTGCTAGTACTTCAGGAGTATGTATCACACGTTTATAGCCAATTGCTTTTATTTCTTAACTTTAACTTTACCGAGATCTCTAGCTTTTTCTCTCATGTGACTTCTACCGAAAGGACTCTGCTTATTTAAGCTGTGAGCCCAAAATTGTTTAACTTGAAAATGATTTTATATCTAGACGGTAATCTTTTACCCATTAAAAATATTTTACTGGAATTTCTATTTTAGGTTTATGCCTTTTCCAGTATTATTTTCCTAACTGAAATTAGCTAAGCCATGGCAAAACCGGGAAGGGGGTAGTTCTAATAAATAAGGTAATTAAATACTCTTTGTGACTTAACAAAATCAATATGCATTTCTCACTCATAACAAAGTCCAAGTAAATGTTCAGAACAATACCTTTCAGACACCAGCTCGTGGTCCCCACGTACTCAACAAACAGTTAATTTCCAAGATCACCAAAAAAGAGAAAAGAGACAATGGAGAAAGAAAGCACATCAACTCTTCAAATTATTTTGGCTTCAGAGTGACATAACACCTTATATTCATTTCTCATTGCTGTTTTACCAAATTACTACAAAGCTTCAGCTTGAATTCAACACAACATTATTATAGTACTAGAAGCCATACGTCCATAATGGAGTTGCATTAAGTTCTAGATGCTATAGAGTAAAAATACCAGTTTCTAGAAGTTACCTGCAATCCTGTCTGATAGTTCCAGTTCATTTTCAAAGCCAGCAACAGGAAAGAAAGTCTTTCTTAAGGTTCCATTACACTAACTCTGACCCTTCAACTTCCTTCTTCCCCGTTTAAGAACACTTGTGATTACATTGACCCCACCTGCTTATTCCAGAATAATCTCCTTAAGGTCAGCTGATTAGGGACCTTAATTCCACTTGCAACCTAAATTTCCCCTTTGCCATGCAACCTGACACATCTACAGGTTCTGGAGATTAAGATATAGAAGTCTTTGTGGGGCCATTATTCTGCCTACCAATTAACTTATTTTCACTCACGTTGGACTGTTGAAATCACATCACCTGTGCCCACTTATAGAGGAAGTAAAATGTAATTCCTGTTTGAGCAACCACTTCCCAATATCAAATCTATACTACATAAAATGGACATAAGAGGTAGGCAGCCAGTTTTCTCCAGCACAAAGATTAATTATTCTATACCCTGTGAGCAAGTTATTATACTCAAACACAGCATAAAGTGCCCCCAGTCTGATTTTTTTGCACATACATGCAAAATCATATTTTTCTATAATGTTATTTTACTCAGGCCACACATACTCTATCCAGGATTGAGAGAAGTCACACTCTTTCATACTCCTGCTTGATATATGTTTTTTTAATTTATTTTTATTAACATATAATATATTATTTGCCCCAGGGTACATGTCTGTGAATCGTCAGGCTTACACATTTCACAGCACTTACCATAGCACATACCCTATTGATATATGTATCTTTCTATCTGGAATAAACTCAACATTTTTTTTAATTCCTTACAATGGTAACATTAGAGTACTCTGTTTTGTTTTTCTATATTCCTTTTTTCTCTCTTCCATTATCTTTCATAAGATACTTTTAATTCCATACTCCGTTTAAAGGACTGTCCTAGGAACAATGCATTATTATTACTGGAGGTTTGTTAGCCTGGTAGTAGAGCATTTGAGAGGGTTTCTTCTGATTAAGTTTCAGTCTTTGGAGTACACATTAGACCTGCGTCTTGGAGGATATGGCCTTCATAAGTATTTTTGTCCTGCCTCCAGGAGTAGAACTTTTTTACTTCTAATACCTTCCTTAGTTCCAGCAGTTATCCTTTTATTTCTAGGAAAAAATAAATTAAGGTTCTCCCACCATCCCTTACTTGAAATAGGGAGGCTGGGGCTAAGTGGAGTTCCCTTCCCCAATCTGCAATATTTCATGAGCACCTCATGGTCCTCAAGGACATCGAAGATAATATCCTTCCCCTGCAAAGTAAGACTTTGCTCATCTACAGCAGGGGTCTGGGTGGAATTCACGGTGGTTGCTCTTCCCCTTCCTAACCAGTGCTATAGAGGAACTGTCTCTGGATTCTTTCCATTCTCCCTATGAGAATCTGATGGAATTCCTGGAGGAAAATCCTTTGAAAATACGAGGAACTGATAGAAGTATCAAGGAGAGCTTCTCCCTCTCATACTAGCCCAGACTCAACTTCTAGCAGTTTGTCAAATTGCTGCTTCAATGTCTCAACAGCTTATAAGGAGTTGAGGGGCTTCTGCCCCAATTAAGCAAATAACTCAGATCCTGTTGTCCCCTGTAGGTGCTTATCTTTACAGATTTTCTTGGTGGTTTACCCTGTGATCTCAGTTCACTGATAGGCCCAAGAAAAGTCAATGATTTTTAGTTTGTCCTGTCACTTAGTTTGTAAGGGCAGACTTGACCTCTTCTCGACTCTTTACATGTATAAGCTAATGCCAAGTACTACATAGGTTTTTTTCATAAGTAATTACGGTTTAATTTTTTTTCTCCACATTAAGATTTTGAGATCATTTGGAGTATCTTTTTAGCAAGAATATAAACTATTTTTTCTAAAATAAGTAAAAAATGATTTGTCCCAAACCGGTTCTCATTAAACTATGAAATGTATTTATATATACAGTGAGTTCTTAAGTATACTAAGTTCTCCTTTTGAACTCTCCATTATATTTAGTTTTGATTATTTTTAAAAATTATTTACTTTATCAGCTATGATGCATTCTTCATCCCTTTTTGAGCCATGACCTGTGTATTAGTCAGGGTTCTCCAGAGAAACAGAATTAATCGGATATGTATGTATGGAGAAAAAGATTTATTATAGGGAACTGGCTCATTCAATTATGGAGGCTGACAAATCCCAAGATCTGCAGTCAGCAAGCTGGAGGTTCAGGAGAGACATTATGTACTTCCTCAACTATCATTCATTAATCCTCTTATTTTCCTCTTTTTTCTCAGTAGCATATGTGTTTAATTATTGTAACTTTTATAAAGAGTTTTAATAAGTAATGTGGAAAGTTTTTATTCTATGATACATTTTCAAAAAACTCTTAACAATTTTTAACAGAAAAAAATTATAATCATCTTAAAAATTAACTTCTCAGAAAGCCTTTGAGGTATTTAAATACAATCATGTTATATCACCTTATTTAATTCAATAAATATTTTATATAACTGAATAACTGTTCAAATAATATTTACAACTTTCACACATTTATTTTTGGATGATTATTCATGATTTTTTTCTATTGTAAATACAATATTTTTCTATTATGTGTTGTTTATTGTTATCTTAGATATGAGAGTGAAGTTTATATATTTAATTTATTACTGGATATTTTACTAACTCTGGCATCTATTTTTGGTTTGTCTGTCATATGTTAAAGAGATGTCCACTGACAAAACTGAAATTTAATTTATGCACCAAGACATAGAACAGTGCATGAAAATTAGACACTGAATACAACTGAAGCACACTCTTTCTGAGAAATGAAACAAAACAAAAACAGAAATGTTCTATAAATTTTACAAAGCATTATTTCACTTTCATTCAGGTAAGGAATATTTTCATGAAAAAAATCGTGATCATACATATACTTAGGTTTAATATGAATGTCAACAAATTTAATAGATATGTACAAAACTATAATGCACTGTTATTACATATAAATTTCAAAGTTAATGTTTTCAAAACTTTTGTTTTATTTTCTTGAATATAAAATGCAAATATCTTTTATGAGAGATTACACAAGATAGGAAAATATAATTGTGAGAATTATCCCATCTTATATTTAATTACTTTATTTATTTATTTTAAAGATTTTATTTATTTATTTGACAGAGAGGAGAGAGATCACAAGTAGGCAGAGAGGCAGGCAGAGAGAGGGGGAAACAGGCTCCCTGCTGAGCAGAGACCCCCCCGATGTGGGGCTCGATCCCAGGACCCTGAGATCATGACCTGAGCTGAAGGCAGAGCCTTTAACCCACTGAGCCACCCAGGTGCCCCTAATTACTTCAAAACTATTTCTTATAAATAAAATGATCCATGGAGGATCTCTCTCCTTGTTTTACATATTCATTGATTTCTATGTTCCCTCTACATTTAGTTGTCCTTTCAAACCCACACTCTCATTTCTCTTTCTGCTTCTGGCCAAGTAATTTAAGATTTTAGTATAAACTCATGATTTCACAAAATTAAACAGTTTATCCTCTAGCTCTCCTGTAGAGTTCTTACATCATAGGCTCCATCAGATAATATAGTATATAATGATGCCACAGCATTGATCTGATTTGCTTGAGTTATAAAACCCTATCCATTTTGAATAATAGAACCTTTAACCAATTTTTTGGAACTAAGATTTCATTAATGTCTAACTAGTTAATATTACGAATTGGCTTATTAATATCATTTAGGAAATCATAGCTGATAGTCAACTAGTTTGCTATGGATTTGATTGCTTTTGATAAACTGAAATTTTCTATATATGCATTTTAAAGATTTTATTTATTTATTTCACAGAGAGAGAGATTACAAGTAGGCAGAGAGGTAGGCAGAGAGGCAGGCAGAGAGAGGGGGAAGTAGGCTCCCTGCTAAGCAGAGAGCCCAATGTGGGGCTTGATCCCAGGACCCTGAGATCACGACCTGAGCTGAAGGCAGAGGCTTAACCCTCTGAGCCACCCAGGTGCCCCTGAAACTTTATATTATTTGGTTCATGACAATTAGCAAATATTCATGATTTCCAAAAAAATTAAATGTTGATCATTTTATTTTTAGAATTTGCTATTGGCTGAATATTTATATTCCCCACCCCTCTAAAATTCTTATGTTGAAGCCAAAATCCCCAATGTGATTGTATTTGAAGATGAAACTTTTAGTATGTCATTACATCATGAAGACCTTATGAATGGAATCAGTACCCTTTTAGAAAGGAAAAGAGAAAAATGATTTATTTCTCCATGTGAAGACACAGTGAGACTTTAATCTGTGAACTATGAAGAGGGGGTCTTACCAGACACCATATCTGCTAGTAACTTGATCTTGGAGTTCCCAACTTCCAGAACTGTGAGAAATAAGTGTTTGTTATTTGAGCCACCCAACCTATAGTATGTTATAGCAGCCTAAACTAAAACAGAACTATTAGACAATCATGGCTACATCTTAACATATTTTTCATTACAAACACCATTAAAAAGTTTAAAGGAGCTGGAGTCTAAGATGGAGGTGTAGGAGATTTTAGTTTTGTCTGGTCCCAAGAATTCAGCTAGATAGCTATCAAATCATTCTGAATACCTGCAAACTCAACAAGAGATCTAAGAAAAGAAGAACTGCAACTCTATAAATAGAAAAGCAACTAGGGTGTCTGGGTGGCTCAGTCAGTTAAGCAACTGCCTTGGGCTTGGGTCATGATCCCAGAGTCCTGAGATAGAGCATTGTTTAGGGCTCCCTGCTCTGCAAGAAGTCTGCTTCTCCTTCTCCCCCTGCCCTTTCCCCTGCTCATTCTTGTTTTCTCTCTCAAATAAATAAAAATTTTAAAATATTTATTTAAAAAAAGATAACAAAAGAAAAGAAAAGTGACCATTTTCTGCAAGGTAGGAAGCATAGAGAAATGAATCCAAGGTGGTATATGGGAAGATAAACTATTGGGGGAGGAAGCCTCTGTAAATGGGCTACTGGAAAGTGGTATAGAAGCAGAGCTCAAAATCAGAACTTTTAGTTCTGATTTAGCTTCTGTGATGGACTTCCCTGACTGAAAGACACCCAGGTGGTAAAGTGAGGAGTAATCCTAAGTGGGACAGTGTCCATCTCAAGTAGACAGTAGAATCTCAAGATTCTAGGGGATCACAGGAAGACCAGGGGTAACTCAGTGTGGTAGAGATCTCAGGCATTGGAGCAGGGAAGCCATCTGCCACCAGCAAGCCCAGGAGAGGGCTCTCAGCTTGGGTTGCCATACACCGTAAACCCTGACGTGGTTGGGTGACTGCTCTCTGAGTAGGGGCCCAGCAAGTGGTGAAACTGAGGAGACCCCCCCTCTACTCCTAAAAGGATCAGCACAGGTGTTTACAGTACCCTTCAGGATTTGGAGACTAGAAATGGGGTCAGTCCTGAATAGAAAGTTTGTCCACAGAGTGTGGATAGAGACCGGAGAGAAAGGAGTGATTGCTTTTCCTGAGAGCACACTGAAGAGTGGGACCCCAAGACTTCAGTTCTGGAGCTGGAGATTGGGAGGCTGTCATTCTCATTGTTATCCCCTAAAGCTGTGCAGAAAGTCTTCAAGGAACAAAAGCCACATAGAGCAATCTGGAGCAGATTACTTAACCTGGCCCCCTGGCAAGGGTGGTGCAACTCCACCAGGGGCAAAGACACTTGAGAATCAGTGCAAAAGGCCTCTCTCCAAGAAAATCAGCAAGAACATCCTACAAAGACCAAGTTTACTGATTATAAAGAACTGCAAAACTCTAGGATAGGAAAAATAGGATGTAGAATTCATATTTTTCCCCACAATTCTTTAGTCTTTCAATTTTGATTTCTTTCATTCTCATTTTTCAACCAATTTCTTTCTCTATCGACTCTTTTTTTTTTTTTTTTTTTTGGTCAGAGAGAGAGAAAGCACAAGCAGGCAGGATGGCAAGCAGAGGCCAAGAGAGAAGCAGGCTCCCCGCCGAGCAAGGAGGGGACTTGATCCCAGGACCCTGGGATCATGACCTGAGCTGAAGGCAGCCAATTAACTGACTGAGCCACCCAGGCGTCCCCTCTATCAACTCTTTTTTAAACCTTTTTTTGATTTTCATTTTTACAGTTACATTCTGTACTTTCACTGCATTTAATTTTATTTTTGGGTATATATAAGTTTTTCTTTCTTTACAATTTTAGGATGCAGTTTCTTCCAACTGCATCTAACTGTTTCTTTTAAACAGATCAAAATACATCCAGAATCTAATGTATGGCTCTGTTCTCTTCACCTATCTGATCATAATCATGCTTCTTTTTTTTCATTCCTTTTCTTTTTGTTCTGTTTTGTTCTGTTAAAGCTTTTTTAAAATTTTCATCTTTACAGTTGCATTCTATAATTTTAATGTATAAATTATATATATACATATACATACATATGTACACATATATATGTATGTATGTATTTCTTGACAATTTTGAGATGTTGGTTTCTTCTAAAAACTGTCCAAAATATACTCAGGATATAGTGTATTTTTCTATTCTGCTCACCTGTCTGCTTATATTCCATCTTTTTTTTCTCTCTCTTTAAATTTTTATTTTTACACTTTCATTCTATCCTTTTATTATATTTAATTTTATTTTTGTACATATATAAGTTTTTCTTTCATTACATTTTCAGATCTAGTTTTCTAACAAACAGACCAAAATACACACAGGATCCAGTGTACTGCTCTATTATGTGCACCTGTCTGACTATATTCTCTCTTTTTTTATTATTATTTTAATTTTTTATTTGGTTTCAAGTCTACTATAATTTGTTTAATGTATATTTTTCTGGGGTTGTTGTTTCCATTTTAGTATTTTGTTTTCTCCTTCATCTATACTTCTCTGAACAGAAAGAAAAGATGGAAAAACTCACCTTAGACTTTGAGGGGCCTAATCAGTATGGATATAACTAAGATTTTAGAACTAGAGTTCAGAATAATAATTATAAAGATACTAGCTGGGTTTGAAAAAAGCATGGAGGACACTAGAGAATCCCTTTCTGAAGAAATAAAAGAGCTAAAATTTAATCAGTTCAAAATAAAAAAGGATACTAATGAGATGCAATAAAAAAATGGAGACTCTAACTGGTAGGATAAATGAGGCAAATACTATCACTGCTATTAGTGATGGAAGACCAAATGATGGAGAAGAAGCTAGAGAAAAAGAGACATAAACAACTACTGGATCATGAGGGAAGAATTCCAGAGATAAATGATATCATAAAGTGAAACGATGTTAGAGTAATTGGGATCCCAGAAGAAAAAAAAAAAGGAGAGAGGGGGTAGAAGGTATATTGTAGCAAATTTTAGTGGAGAACTACCAAATCTTGGGAAATAAACAGACATTCATCTCCAGGAGGCACAAAAACCCCCTTAAAATCAATAAAAACAAGACAACACCCCAACATGTAATAGTGAAACTTGCAAATCTCAGAAGCAAAGAAAAATCCTGAAAGCAGTTTGGGACAAGAGGTCTGTAACATGCAATGGTAGAAATATTATACTGGCAGAAGAATTATCCACAGAGACCTGACAGGCCAGAAAGGACTGCCATTATATATTCAGGGTTCTAAATGAGAAAGATATGCAGGCAAAAACACTTCACCTAGCTAAGATGTCCTTCAAAATAGAAAGAGAGATAAAAAGCTTCCAGGACAAACAGAAATTAGAAGAATTTATGATGACTAAACCAGCTCTACAAGAAATATTAAAAGGAATCCAACAAGCAAAGAAAGAGACCAAAAGGAACATAGGCCAGAAAGGAACAGACAATATACAAAAAGAGTGACTGCAGGTAATACAATGGCACTAAATTTATATCTTTTAATAGTTACTCTGAATGTAAATGGGATAAATATCCCAGTCAAAAGACACAGGGTATCAGATTGGATAAAAAAGCAAGACCCATCAATATGCTGTCGGCAAGAGATTCATTTTAGACCCAAAGACACCTCCAGATTTAAAGTGAGTGGGTGGAAAACAACTTACCATACTCATGGACATCAAAAGAAGGCTGGGGTGACAATCCTTATGTCTGACAAATTAAATTTAAACCAAAGACTGTAATAAGACATGAGAAAGGACACTGTATTATAATTAAAGGGTCTATCCAACATGAAGATCTAACAATCATAGATATTTATGCCCCTAATATGGGAGAAGCCCATTATAAAAACCAATTAATAGCAAAACCAAAGAAACATATTGATAATAATACATTAATAGTAGGGGACTTTAACAACCCGTCACTGCAATGGGCAGATTATCTAAACAGAAGATCAACAAGGAAACAAGCGTTTTGAATGACATACTGGACCTGATGGACTTCACAGATATATACAGAGTATTCCATCATAAAGCAACAGAATACACATTCTTCTCAAGTGCATGTGGAACATCCTCCAGAATAGATCACATACTGGGTCACAAATGAGGTTTCAACCAGTACCAAATGATTGGGATCATTCTCTGCATATTATTAGACCACAATGCTTTGAAACTGGAACTCAATCACAAGAGGAAAGTTGGAGAGAACTCATATACATGAAGGCTAAAGAGCATCCTACTAAAGAATTAATGGATCAACCAGGAAATTAAAGAAGAAATTTAAAAAAAATCATGGAAACAAATGAAAATTAAAACACTGTTTGAAAAAACCGTTCAAAATCTTTGGGATGCAGCAAAGGCAGTACGAAGAGGAAAGTATATAATAATACAAGCCACTCTCAAGAAATAAGAAAGGTCTCAAATACACAATATAACCCTATGCTTAAGAGCTGGAAAAAGAACAACAAATAAATCCTAAACCCAGCAGGAGAAGAGAAATAATAAAGATCAGGCAGAAATCAATGAAATAGAAACCAAAAGAACAGTAGAATAGATCAATGAAACTAGGAGTTCGTTCTTTGAAAGATTAAGAAGATTGATAAACCCCTGGCCAGGCTTACCAAAAAGAAAAGAGAAAGGACCCAAATTAATAAAATCATGAATGCTAGAGATGAGATTACAACAAACACTGGAGAAATACACACAATTATAACAACATATTATGAGCAACTATGTGCCAACAAATTAGGCAACCTGGAAGAAATGGATACATTCCTAGAGATATATAAATTACCAAAGCTGAAACAAGAAGAAATAGAACCTAAAAAGACTTATAAACTGCAAGGAAATTTAGGGAGCAATCAAAAACCTCCCAATAAACAAAAGTCCAAGGCCGGATGGCTTCCCAGGGGAATTCTACCAAACCTTTAAAGAAGAATTAATATCTATTCTCCTGAAACTGTTCCAAAAAAAATAGAAATGGAAGAGAAACTTCCAAACTCATTTTTTGAGGCCAGCATCACCTTGATCCCAACACCAGACAAAGACCCCATTGAAAAGATTTACAGACCAATATCCCTGATGAACATGAATGCAAAACTTCTCACCAAAATACAAGTCAATAAGATCCAACAGTTCATTAAAAGGATTATTCGCCATGACCAAGTGGGATTTATTCCTGGGCTGCAGGTTTGGTCCGGCATCTGCAAATCAATCCATGTGATACAATGCATTAATAAAAGAAAGAACAAGAACTATATGATCTTCTCAATAGATGCTGAAAAAGCATTTGACAAAATAAAACATTCTGTCTTGATTAAAACTCTTCACACTGTGGGGATAGAGGGAATATACTTCAATATCATAAAAGCAATCTATGAAAAACCCACAGTGAATATTGACCTCAATGGAGAAAAGCAAAGCTTTTCCCCTAAGGTCAGGAACACAGCAGAGATGTCCACTATCAACACTGCTGATCAATAGAGTACTAGAAGGCTTAGCCTCAGCAATCAGACAAGAAAAAGAAATACAAGGCATCCAAATTGGCAAAGAAGAAATCAAACTCTCATTCTTTGTGGATGACATGATGTTCTACATGGAGAACCCAGAAGACTCCACCCCAAAATTGCTAGAACTTACAGGAATTCAGCAAAGTGGCAGGATGTAAAATCAATGCACAGAAATCAATTGCATTTCTATACACCAACAATGAGACAGAAGAAAGAGAAATTAAGGAGTCAATCCCATTTATAATTGGACCAAAAACCATAAGTTGCCTAGGAATAAATCTTACCAAACAGCTAAAGGAACCGTACTCATCAAACCATAGAACCCTCATGAAAGAAATTGAGGAAGCCATGAAGAAATGGAAAAACGTTCCATGCTCATGGATTGGAAGAACAAATATAGTTAAAATATCTCTGCTATCTAGGACAATGTCCACATTCAAAGCAATTCCTATCAAAATACACCAATTTTGGGGGTGCCTGGGTGGCTCGGTGGGTTAAAGCCTCTGCCTTTGGCTTAGGTCATGATCTCAGGGTTCTGGGATCAAGCCCGGCATCAGGCTCTCTGCTCGGCAGGGAGCCTGCTTCCCCCTCTCTCTCTGCCTGCCTCTCTTCCTACATGTGACCTCTCTCTCTGTTAAATAAATAAAATCTTTAAAAAAAATAACATCAACTTTTTTTCACAGATATGGAACAAATAATCCTAAGATCTGTATGGAACCAAAAAGACCCCCAAAAAGCCAAAGGAATGTTGAAAAAGAAAACCAAAGATGGTAGCATCATGATTCTGGTCTTCAAGTTCTTTTACAAAGCTGTAATCAATAAGGCAGTATGTAACTAGCACAAAAACAGACACATAGATCATCAGAACATAACAGAGAACTCAGAAATAGACCCTCAACTCTATGGCCAACTAATCTTTGACAAAGCAGGACAGAATCTCCAATGGAAAAAAGACTGTCTCTTCAAAAATGAAGTTCGGAAAATTGGACAACCACATGCAGAATGAAACTAGACCATTTCCTTACACCATACACAGAAATAGACTCAAAATGGATGAAAGACCTAAATATGAGACAGGAATCCATCAAAATCCTTGAGTAGAACATAGGCAACAACCTCTGTGACCTCAGCCACAGCAACTTCTTGCTAGACACATCTCCAAAGGCAAAGGAAACAAAGGCAAATTAACTCTTGGGACTTTATCAAGATAGAAAGCTTTTGCACAGCAAACAGTCAACGAAACTGAAGGGCAACCAACAAAGTGAGAGAAGATATTTGCAAATGACATATCAGGTAAATGGTTGGTATCCAAAATCTACAAAGAACTTCCTTTAGACCAGGGGTCAATAAACTTTTTTCTGTAAAGGGTCAGATAATAAATGGCTTATGCTTGGTGCATCATAACATCTTTGCGGCAACTAGTCCATGTGGAAATTTTAGTGTGATATTAGCCATCGACAATATGGAAACAAATTGGCACATCTGTGTGCCAATAAAACTTTATTTATAAAAACAGATCATGGGGGTGCCTGGGTGGCTCAGTGGGTTAAAGCCTCTACCTTCGGCTCAGGTCATGATCTCAGGATACTGGGATAGAGCCCCACATCAGGCTCTCTGCTCAAAGGGGAGCCTGCTTCTCCCCTCTCCCTCTGCCTGCCTCTCTAGCTACTTGTGACCTTTCTTTCTCTCTGTCAAATAAATAAATAAAATCTAAAAAAACAAAACAAAAAAACAGGTCATGAATTTTGTCATGGGTGGGTTTGACAATGCCTGCCCTAGACCCTTATATATTCATGTCTGCTCTATTTTATTTATGCCATTTATTTTACTTTCCTATGGCTTTATTTAGTCAACTTATATTGAAGTCTCTCAAAGTTATACCTTTTGCCCAATATACAAACGTGTATTTTTGCTTTTGTTTTTTGTTTTAAAGATTTTATTTTATTTATTTGACAGAGAGAGAGAGATCACAAGTAGGCAGAGAGGCAGGCAGAGAGAGAGGGGGAAGCAGGCTCCCCGCTGAGCAGAGAGCCTGATGTGGGGCTCGATCCCAGGACCCTGAGATCATGACCTGAGCTGAAGGCAGAGGCTTTAACCCACTGAGCCACCCAGGCACCCCTACAAACGTGTATTTTTAATCATATACTCTGCATCTCTACTTTGGTGTTTGATAGGCATTCTCAAACTAAATATGTCCCAAACCAAAACTGATACATCCTTATTCAAAGTGGCTCCTTCCAAAATGGAAATAAATGAAACAATATTCCTCCAATTGCTCAGGCTAAAAACACTAGAGTTATCCTTTGTGTTTTCTCTCACTGCACATCTAATTGACCAGTAAACTCTCTAGTCTTTACCTTTATAGTATAATCAGAATCTGAACTTTTCTCTTCACCTTGTTGCTACCACTTTAGTTTGAAATACTATCTTCTCTGATGTACTATAATACCTTCCTGATTTTGTTAGATCTAGTAATAAGTTTAGAATTGGATATTTTAATTTGAAGAATCTGCCAAAAATCAAATGTGAGATATCCAGAAGGAAGTCAGATTTATGTATGTGATTAAAATCTGTTCTATATCCTAGAGTGATTATCACAGAGAGTAAGATAATTGGCAATTAAATTGGTATTTTTCTTTATACTTTGCTATATAATTTTCAAAATTGTCTACATAGGATAATTCTTGTTGTAATGATTTTTAAAAAAAACATGTCTTTTTTTGTAGAAGGGAAACAATAAAAGTAAAGACTAAATGAGAAGTAATCTCTTAAAAAGTATAGTCACTAAATGAAGAAAAAATAAAACTCTAGATGGAAATTTGAGGTAGAGTTATTGTTGAGTGTGACCTTATTTGTTTAAATATTATCAAATCTTTAAAATTTTCTAGTTAGTGTACTCATAATACATGGAATTTAAGATATGTTTATTTGAATTATGCTATTTTTAAAATGACAACCTTTTCCATTGACTGATTTGAGGTTAGACCACCCATCCTCATCATTTAGAACCATGTATTTTTATGTTTGCTCAATTCAAAATTAATCAAATTTTAAATGAAGGATTTAGAGTTTTAAATTTCATGATGTCTTTCTTTTTTTAGTAGATTCCTATTTTGTGCTGATTTAGAATTTTTTTTCTAAAGATAAAATTTCTATATTCCTAGATCATATCATTAAGTTCATTACTAGTTCAAATTATCTAGGTTAGTTTCCTATGGAGTGTTTCAATATATGATACTTAATTCACTTGAAGTGTTCTAAGACTCATTATAGATTATATGTAATAATAGTGTGCTAAAGATGAATCAAGTTTAGCTATGTATATTAAAATTAAGACATATACAGAAGAAAGAAGGAAAATGAACATTAAAAATATAAATAGTATGACGATCGTTAATAGGAAAAATTTTGCTATGGAAAAAATGATTTAATTTTTCATTGTATCATTTCTTAATCAGTGATTATCTTGTCAAAATGAAGAAGGCACTGCAATATAGTTTAGTAATGGAATCTAAAAATGCCATCACCTTTTAGGATAAAAGTGTGTTATTTATTTTTTAAAATAAGAGAGATATAATGAATCTTGTACAAATTACTACATTAGGTAGAGATTAATGAGTGAATTTACTACATTTTTGCTCAGAGTTGAAGGTTAAGAATACTGAGTGAAAAAATAAAAACCATGTAACATAAACAGTATATTAGTCATACCAGCACTCAGATCAAATCTGACAGTGTTATTAAGAGAAATAGATATTCAAATAAAAAATCAGGATGGTTGAGGATGATATTTAAAATAAGTAAAATTTCAATAAAAATGAATCAATTACCTGTCTAGACATTCACTCAAGCCTTGTGCTTAAACCACAGCTCCAGTCATTATGCACCTGACAGAGAAGTCACCCAGTGGTATCTTGGACTGAGTAGTTTTTTATTATTATTATTCTTTCATAACCATATTCTTCAAATAGTGTGACTTTTCACCATTTCCATGACAGTTCTGCTCTGTGTTATTCCTTGATTATTTATTCATTTGTTTATTTATTGCCACCATCTTACCTCAGGTTACCATTGGATAATATATTGCCAAAGATAGGCTTTTAAGTCTGGTTTGACAGGTGATCCTACTTTTCTTGATTGTAAATGAAGCCCCAAGATAGCGTGTTCACAAAGCAAGTCATCTTTACATTGACAAGCTCTTTGGCAGAACAATTCCACCCAATGTGACTTTTAAAGTAGGCAGGCAGGGGAGGGAAACAAATAAATAACAGGCATGCCTGGCAGATGCTCCAATTATTCCACACTGCAGCTGATAAAATAAAAACTTTTAGTTGAAGATTTTGTCTTTTGTAAGAATTTACTTTAAATTCTCAACTGTCCATAATCTGATCTGGCCTTGTAAGCCATGGAAAAGAGATGCTTGTAACATAAAAGACATGACACATTTTTAGAAATGTGTCACTTCTCTTATATCTACTCAGATTTCTGGGAAAATCTCTCTACTAAACAGGACAATAATCTGATATCAAAAGCCCAACTTGTAAGCATGTGATCATTGTGATTCTAAAAGAAGTTTACTATGAAATCCACACTATGTACATGGCAGATGGTGCTTTGCATATGTCATGGGAATGTGAAGTTGCAGGGTAGTGGTGTCCTTAACAATCCCAGAACCTTGAAGTCAAACACATGCGTATGAAACTACGTGATCTGGGCACTTTAAAACTTTTTTAAATCTCATTTTCCGTACATGGTAGATATAGATAACAATACTTACTTCATAGTTGAAAATAAGTACCTATAAAATGCTGGGTTTTTGTAGGAGCAATACTTATGTCCTCCACTTCTCTGTCACCCAATTCTATTGTCCCATCAAGTCATTCTTATGCCACAGATCTAGACATTATAGCCTTCAATTGCAAATATCTCTGAAAGAATAAAGTGATATAATATGTGGGATAACTTCTGGCTGTACTATTTATTAACTGTATTATGTTAATATATGAAGGAAGGAATTGTCTTTGTTCTCTCATACATCTAATAGAGGTAATAGTACCAGTTTACCAGTCTGTAAAATGCATGTAATATGCTTTGCATAGTGCTCTGCTTATTATTAAGTGCTAATGTATGTTTATTAAAAACTCAGAAATTTTTTTCTACATTTCACTCTCTTTTCGAGCCTAGGTTGTGTTACTGAAATGAATTATCCTCATTCTCAGAAAATCTTCTGGAGTCTATATTTCTATACAATTAATCTGCTGATTTGAAGAAAGGGAAGCTAAGGCATAGGACTATTTCAGATGAGTAGAGAATGTGTATTTGGTGTCCCTTAACCATTTCAGGAATGGAGGTTCAGAGAGAATCCTGCTCTTTTCCTAAAATATTTTTTTTCTTTTAAATATTTTATTTATTTATCTGAGAGAAAGAGAGAGAGCCAGAGACAGCATATGAGTGGGGGAAGGGGCAGAGGGAGCAGGGAGCCAGATGCCAGACGTGGGACTTGATTCCAAGACCCTGTGATCATGATCTGAGCTGAAGGCGTACGCTTAACTGGCTGAGCCACCAAGCACCCCAAAATGATCTATTTTAATACTAATCAGTCCAGAGAAGAGCACATGACAAACAGCCAATCATTTTCTATTATATGAACCATATGAATTTGATCTTGAAGAAAGTGAAGCAAGGCTAAAATTTCCCGTTTTGCCAGTGAATCCTACCGAATAGACTTTAAGAGTATGGTTTTTAGTAGTGTTTAATCTGAGATGCCAAAAACAGCATATGGAGGAAGAGTCTATGAGGGATGGGCTGCCTGACAGCTGAGACTATTTAAATTTAAATCCATATATTAAGAAATGTGATTTTAATTTTAAAACGCTATGCCCAATGCTACAAAGATTCACCAATATTAACTGAATTCCTAAGTAGGGACTTGCTTATTCATATCTATCCAATAACCTCTTCCATCTTTCAAGAATATGGCTGAGTAGCCTTCCCCAACAGATTATTCTTTGGGTAAGGAAATGTCTGGATACCGCTGTTGTTTGCCAGGTTATTTTCACCGGCTTTGAACAAAATTAAAGCAAATTTTAAGGGTGTTTGTATGTATATATAAGTGCATATGTATGTGTCCATGTGTGTGCATATGTATGTGTCTATATGTACATATATGTATATTTTATATATGTATGTGTATTTTCTTTCAAGTGATAGAAATTTTGCCAAACACTTTATTATTCCTAATGTAAGGCAAAGCCACTCATTCATTGTAAGTAACACTGAACCTTCAACATAGTCTAGAAGTCCTCCTCTCTCTGTATTAAACACTTAAAGGAATATTTTAATTTGTATCTCAGCATCCTTGTTCTATGTAAATAGGTATACACCAGCATACTTTGCCAAAACAGTACTGGATGTATTTTAGTTGGCACTGGACTTGGGATTCCACCATGGATAATCTCTCTCACTTAAAAATTGTTGAACTAAAGTTTTATTTATTTATTTTTTTTGAACTAAAGTTTTAAACAACATAAAGCTGTGACAAGCCACAGACCCATAAATAGACATGACACTGAAGCATAGAGCATAAAGGATATAAGCTAAAGTTTATAATATTTTATCATTAATTTTAAGAAATTAATGATTAGAATTACTCTAAATTATTTTTTATATTTCCTGAACTGTAAAAGAAGAGGTTTGTTTGGTGCCTGGGTGGCTCAGTGGGTTAAAGCCTCTGTCTTCAGCTCAGGTCATGATCTCAGGGTCCTGGGATCGAGCCTTGCATTGGGCTCTCTGCTCAGGGGGGAGCTGCTTCCTCCTCTCTCTCTGTCTGCCTCTCTGCCTACTTGTGATCTCTCTGTCAAATAAATAAATAAAATCTTTAAAAAAAGAAGAAGAGGTTTGCTTAATTACTATAGGAAATCTGTGATGGTTTTGCTAGACCTACTAGTGCGTGGATGTATTGTTGCCTGTATCCAAATTAATCCATCAGTTTCCTAGGAGAGAAAGGAGACATATGTTCTGCTAACATTACTGGGTTGGGAGAACATTTACGGGCAGTGTTTAAAGAATTGCAGGAAAACGAATATTGAAGGACAGGAAGAAAAGTGAAGAAGTAAGTTGCTGAAGACTACATGTATTTGTCACTATTGTCAACCTATATCCCAGTGATGTTCATACAATTTAAGAATGGCAAGGCAATGACCCTAATCTCATAAACTATTATATTACTACTTGTTAAACTTTATACAAAAGGAACAGCAAGGTTTAAGTGGGTTTTTAAATCTTAATGAATCTGCCATGATTTAATATAAACCAGACTCTTTAATCATATATAATAAAGGCTGTGCTCTAGATTTACTCTTCTGATTCAAACTATGGTACAAAACCATATTCCTTGGGAGTATCCTTCCCTATGTTGTTTATGTAGGATTACAGGGTATCTAGTAAGCCTACATGTGCACAAGAATTGGAAAAGGTTTAATTCTACTGTCTTTACCCTGTTCTCTGTTGATATAATCCTCACTTCTGATCTCCACACACTAAGTCTAACATGTAATATACAAAGTAAAAACTAAGATATAATTTTAACAACCTGCATAAACAATTTTCAAATACATTCCTTTGTAGTCTATATAGCCAAGCAAGCATATCTTTCATTCAGCTATAATTCTCTTAAGACCATAAAAAGGAAGAGAGTAATTCTTGTGGGATTACATGTACCCTGAAAAAAGTACAGTATATGATAAGGATTGATTCCTTTTCTTGTTATTCTAACCAGTGATTGCAACAATAACCTATTAGATATAAGTGTTTTATAGTTAAAAAAAAAGAGAGAGAAACAACACTCATATCTATTCTTCGATTCTTTTAGCCTTTTTAAAAAAGAAAAACTAACATTATACTGTCATTTTAGACACAGGAGACTAAAATAGGGTAAGTGATTTACACAGAGCTGCACGACTATTAAGGGTAGACTAGGAACTAGAAATCCTGTCCTCTACTAACACAATGCTCTTTCAATCAAAAACACTGTTTTACTCAGCATCCAGCTTTATGAAATAGACATTTCACCTCTATACTGTGAGCAACTCTTATATCTGCTGCTTAAAATTCCTTAGTAGTTGTTATAGTTAGCACAATTAATTATATATGAAAAATATTGAGTGTAGGGTGCCTGGGTGGCTCAGTTGGTTAAGCAACCACCTTTGGCTTAGGTCGTGATCCTGGAGTCCCGGGATTGAGTCCCATATAGGGCTCCCTGCTCCGTGGGGAGTCTGCTTCTCCCTCTGACCTCTCCCCTATCATTCTCTCTCTCTTTCTCACTCTCTCTCCCACTGTCTCAAATAAATAAAATAAAAATAAATCTTTAAAAAAAAAAGAAAACTATTGAGTGTAAAAATATAAGTACTTTTTTTAGTTATAAATTAGTAATTATAGTCATGGAGAAATGCAAATGGCCAATATTAATTCTTCAAGTTAAGTGTCTTAGATACATAAAAATGATATTATATAATTAATGCTGGATTATTAACCTCATTTTATTAGGAAGTAACTATAAATTGAAACCTTCAGTGTTTTGAAAAAAATCACAAAGTCAATTCTGTTAGGATGAAGGCATTATATTGATATATATTATATATTACATAATATATAATTATATCTGTAGAAATATTTGTTGAATATGTGACCCTCACTATATGAAATTTAGGAAACTAGTATTTTTGAGGGATTCTGATTAAATTGATCAGCACATACTAGTTAGTTAAATTCACACAATTTAAGGTGCAATTCTAGGAAAGATATTTACAAATTATATACAAATCAACTAGACAACATCCACCTGAATTTTAGAATTATCCAAGGTAGCTAAGAATTTGCAGCTTGGCTCTCATTTTAAATAAGACTTGGAAATATTCTACGATTATTTATGCCAAAAAGCAAGCACAATTCCTTTAGTGAAATCACACAGAAAATATGAAAACTTAGAGCTTTTGATTTTGCTCTGTAGGGTTTGTCCATCCACAAGTTAAAGGTTGTATTTTCTGAAGTTTATCTATTGAGTGTAAATTTAATCAATATACCCAATATTTGCAACAAGGGCATTTCAGAATACTAATAACACCTTACCTGTTTAGTTGATCTTGAAGAATGTTTCACCTTTAGTCCTCCACATGCCTCCCCTTAGGAAAGCACACTCACTGTGGAGGTTGTATCTTTAAATTATGTTTGCACACAATACAGATGAATGACCTGATCCCATTTATAGTGGATTCCCCTCAGAAATCTCAGGGCTTGTCAACACGAAACATAATATTGGCAAAGGCACCTTTGTTTCTTCCAGATTTTTTTTCCCCAAGCAGATTGTTGTGCTTTGCTAAAGTGAAAACAAACATAAGGCCTTGAGAGACATATGAAAAGAGTGGGCACTTGAGAGAGCCTGATGACCTCTTTTCCCTCTGCTTGCCTGCTGCCACTTTTTGCTGCTATAAGGGTAGATCTGTGCCTCATGAATATGGAATACATTTACGGAGAATGAGAAGTTTACTACAAAGACTGATCACAAGAACTGCCATCCTAATTCACACTTTCAGGCTTTTTCATGAGTGTCAGCTGTCCCTCAATACTACCAACAGTTTAACATCAAAATCCACTCTAGGAGCTATTTTTCTCCCACCTCGGCTGATTTCATAAAATGTCCAAGGCAACAAGCCCGCTGGGGTGAGAAATAATTTAGTCTCAACGAATTTGTGCTTCAATGGCATTTCCTCCTTGTTATTGTTTTACCATTAAGTTTTTATTAATGAGCCTCGGAGTGGCCCCAGGCTTATTATGCAACATTGGATATGTAAAGCTCATTTGGGGGTGAGGGTTGGCGTCCTGACTGACATTCAGACAGCCAACCCTCAAGAGAGCAGTAGTAAAATGATTTACGTGCTATGAAAATGAGGCCAAATAGAAACATTTATTCTGCCTTCTTAAGGAAGATTATTCGAACCAAGATTTTTCTGATAGTCTTGATCCAAAACACTGGAAGCCAGTATGAAGATCAGCAGGCCATAAGAGGAAAAAGGTCTGTTCTGCACTCTGGAATCCAGCAGCCTTGGCCACTGTTTGCTCTGGAATAGAGTAAAACAAATTGTCCGCTGGGTTGTCTTACTGAGTGTTACTCTGCAAGCACTGAACTATCTTCCCTAAGGGTATTTTGACAGAACTGGCTCCATGTTTACTGCAAGAGATGTGGTGGAAAAAATAGCCTTCCTGGGACATTTTGTTGATGATATGTGGGAATCCTTGACAAGATTCACCATTCATGTTTAAGAATATTTATTTCACATGTGAATAATCAGTGAAGATCTATAAACAATCGCCTCTATTTTGCTTTCTGGACACAACACTTAGGGAAAGTCCTTTTTATTTAATTCCTCAATCTAATAGTTCATTCTAAGATGGGGATTATCTGAAGGGTATAATTGACTTAATATTCATCAGCCACATTTTAAGTCATAATATGAAGCTAAAATTGGAAGCAATGGCTATGTTACTATGACTGCCTTGTAATTTCTTAAAGATATAGATAACTGAAAGCAGCTAAATTCCTGCAATGTTCCAGTGTTCTTTATCTGTAAAAATAAATCCTTAGTGTACTGCATTTTATTTTATTTTTTCCCCAAAAATGTTTATTTTAAAATCGAGGCACCATACACACAGAGAGATGAATCACAGGTGGGAAAATTGTTTTGCCTATCACCCCTGTTAGCGCTGGGACAGGCAGCATTGTATATTAGAAGCTATTCTGTGAGCCACGAGACTTGGTCTGGCTTTCAAGACTAGGTCTTGAATAACTCAGCCAAAGCATTTAACTTCTCTGTCTTCAGTTTCCCCAACTATAGCATGTTTAAAAGGGCTTAAATGAATGTAGACTTCCCTCCTGAAATTAATAATGTGTCACTTTAATTAGTTTGCAATCAAGCTTAAAGAAAATGTTTGACTCTGGTAGGAGCAGATCCTTAGTGTCTATTGCTTGACTAACCTAGGCTGTGACCTAAAAAAATGGATACATTAAGAACAATTCATCTTGTAGGTATACTTAGCTTTAGTACTAATTTATTCTGAAGAAAATCTACCTCTTACGACTCCCTATAGGTATCCTCAATGATTAAATATCTATGAATAATAGAATATGGATATTTAAAATATAGAATGGAATATATGCATTCTGCCTACTTCCCTGCCATAAAAACCTACTCGACCACTATGTTTAAAATCAGGTTTTTGATGCAAGTCAAATTATGAATTAAACTTGCCCAACTATAAGAATAAACAAAGAAATAACTAATTGCCTTAGTTTCTGTTTATTAAACTTTATAATAAGTGGATTTACTCCTGGTTGTGTTTCTGGCCAGAAAAAAATTACAAAATAGACCTAAAATTTTATGGGAAAGAGGATTTTTTTCTTGGCCTCTTCGTTCATGGTTAATTTGAATATACTCAAATAATGCTATCATTTAATATCTCCGGTTGATTATCATAGAATAATCTAATCCCTATATATGAGTGTGCTGTAAAACACTATAGCAATTCACAATCACTAGTTTTGAGATTTATTGCAGAACTTTTTATTTTATTATCTACCAAGTATAGCAGTAAGAATGACTATGAAAAGTCAAAGCAGTCGATGGAGAATCTACAAAAATTGTGAATATGGACATCTAAGAGTAGAATAGGATTTAAACTATTGCAGAGGTTTCAAAACAAAACAAAATAAAGCTTGAGTTCTTGAACTTGAATGTTGAACTGTTCAAGCTTAATGATAATCTAACACTTCATGAATAGTCTTAATCTTTGTGGAATAGCAAGATTCATAAATTCTGCCTCCATACACGAAATCCTGGTCACCATACCACGGAGATAAAACACAAGCAAACAGACATTAAAACATATGATTTGGGGGCACCTGGGTGGCTCAGTCGATAAGCGTCTGCCTTCGGCCCAGGTCAGATCCCAGGGTCCTGGGATCGAGCCCCGCATCGGGCTCCCTGCTCTGCGGGAAGCCTGCTTCTCCCGCTACCATTTCCTCTGCTTGTGTTCCCTCTCTCGCTGTGTTTCTCTCTGTCTAATAAATAAAATCTTTAAAAAAAAACAAAACATATGATTTGAAGGAAAAGGAATGAAGAAGCTGGTTTTGTTGTAGGCATCTATTTGGTGGTAAGGAGAGTTACAGAACATCTGGCTTCAGTGATTGCAAGCTCTACTGCCCAGTGCACAAAGGGTATTGGCTGGTACTGACATTAGTGGGAGTGTGAATAAGCAAAAATGAGCATTTAGCCACTGGTGGAAGCAAGTGAATTTCTATTGCTGTTCTCTCTGTTACTTCTGAATTATTTTTGGATTCTTGTCAGCACTTTCCTTGGAGCCTTCTTTCCTCTATGTTTCCAATAATTATGATACCTCTACAATACCCTTTCAGTAAACTTTTTTGTGGGATGCCTGGGTGGCTCAGTCGTTAAGCGTCTGCCTTCAGCTCAGGTCATGATCCCAGGTTCCTGGGATTAAATCCCGCATTGGGCTCCTTACTTGGCAGGGAGCCTGCTTCTCTCTCTGCCTCTGCTTGCTACTCTGTCTGCTTGTGCTCTCTCTCTCTCTGACAAATAAATAAATAAAATCTTTAAAAATAAATAAATAAATAAAACTTTTTTGTTTAATCATCCAGAATCATCGGAGAACATGTTTTATTGATAAGAGTGTATGTTCTATGATTATTTTTCCCCAATATATTAAGCTTCACAGAAAAAAAGTTCTTCCTTAATTAGAGTGCCTAGGTTCAAATTTTGATACTGATAATCATCAGACAAGTGATTTAAGATAGTCTTAATCTCTCTGTCTTAATTGCTTCATATGAAAAGTGAGATAATAATAAATATCTCATAGATTTTTTTTAAGATTTTACTTATTTGTCAGAGAGAGAGAAAGTGCACAAGCAGGGGAAGCAACAGGCAAAGGGAGAACCAAGCTCCCCACTGAGCAAGGAGCCTGATGCAGGACTGGATCCCAGGACCCTGGGACCATAACATGAGCTAAAGGCAGACACTTAATTGACTGAAACACCCAGGCATCCTAATATCTCATGGATTTATCATGATGATTATACAAAGTAATACTGGTTAAGTGTTTAGCAAAGTGATTAGAATATACAAAATAACTGAGATTAGTTAGCTGATAAAAAGAGAATAGTAATAACAATGTATTATGCCAGTCAATAATGGAAACCCATACCTATCTACTTTGCTATTCCGCTTTTCACAATAGTACTCATCATTAAAATTAGAAATTTAAATCAAATTAGTTAAGACTATATTGTCTTAAATCCTTTTTCTGGTTAATTTTTGAGGTTATTTTATAAAATGCTTCCTCCTTCTAACCACTTTACCACATATGGATCTTTTTTTCCTTGGGAGTTATCTAGGTTCTATATCAAAATGAAAAATAAAAACCTATGACAAAGCATGGCAATATTTTGGTCCTATAGTAATAAAAAAATAGAAAACTCAAATAAAATATGTGTATAGATTTGCAGTCAAACTATTTACACATAAAAATGAAATAGATAATGGAGCATATGATAACATCCATGAATCTGAAAGTTTAGAGATTTGTCTATTGATTTTAAAGGAAAAACAAAACAAAATAAAAAACAAAAATGCACATCAGTATACAGTCACACACATAATACTTAATTTCATTTGCCTCATTACTTAAGTTAAAATCACTTATACAGTTTTTATATCACATTTAAATTTAACTGTACAGAATCAAGAATTTGGTGTAAAGTATAATCTAGTAGGAAGAGAAATATTGTGAAATCTGAAATTTATTTCTCTGTATGTATATAGACTATCAGCAGACATTTTAAGTAGACTGAAAAATGCCTGACTCTATTTATGAAATATTTTTTTCCTTAAAATCTACTCAATATATCTAGGATACTAAGATTTAGTTACTTGTTATCTAACTAAGATTTAGTTACTTGTTAAAACCAAGGCTTTGATGCTTGACCTAGGCTGCTACTGCTAGCAAAATCTCCTTACTTAAAATAACTCTGTTACCAAATATTGTCCAAAAACCCTTTTCTTCTAAGGATTGTGTATGCTGCATGATATTTTAAATACTTTAAATATGTAAATGTAAGTGAGTGATTAATGTATGCCCTAAACCATTGTAAAAGTAGAACATTTTATGCTATAATTAAAAGGATTACTTATCTACTTGAACTCAAGTAATGAAATTGTAAGGCAATGGGAATTATACAATAGAAAAATCAGTCTTATTTTGATAGAAAAAAAACAAAAAAAATAGAGTCTCCAGATTATTGCTCATGGCAAAAACATAAGAATGAGTATTCAAGGGCACCTACGAATTGATGGACTATTTCCCCTAAGTATTATTACCTTCCAGGTCATCTGTCTTTTACTTACTCTGCATTTCATCTTTTTGGTCACTTAAGTTTGAAATTGAATAATACTTTATAATTCTTAAGAATTTTTCTTCATGTTAAGCTTCCTTTGAACAACGTGATACAGTTTGATTCTTAAAAAGGTGAATTATTTTGAAATTAAAGTAGGAAAATATTGAAAAATTCATAGCCTTATCTTTTCCTCAACAGACAAAATTCTTGATTTCACAGATATCTATAGTCTAATGAAATCCATTTTACTGTTTAAACTTCAGAAGAATTTATTGCTCAAATTTTCTTAATTTCCTGACTTCATATTCATTCTCACTTTGTTGTTTATAATTAAGCTCATTACTATCATGCACCCAAACTGTGGCCCCTTCACAGGAAAAATCTGTATACTATTCATCTTTCTATACTAAATGCAGTGGCTGCCACATGAAGGTACAAAATAAAATTTGTAGAATATTAGATAAAATAATGAATTATTGGATGATCATATATTTGTAGTAAATAATCTAAAAGTTTATTTATAGACAAAAATCTCAACATAATCCACTAAACATTAAAATTCATACTATATTTTGACACTTTTGTGAAAATTAAATAATGTACATATAATCCAGTTTCAGATTCTTCTCATTTTATCTAGGACAATTTTTGTCTCCATTTTTTTAAAAATGTAAAAATTATGTGCTTTAATTTTTGTAATACTGAAATGAGATCTGTGTATTATTTAAAGAGAAACAAATTTAATGATAGATCAAGCTGTTCACGGCACTATTGATTAACTTCTGAGTGAATACAAAAACAAAAACAAAATTCATTTTAATTCATATGTGTAAGCCAGAAAGATCTTTCACAATTAAATATATACTAAATATATTTGTTTAAGCATATGTATATATTAATATATGAACTATTTGTGAATTTTTATACACAAACACATACAGAGACTTTTTTTTAATTAGACCAAATAAAATACACACTTTCATCAATGAATGCATGGGTAATGAAAGCAAATTTATAAAGTCATCCATTCTGAATGATAAGACTGATATTATCAGTATCAGTATGATAATACTGCATATTATCAGTATTCAACCAATACTGATAATAAAATCTGTATTGTTAGTCACATTTTTTTCATCAAATCAACTTGAAAAATTCCAAGACTGTCAGTACTTGTTCTTTTACCTCTGGGCTATATTATTTGAATGGGAGTATGGCGATATAAAACTTTAACGCTCAAAGTGAAGAATTCTTACCATGAAACATAAAAGTCTCAGACTGATAATAACCATCAAATGCTCTCATTTCTCCTCCTATTTTTTTTTCTCATTCTATATGTCTTCTGTACCAAACATGATTGCAAAAAGCGACAACTCTAACTAAACTAAGCAGTAAAGGTTTTCATTAGAATAATGTTAGGAATTCGAGAACTAATGGCCAACTCAAAGATCAGGTTTTGGAAACAGGTAAAAACAAAAACAAAAACTAGTAAGGAAACAATCTGTTTAGTAGGAACATACTGATTAAGACTGCCCCTACCAGTGTAGAAGGCTCCCATTAGACCTTGGTGCTGCAATCTCTGACACTTTTTGCTGTAAGTGAACCCTAACCACTCCCCATTGTGCCTCCAACTCTAGGTGCAGAGTTTTGTTTGGGAGCAACTGATTGGCTAAACCCAAAACACAGGCCCAAACCATTGGTCCTCAGGGGCAGAAAAGTGAAAGTTAGTTGCACTTAAACTATTACGATAAGAAGGAAGACAATAATCTCACAATAAAACACAAATTGGAGTGTCTCCCAAAACAAGAAGAAAAGCCGAACTAAGAGTCAAAAGAATCAATCTGAAATGTCCGTGGCATTCTTCCATATTATCCCATCTTCGCCTAGATTTCAGTTACTACTGAATGACTACTGAATCTGAATCTTCATCTAAAATTCCACCTCTGAGCTTTAGATTCTCATATCCAAATGCTGATGGATATTTATACTTATATATTTCACATACATCCCCGAAACTAAATGTGAGGTATACATATCATTACTCCTGATCCCCTCTCATTCCCCTCTCCCAAAAAATCCTGGTCCTTAATTTACTTCTCAGAAAAAAAATTCAGTCAGGGAGTTGTCTTAAAAACTGTCCCCTCCCTTACTCTCCCAGTATGCACAATATATCACTTACCAAAATTGACCATTTTTACATCTTACCATCAAATAATTGCTACCATTTCCTTCACTCAGGCCTTCAACATTTGCTAATTTGATTATGGCAAATTCCTGTTTTCTTTATCTATATTATCACTTCTTTCCATACAGTGAGTGTGATCTTTCTAAAACTAAAATCAAAACATTTCAAATAACTTTTCAAAGGGATTCAAAAACTTCCTGTGATTTTCAGTATGGTTTACTAACTCATTATCATGGTTACAGCCTGTACTGATTTTGACACATGCCTTGCTTCTCAGGCTCACCTCTAACTACTTTTTAGCATTTTATAAACTACATTTTTCAAATCATATTGTCTATATTTTCTTAAATTTGTGTTATAATTTTTAATAATAGGATATGAAAAAGTAAATGAATGCATTGTGTGCTCATTGCTTATAAGACACATGTTGTTTTTTTTTAAAAAAAAGATTTTATTTATTTATTTGAAAGGGAGAGAGAGAGAACATGAACAAGGAGAGGGGGAGAGGGAGTGGGAGAGGGAGAAGCCGACATGTTGCTGAGCAGGAGTCAGACTGGGTGCTCTGACCCAGTACCCTGGGATCATGACCTGAGCCAAAGGCAGACACTTAATCCACTGAGCCACCCAGGCACACCCACATGCCATCTTTTAGAAATTACAAGATGTAAAAAAAAAGTGTGCCTTATAACCAAAAAGGGCTGATATCTAAAATACCATGAACACTTGTATTTCCTGTGGCCTTTATGTCTTTGCATAAGCTACTCTGTTACCTAGATAGTCCAGATCACCATAGTGCCACCACTTACCATCTAATTTTGTTCTTTTAAAACTATACTTAAAATATCATACTTTCACCAAGTCTTAATGACCCATCATCTAGGACCCTTCTCAATAGCTTAGGATACTATCAGTAACATGATATTCTCATTTAGTACCTATTATTGTTTTACCTACCTAATCATTGTTTTACCTACCTAATTATACGCTGTGGCCAGCTGAATATTAATGGCCCCAAAAATGTCCATTTTCTAATCCCCAGAGCCTGCAAATTTTACCTTATATGGTATAAGGGACATTGCAGATATGAATAAGTTAAGAATTTTGATATGAAGAGATTATTTTGGATTATCTGGATCCAGTATAATCATAAGGTTAGTCATAAGTGGAAAAAAAGATTGTCAGTGTAAGTAATAAATATGACAGGAGAAGATGAATATAGGAGGAAGGTGAAGAGGCCACAAATCAAAGATTACAGACAACTACTGGGCTTTCAAAAGAGAACCATCTCTCAAAATCCTTAACTATTGTCCAGTGATGCTAATTTTGGACTTCTTACCTCCAGAACTGTAAGATAATATATTTGTTGTTGCTTTAAGCCATTAACTGTGTTGTAATTTGTTACAGCAACTATAAAAAGCTAATATACATACTGTTTTAAAATCTCTTTCATCTTTAAATGCCTTGATAAAAAAGATCATGTATTCATAGCCATATCCTTACACCTAAGAAGACAGCTAGCATATTATGTAAGTGCTTAGACGAATGAATGAGTGAAAGAGTTAATGAATAAGTGAATTAATGAATGAAGACCCATAGATAAATGTTATGGTTTAGAAGAGACTTCAGACTTTCAAATTAATTCTGATAAGGACAATTATTTTACATGGATTGTACGTATTTGATTTGTGGTGAAAATATTCTCAACCATTTGAGTTTCCTGAGATTGTTAATACTTGAAACAAGAACTGAATTAGGACTATAATCATAGTTTCTGGAATTTTCCTACTTGATATCTGTCACAAATTGTGCTCTCCCGAAGCAGAAGAAGACTTTGGAATGCATGAGGTTTATTAGAGATCCTTACAGATGAAGAAATAGTTAAGAAAGTAGTATCAGGACAAGAAAGGGGTCATGCTGAAGTTCAGCCCTGATAAAGTCTCAGAAAAACTAGCAGGGAGTTATGGATTGTGAATTCCTTTGGGATTGCCCCCTTATAAGGCCAAGTCCTTTGTGTCCTATCTCACTCATTCACAAATTGGAACTGCTCAGGAAAATGCGCAACCTGGAGCAATTTTGTTGGCTTACTAATTGGTTCCAGGCAACCCAACAATAGCTTGAGACAGAAATACCCTCCTGTTGGTGAGCCTGTACTTTAATCTTGTCTGCTCTTGTGTCTGCTTGTGGTTGCCACGTCTCGTTTCTGTCTCTCCTTACCCAACAGTCCTTGGCATCAGAATATGCAAATGAACAGTGTTAATTGTCTAAACTCTGGAGGCTAGATACTAGACCAGGTGGGGGCTCACCTTAGGGCAATAGAAGTGAAAGGACACCTGAGCCTCCTTTCTGGAGATGGGCATGCTAGTGTATTTCTAGTCTTGGCTTGTGTTTGGAAGAGTCATGTTTTAGCAGTCTATCACTTTTTTAGAGTTTGTGTTTCTTCATCATTATTTGGATCAGAACAATGCTTTCTATATGAGTTTCAGACAACCCCTATAGAGGAAGATGTTGTTGGGCTCCCCAATGGTAGAGAAATAGCACCCTATCTCTGAGGATGTAGCTCAGGTGAGGGTACCTTCTGTATACCTTAACATTGTTGCCAGTGAACTTTATGTTCCACCTTCAGGGCTATGGTGGGCTGCACCTCTGGAGACCACTTACCCAATGTTAACTGTAAAGTGTGCCTCTGAGGCAAAATAACAAATATCTCATTCCTGTACCCTTATCCTCCCAATATCTGTCAAAGCTACACGGGTGCTTAAAAAATATAAAACTTCTAGTCAGTGTGCATCAACCTTAGTAAGTACCCCCGCAAATCAACATGCAAAGGGGTTGATACTTCAGCCCAAAAGACAAACTATGCTGTCCCAGGGAGAGGCTTCCACAGCTAAGTGCAGACACTAATTCCTCCGTGACAGACTGGGAAGCATTAGAACCAGAGAGGGCTGCCTATGAGGAAAGCCACCCCTCACCCTGAACACTTTCATATAACCACATAGAAGCCCAGTGGTTATCAGACAGAAACAGAAATTAAAAACTAGACCTTCAGGAAGGTAGAAACCCAAAACAATACAAAATAATGAAAACCCTCTATATTAAGAATGAAATCTGGTATAGGCCAATACAGATATACTATTAAGGTCCATAGCTTGACCAATTAGCATTACAAAATTTACAAAAAGATTTATCTAAAGAAAAAAGATTAAAAAAGGGAGCTGATTGGCTTTTGCACTTCTACAACAGAGGTTCAGATTTAACTTTAACAGTTGCTAAAATACATCAATTGGCAAAGTTTCATAGGCTTAAATTACAGTTAAACCTACAGACCTCACTAATTTAAGCATAGTACCTTCTATAACCTCAGGAGAGTAACTAAATATAAAAGAGAGTGAAAATAGGTAAGCCTCACTTAACTTTAGCCTTGTCTAAATTTCATAATCATTGTATGCCTTGCCCTAAAATATCCTATAAACACTGACACAATGAATAATAAGTTAAAATTAAATTAAGTCTTTGGCACTTACAAAATGGCTTGATAAAATGGGACTCCATAGACTTCCAGTTAAATTGTTAATATGGCCCAATATAAATTAAAATAGGGCCTTTGAGGATTAAAACATTATATAAGATCTAATTAATGAACAGGAAACTATCTCCACTACTTCTCCATTCCTGATTTTGTCCATTTTAAACCTGAAAAGAATAAATGATACCTCATGGTGGAGGGGATTAATATACCCTTAAGGCTATGATCCCATCCATTAAGGCCCTATATCCATCACCCCATTATTATTATTGAAATTATTAACCCCATCAAATCAGCAACTGGTAAATATTTTGTTATTACAGTTTTGCCTATTTTAACAGCATCTGCAGTTTGCCTTCACCTCTGAAGGAACACAATATTCCTTTACTAGACTGCCCATGTTATAGCTCCACAGCTTCGTCACCATGCAGTCTTTGCATATAAGATCTTGGCTCTCTCCCTTTTCTCCAAAAGCACAAATATGGTGTTCCAATGATGACATTCTCCTTCCAAGGAGTTTCCTATGACACATGCCCAGAGGACATACAAGTCTAATATATTTTAATGCATTTTGGATTCTGGAGGCAACATACTCCTCATTTACACATTTCACTTAATCTCATTTATAAATCAGCCTTCCTTAAATGGGGCTACCTCCAAATAAAGGCTCTAGAATCTGTCCAAATTAAAATCAAAAGGCACTCACAGTAGTGCTCTCAGAGACTCCTTCACTATAGAGGCTTTTAGAAACCTTCTCTCATGCCTCCTGGAATCTCTAGACTACCTGTCATAGCCATAAATTCCTATTAGGCTTCCAATGGAAGAAACCACCTTATTTGTCCTTGTGCTATATTATGATTAGAAAGTATATTGTAGGCCAACTGCTGGACTCTTCTGGAGATGGAGGCTTTTATGGACTCTGAGCCTATGACCTTCAATACCCACATGCCCATT
Source organism: Procyon lotor (assembly GCA_028646535.1). Taxonomy (NCBI): domain Eukaryota; kingdom Metazoa; phylum Chordata; class Mammalia; order Carnivora; family Procyonidae; genus Procyon; species Procyon lotor. Next base: position 34,898,767 of record CM053605.1, read on the forward strand.
ATGCTATGGATCATAGAAGCAGCCTCCCACAAATTTGGTGCAGCTACTGATGACTCCTTAATGTAGGATGGAGCCAAATCTGCTTCTTCTGACATGTTCCACCTGCAAGAGGAGATGACCTCCACTGTCTACAGTCTTTTGTCCTATGCCATGGTGCTAGATGAGACCATCCCAATGCCAGACAACTTGGGTACATAGGGGTCCCCTTTTGATCAACTGAGGGGATGCAATAGAGTTCATAGTGGGTACAGGTGGAACTTCCAGCATTATAAGTGATGGAGCACAGTGGAATGTTGCTGCTTTCCATCCTCAAACCAGGAGGTCCCTGGTAAAGAAAGGAACCCAGGATCAATGCACTTGGCCAAATTTCAGGCAGTTATCATAACACTGGATGGTAGCAAATGTCTCCATCTGAACATTTTTACAAACTTTAGGGCCATTGCCTATGAGTTGTCCCTTTTAGGGTAAAGATCTCTAAGACTCTTGTTTCACAGGTACCCAAAATAAACAAAGTGTCATCTTGTTTCAGAGTGTAATATTTAATTTTCAAGTAGTAAATGGGCCAGGATTCAAAACTGGAGAATTACAAGGGAATCCACTTAATTAATGAGTAAAAGGATGTATTTAGTGTTCCTTATTTGCCAGCATGGTTATACAGGTAAATTCATAGAAATAAACTAATGTTTATACCATAAAAATATTTTTAAGATACATAAAATATATCATTTACACAAAAATCTCAGAACATCAAAAGACTTAGGTTAAAATAATCTTATCAATATTCTGAAAAAAAATAAATAAAATCTAAAAGTCAAGTTTGAAATGATTTGAGATATAAAAATATATCTGTGCCATCAAATGTAAATAGTAAATGAAATTCTAAAATAGTCGTTAATCTTAGATTTTGATATTATATTTGTTAAGGAAATACAAATAGAAATTCTGTGATAGGTGCAAAGCATTGTGGGAAAAACAAGGAACTATAAGATCTACATAATCTCAAGAGGAATTTATATTCTAGAACCACGCAAGTCAACAATATGAGAATGATCCTAAAACAAAACCGAATTATACAGGGCACCTGGTGGCTCAGTCAGTAAGGCATCTGAATCTTGGTTTCAGCTCAGGTTAGGGATCAAGCCCTGAGTTGGGCTCCATGCTCAGTGGGGAATCTACTTGAGGATTCTCTCTCTCCCTCTCCTGCCTCTCCTGTCTTTCTTTCTAATAAATGAATAAATCTATTTTTAAAAAGTTAAAAAACAGTTATACAGCATTTTTTATGATTGAAATAGCTGCTTATTGTGTAGATGAGAATCCTGTCACACAGAAAGTTTCAATACATTTTTCAAGTCTATACAGCTAAGTGGAAGTAGAGTCATAACTAGTTCCCAGGTTCCTGTACATTGAGTTCAGGGATAATTTCTTTATTTATCATCCTCACATGAAAGTTTGGGGTGCCTGGATGGCTCAGTCGGTTAAGTGTGCAACTCTTGATTTCAGCTCAGGTCATGATTAAGTTCTCACACTGGGCTCTGTGCTGAGCATGAAGTCTGCTTAGGACTCTCTCTGCCTTTGCCCTACCCTCACTGATGAGTTTTATCCCTAAAAAAAAAAAAAATAAGTAAATAGAAAGGTAGTGATTCTTTAGTAAGCATGGTAGAGATTCAGAAATGAGAAGAAAATAGCATTTAGTGTCAGTTAGTAAAGCCTAACATAACTCAAGTCCTGATGTATATAAACTGAGAGTGGCAATTAAAGTTTAAAAATACTTAAATTAAAAAAAACCTTAAATTTGCATCATGTGCTTTAAGGCATGTAATGAACATATTAATGTATGTAATGTATGTATGCATTAAATACAATATGAACTTTACATAATAAGGGAGAAGATTTTGAAATAGAGTATATCAATGTTCTATCATGAAACCACAGTTTAAAGAATATATTTTGGTAATATTGTGCAAAAATAATTTAAAAATTAAATATGAATAATTATTGAAATTTTCACATAGGAATTGACATCTTCATTGTGGTTGGGGTAATTATAGGGACATATATTAAAGGCATTATAGAATCATTGAATTTCACAATTGGAGAGTATCTAACAATATTTATTACAACTAATTAAACACTGTTAATCTTTTGCTTAAAGATCTAATATTTGGTCATGGCTCATACCTAAAAACTTTCAGGGAATACTCCCTTCATCTTTTCTTCCAAAGAATTGTTGACTCATTCTTTGAACATTTCTTGCGCTTATACTGATCTAAAATCCTAGTTCAATGCTTACTCCTCTGTAATTGTATCTTTTCCAAGCTATCTACCAATATTTATTTCCTTCAACCATTCACTTCATTTTATGATATAATACCAAGTCACTATACAAATAATCCTATTATACCATGTTTTTTTGAAAGTAGAGTGTCCATATTCAAATTTGAGAATTATAGGGTAACATATCCACCCTACAGTAGAGGGGAGTTCTCCTCCTCATTATTTTAAACACTTTATTTCAATTTATGTAACATATATATCTTTTCTTGGCCACAATATAATGTTGTTTCAGATTGAATATAATGTTAAGCCATAAGGTCTAATTGCTATCATTATGAAAAATTCTCCTTTATCTACTTGTAAAGTTGGTATTTTGTAAACAAGTACAAAAGCTACTCTTACACCTGCTAATTTGTACTTGTTACATCGATCTCTGCAAATTGCCTGTCATTTTTACACTTAAATTTGTTATCAGATGTAAAAATTACCCTGTTTTATGGCATATACAAAATTAATAGGCATCCTTTCTAAATTTTTGTCAAAATTTTGAAAACTATCAAGTAGGAAAAAAAATTTTAAAAAATGACATTTAATTGAAATTAAACCATGACCAATGGAATTAAAATCTAGATCTTGCTAAGAAATAAAGTAATAATGAGAGTGCTAAGAAATAAAGTAATAAAAGTGAAATGGATGGATATCACAAAGTTCCTGAACAATAGAAAAATAAGTAAAATAATTTTATTTAATCACTATACTTAAAATATATATTTAAAATCAATGTTTCAGTCCTTAGTGTCTGCCATATACATTTACATATAAGTAGTTCCATGCACTACATTTTATTGCTACAGGGTTTTTTTTTTTTCTGTTCACTTTCCTTTCTAGAGAGAAAATTCCTCAAGGATAGAGGATACGTAATCACACTAGCCACGACAAGACTAGACATATATATTACAAATAATCACATATTGATTTATTTAACAAAATATCTCTTTAAACTTTATGGTTAAAATTATATTCAGTCAGTCAATAGTTAAGGTCTTTTTTTTTAAATTTGGGAATTTCTTTTTTTTTTAGTTTTCATTTTTTTATTTTAAAGATTTTATTTATTTATGTATTTGACAGAGAGATAGCTTACAAGCAGGGGAAGCAGAAGAGGCAAAAGGAGAAGCAGACTCCCCGCTGAGCAGGGAGCCCAATTCAGAGTTCGATTCTAGGACTCTGGGATCATGACCTGAGCTGAAGACAGCCGCCCCATCAAATGAGCCACCCAGGTGGCCCTGGGGAATTTATTTCTGCATTCATTTTTAAAAATGGGAGTATAAAAAGTGCAATAGCATTAAAGTATTCAAAAAATTTATTTAAGCTAGTTTCAGATATAGAATTTCACATAGAACAAGAAACATAACGAATCTATTAAATGAGGCAGAATATCAAGTCAGTTTCCTAAGCTATTAGAAGCTGTGTGGATCCTCTCTCAGCTGGAAGTGACTAACTCTAGGTGTCATAGCATCCTGCTGACAGCTTAGCTTTTATATGACAGTAGTGATTAAATATTATCCATAAATTTTTTTCATTTCATCAAATTGAATCATAATTTTCAAGGCAAATAAAAGATTCATTTGTCACAAATATTCATAGAGCTGTCCTCAAATGATACCATGAGATTAGACTCCCTCCAACTGAACTCGCAGAGAATAGATTCAAAATCTTAAAATCTCAAAAATGAAAATTAACTCCTTATTCATCTTCCAAGTAACAACAGGGAAAATTATCTATGACCATCCTCTGGCCAGATTTTCTCTTTCAGATATGCATATAATAAAGTACAACAGGGGTTTAGAAAATACTTCCCTTTAAGAACTTAACTATTTCCTACAGTGAGATACAGTAAAGCTAACAAAGGGGCCTCCTCTCTTCCCATGCCATTTCATAAAATGTTGGTTTTTATATTTTCTCCCAAAGAAACAAAATAATAGAAATCCTGAAAAACCGAAACCATAAACTATAGGAATAAAAAAAAAAAAAACAACTGTTAATAAATAAAAGAAATGAGCCCTTCCAGGTTTTCAGGCTTCTAATCCAAATTTTCCATTGCAACTTCTGAGAAACAACTTGAAAAAGCCAAAGCCATCATTTTAGGTTCCTTTGAATTTTACCTGCTGGAAAACCAAAATAGTGCGAGAGGCCACTTCTGGTCTGGATGCTACTTAGAATTGATGCATTTGTTTTATGTTACAACTTCTTCATTGAGCACCTATTACACAACACGCACTGTGTCAGGTATTACTTGGTGATATAATCAGGGATTAAGAAAAGCATGGTCCATTTGCTAATTAACTCAAAAAGTATTTGTTTAACCAAGTACTTTTATAGGTGCTGTAGATAATGCTTTAAACAAATCTTAATGTATTTTATATCTCAGTAGAGGAAGGAAAGGCAGAATAAAATCACATTATATAATAGATAATATTATGGGGTTATAAGTATACTAAGAAGAAAAAGGAAGCAAAGAGATGAATCAAAGTTAACTTATTCTTTCATTCTTCTAACAAACATTTATTGAACATATATTATAAGCCAGCTACTTTTATGCAAATGAGGCCCATCAGGTAACAATAACAAATTTTTTTACAAACAAAATTTTTTAACCTTATTAAATTATACTGTAAGGAGAAAAGCAATAAATATAAACAAGCAAATAACATGATGTTAGAAGGTGAAATGTCCTATGGAAAATTCCTCATACGTAACATTAAAGGAGGAGAGTAGAGTCTCCTGGGTGGCTTAGTCGGTTAAACATCAGACTCTTAATTTTGGCCTAGGTCATGATTTCAGGATTGTGAGATCAAGCCCTTCATTAGTCTCTGTGCTGGGCATGAATCCTACTTAAGATTCTCTCTGTCTCTGTCTCCCTCTGCCCCTAACCGCCTCTTGTAAAAAACTGCTTTTCTCAAAAAAGAAAAAAAAAAAAAAGGAGGGGAGTAGACCTGGGTAGCAAATGAGAAAGCCCAAAATGTTGGTGCAAGTTCAAAATGGACCTCTCCCATATTTCAGCTCCAACCAGGACTGGCCTTAGAGTCAGCAGTAAGCCAATTCCTCCAAAAGGGCAGAGCTATGATATTGAACTTCAATCATTTATTTCCTATAGCTGGTGAAGTGGCAAGAGGTACTGATATACATTGATTTCTAGGATGTGCTGTTGGCTTGGCTCATTGGTCAGAATTCTCAACTAAAAAAGACTGATGAGTTAGGGCTAAGAAGGTCTGGGGAAGAAGTATATGTATGAACACAAAGCAAGCAGATATTTTTAACTAATGTTAATTTCTGTCAAAGATAATCCATTGCCAGGGAGATTTCTTCAAACAACATAGACATGCACAAGGGCCTCATGACCAGAATGGTCATAGCAGAAGCGACTAAGGCTATTCATAGATCTAATAAAATGGGTCTCTACTCACCAAGGCTGATCTGGTTGCTACCATTGATAAATGCCTTACCTGGTAAGTGTACAGACTGCTGCAGAGTTTTCCATGTGGCACTATTACCTGGCTTATCTATCCAGCTACTTGGTGATAGGCCAGTTAAATATGATGCTTTCTGTCATAGAGAGAACAGTAATTTTCCCTTTCCAGAAAACATGTACACTCTGGATATACATTTGTCTTCTTGTCCACAGTGCATCCATCAACACCATCATCTGAGGGCTTACAAAATACCTGATATCTCAACAGAATATTTCATGTGACGTTGCCTCAGGCCAAGATACCCACTTTATCAAAAAAGAGGTATGATAATGAATTAGTAACTATAAGATTCATGTGTCTTATTACATTCTATTACACTGAGAGAATGAAAGCTCAGTTAAGCAGCCAGCTCAGATACAAAACCCCAGGGTCTTGTTTTCTAGTATATGGTATACACATTGAACCATTGGCTGAGATTTAGGTCTGGGAACCAAGGAGGAGAGGTAGGTTTACCTCCTTATCATTAGTCCCAGTTACTACTCACTTTTAGATTTGTGTTTCCCATACCACTTTAGTTTTTGCTAAATTAGAAGAACTATTTTCCAAGTGGTTAAAAAAGGTATAAAAATTTTGAGCTTCCAATTCTGATGAAGCTGACATGGAATTAGTAGTAGAAGTAGTCTCTCTTGATAACGATGAGAAGATATAACTCCTACTACACAATAAGTTCAAAAAGAAATATGTTTGGAACCCTATAAATTCCCTGAGATGTCTCTGCTATTTTGTAACAACTGAAAATGTCAATTGTATAAAACACAATTCCCCAATTTCAAATTTAGGAATCACAACCCTTAAGGATCAAGGTCAGGATCATCTTATCCATCAAGAACCCACATTACAGCTGAAGGGAACCAACTGAAGCTTCCTTTAATATATTTGAAGTTTCTTTTTGCGTTGGTTGGTTTGTTTAAGAATATAGCAACTAGCAATAACATTTAGACATTGTACTTTTCCCTCATTCTTAGGGAAGAATTGAAAGTGAGTATTGAATATTTCAGCAGAGTATAAACAGATCCAAATTGTGCAAGGAATATATTATATAAATTCAGTTTATGTATTATCCCATCTCTGCTCCCTGGCCTTGCTTTCAGAGTGGAGTGGCACCTAACACCTGGCAAAGTTACCATCACTGTTCTCACCTCCACCTCAAAAGACTGAGAAACTCACTGGATATATCCTATCAGTGCCTCAGTTCTGAGAGCCCCTTCCTAACCTCCCACTGGGTTTCTGACTGTCAGTGAAGTACAAGATATAGGTTGCTCAGCATCCACTATAATTCCACAGGGGTTAAAGATCACTGGGGTGAACACTGAAGGTGGGAGATTTGTTATACAGGTAATTTTTCTCCCTACTTTTCCCAGAATAAACAGCTGGAGGAGAAATCTCTCTGAATATGTCTGAGAAAAAAAGAGAAATTGCTTGTTCCAAAGTTATTCCTTATAATTATTTTGCCCCCTTTCCAGCCTCATTCTCATTTCCTTTCTTCTATTCATCGACAGGACTTCATGGCCAATAAAATGTTATTGCATGAATTTTGCCTCAGGTTGGCTTGTCAGGGAACACAGACTAAGACAGCATGTAACAAAATATTAGTCAACATTTACCATTGTCCATGGAGGCAATAATAATATTACTGACTATGGGAACATCAAAAGACACAATCCACAAAATCTACCATTTATTTCAAAAATTTTAAGAATACTGAGCCTGAAAGCAATGATTTAGCAGATGTAGTTCTAGGAAGTTCATTTTTATATCACTCTATACAGCATATATTTTCTTATAAAAAGGTGTTCTTCTAAATTATTTGTTTTTTTCCTTTCAAGTTTCCTTGTTCATGTAGGAAAAGTGAAGATACTATTGTTAATGTGTTGACTTTCTTAGCAAAACATTTCTCAATTAGTTAAGTAATTTTGGGCCATTATTTACATTCATCATTAATTATATGTATCAATAGAGTTAATAAACAAGGCTATTAGAAATTCATTCTATAAAAGGCAAAATATTTGCTATCATTGTGAATGATATTCATTTAATTCAAATTCAGATTCAATTAAATTCAGTTAAAAATTTGATCATAAAATTATTTATTTTTGCATTGATAAGACAAATACAAATTTTGGTTCAGTACCCATTGTAGCAATAAAACTATCTTTACTAAATTACTCAATTAAAAAAAATTAATTAGTGTGGTATGCATACAACTCAAAATTGCATCACCTGAACAGCTGTGGTTGTGAGGAATGTATAAATATTTTATTTTGTATAGTATTGTGGATATTTTACTCAATCAAAATAATAAAACAAAATAATTTTAGACAATATATACTTTTTCACTTTGCTGTCCATCACTAATTGGACTTTTAACATATATGAAATTTTGAAGAACTAACTTTCAATAAACCTAAGTATAGGGCACTGATACTGAATTTATAACAAAGTATTCTAAATTTTTTTTGCATTTGTCAAAACTAATTGAATGTCTTTAATCAAAACAAGTATATCATGAATGGAGCTTCACAAAATTTAGCTTTGAAAGCATATAATTTTAGCAAATTGAAAATATTGAAAACATAGCAGGCAGACAGGAAGACATTCAAATTCCTACAAAAGCAAAGGAAAAAAATCAAACAAAATAGGGGTACAAACGGAGAACAAGATTTAAGTCCAAAGTTTTATAGTTTACTTTGGAATATCTCAATCCGTGAGAAGAAACCTATCCTATGGAACAATTGACATTATATTAGAGGCAGAATATACATGACATTGATTAAAATATTAAAATATACAGTAAATTAACATACTCCTTATGCTATTTTTTTTTTAATTTTATTTATTTGACAGAAAGAAACACAGCGAGAGAGGGAACACAAGCAGAGGGAATGGTAGCAGGAGAACCGAGCTTCCTGCCGAGCAAGGAGCCAGATGCGGGGCTTGATCCCAGGACTCTGGGATCATGACCTGAGCCGAAGGCAGACGCTTAACGACTGAACCACCCAGGCGCCCCTCCTTACGCTATTTTTAATCTTCAAATTATAAAGTATAAAGTATAAAGAATATAAAGTATAAAGAAGACTTTTGGTGTTAATATTCACGTTATTTTTATTTTTAGAAAGAATTGTACTTTAGAAAATAATTTTCAGGGGCGCCTGGGTGGTTCAGTGGGTTAAAGCCTCTGCCTTCAGCTCAGGTCATGATCTCAGGGTCCTGGGATAGAGCCCTGCATCGGGCTCTCTGCTCAGCGGGGAGCCTGCTTCCCCCTCTCTCTCTGCCTGCCTCTCTGCCTACTTGAGATCTCTCTCCCTCTTTCAAATAAATAAATAAAATCTTTAAAAAAAATAATTTTCAAATAGGACTATTTTATAGATTCAACAATATAATAAAACCAATTTTGTCAACTGATGAGTATTTCAGAAAGTATACATTTCTAGTTATTTTAATGTCCCCACTTATTCTAAAGAGTTCTGTGCTTTGTTTTGTTTTGTTTTGTTTTTGGACATTGAAGAGTATGACCACCATAATTCTAAGGCAGAAAAAAGAAAATGTATAATATATAAATTATAACTATGAAGTAATGATAAGCCCTTTGAGGGGAAAGAAAGAGAAAGTTGCAATCAGGATAATTTTAGATCAGCTGGTCACTGAAGAAGTCCTAGACAAGAGGATACTTTAGTGATACAGATCAAGTGATGTTGAATCTACATGGATATCAGATAGAAGAGCAATTTGGCAGAGGCAAAATGTGAAAAAAAGACCGGAGTTGACACTCAGCCAAACTCGTTCTTGAAACAAAAAGGTCATTGAGATTGGAGTAGAGCTAGCAAGGCACTGGTGGTTGGAAAATACACAAAATGTTAGGGAGAAACGAACAGACCATGGAAGGCCTTGTAGGTTCTTGAATTGTTTTTTTGTTTATTTTTTTTTCTCATTCTAATTATGATGAAGAGCACTGAAGGGTTTTGTGTATGGAATAACATTTTCTAGTTTATGTTTAGAAACACTCTTCTGGGGGAGCCTGTGTGGCTTAGTTGGTTAAGTGTCCAACTCTTGATTTCCACTCAGTTCATGATCTCAGAGTCATGAGATCAAACCCCATCTCAGGCTCCACTTTGGGTGTGGAGCCTGCTTAAGATTCTCTCTCTCCCTCTCCCTTTGCCCCTACCTCCTTCCTTAAGAGAAAAAAGAAAGAAAGAAAGAAAGAAAAAGAAAGAAAAAGAAAGGAAGGAAGGAAGGAAGGAAGGAAGGAAGGAAGGAAGGAAGGAAGGAAGGAAAGAAGGAAGGAAAATAAAATTTTCAATATTACTTAGTCACTTTTGTAAACCAAAAGCCAGGAACACTGGTGTGACTTTTGGGTATCTTCTGGTTGCTGTAGGGAAAATAGATTGTAAGGACTGAGGCAGAGGTGGGGAGAATAATTAAACAAAAAGTTGTGGAGATGACATTAGTAAAATTTAAGATGGGGAAGGAATGTAGCAGATTTGATTGTCCTGTACATACTAAACATGGGTGCTACATATTTACATAAAGTACCTATATGATAATAGATGTTTATATATTAATTGATTTGCTGTAGAAGCTTACTGAGATTGCATATAAATTATTCAAGCATATGTGAAGATAATACACAAGTATATAGTTAAATTAACTATAACCTAAAAATTTCAGAATTAGTCTTGACAAGGATTAAAGTTTAGTACAAAAAAACTAATGAAATGAAATCTCAGTATGCATATGCAAATATGAGAAAGTTGTTATGCTCAACAAAAGCACAAGTAAAAGATTATTATAATAAGCTCTATCATCTGAATTAATGAATGGCTCACCTCATTTGATAAGGTCACATAGAGTCCCAATGCATCTCCTAATAAAATTTTGTCATTCAACTCTATGAATCTGCTTAATTAATTCTGTATATTTTAACAAGAAAAAAAGTCACAAAGAGATCAAGGTAAGTTGCCTTTGGGAGTCAGTCAGAAATCAAGAAGAAAACAAATTCTACCTAGTTTAGTATATTCCCCAAATTTATGTTTTTCATATTTTCCAGTGATTCACCATGTAGATATTTAGTGGTGTATGAGACATTTAAATTTTTCTATGATATAAACCATCATATTTTATTTCCTAGTTAAGTTTCTTAAAATTTCTTATCTCATAGGAATAGTGATTAATAAAATTATATATGAAATGACCACATATATAAGATCTATAAGACTCTCACTTGATGAATATCTATATTTGATTATTATATTACTCTCTACCTCTGTGGAATGAATACAGATAGTTCCCTAAAAGGAAAATAGTTTGCCTTGAAAATAAATTTATGTGCAATCTCATCAAGTCATCCTTGGAGATAGAACCTGGAAGCAAAACATATTACAATGCCAAATGTGTTCCTCAAGAGGCCAAATAAATTAAATCTTCAGCAGGGAAGCTACATAAAGACTAGATCACAACAGCCATGTTCTGCAGCCAGATTTAAAGCATTACCTATAGTTACACAAAGCTGTGTGGCCCTATCAAATCATTTTATTATTCCCTGCTAACTACGCTAAAACCACTATCCTTTTAAAAATATTTTTACCTTTCTTCTAAACATAATTTGTTAAAAAATAACCATGACTGAAGTCATCATTACTATATTCTTAGCTATTATAAACATTAACAGAGCTCTTATTCATCTCAACTCTCAGAAAATTTGGTTGAAAGGTTATGACATAGGGCACAGAGTTTACTGCATAATAGGGAAAAAAGATACTAAAGACTAATAGTTCCAAAAACCCTTCTCCTCCTGCTATCATTTCCATTCAGTTTATAACTTTCAAAACTGTGGTTCCCAAACTGTGTGCCAAAGTGCCCTGGGGCACCAAGATGAACTAACAGGAGTATTGTAGGATATTTTTTAAATCTTAAGGAAACCAAGTGGCATCAATTGGACATCATGAAAGTTAAACTGCTAACTTGTTTAGATCAACTCAGTAAATGGAACTGTTACCTTTTGTTTGTTTTTTGTTTGTTTTGGTTTTGATTTTTTTATTTTGACTATAAGTATCATTGGAAAAAAAATTCTGGGACGCTTAAGGTGCCATGATATGAGAGATTCTGGAAACCACTGTGTTGTAATAGCTTTAGGACAATGTGCAGAGAAACCTTCGACTTGACCAGGAGCATGCCAGTGATCAATTAAACAAGAGAGAGCTACAATATTATTTTATATCCCTTCCATTGGAAATACTCAACATTTATTACTAAATTATCAGAATGAAAAATATCAAGACTAATTAGCAGATTAGGATTCTTAGCAAGAACTAAGAAAGGAATAAGCAGACACAATTTAGGTAGTAGGATATGGAAGATTAAGCTCTTTCTGTTCATTAACTTCTTAAATTTATTGTGCATCTGGAATTGTCTAAATTATTTGTTCAGATTATTGGAATACTTGTACTTTCCCTCAAAAAAAGACCACAGGAAAAAGTGGAAATTAATAAATATTAATTTGACTACATAAACCTGTCTAGGGATGCTTTAAACAGCCTCCTCATTCACTAAATTTAAGGTAGTATCTTTCTTCAGCTGGGATTATTTAAATTATACTTATTTCAAGCATGAGAGTATTTATACACAAAGTCTCTCATGGATTTTAAAAAGGAAAAAGTAGATTCTTTAAAGAATGGCATAAATACAAAGTTTACTGACAAACAAACATTGATGCTATTTCACAACCAAATGAATATTTCATTACTTAAGAAATAATAACAATGTAATGATATAGGATTTTAAATTTTAACTATTATATTCATTTTAAGATTCAATTTATTATATTTGTGCACATTACCTAACTCATATTTGTTACTCATGAAAATTATTTCATTTTATATTACTTTATTTTTTACTGATAAGTAAAATTCAAATTAACACAAAAATATTTCTGAATACACACAATAATTTATTATTAGAAATACTAGTAAATTTGCTGATCATGAAAACACAATGTTAATACTAAAGATTAGATTAAATGCACCTCAACAAAGAATTCCTGTAGTTTATTGTCTACATTTTTTTCTATTACTCTTTCATATTTGAATACTTTAGATTGATTCTCAAGTAAGATTTATTGACAAATGAGATGGTAATATTATATATTATAATATATAATATATTATATATATTATTATAATAATATAATTATAATATAATATAATATAATATAATATAATATAATATAATATTATATTATATTATATTATATTAATTAAAATGGCATACTGTAACTGATATTTTGTAACCTCCTAAACTTTCTCCTTACCACTCCAGAATCCTGCTATTTTCAGCATTAAGGGCAAGTACTTTGAATGCCACAAGATTAGACACTTTCAAAAATTGTATGTAAACATTAATATCTTTTTGATCATTAAAAAGCCATCTTTATTGGGCCACCTGGGTGGCTCAGAGGGTTAAAGCCTCAGTCTTCAGCTCAGGTCATGATCTCAGGGTCATGATCGATGTGAGATCAAACCCCACATCAGGCTCTCTGCTCTGCAGGGAACCTGCTTCCCCCTCTCTGCCTGCCTCTCTGCCTATTTGTGATCTCTCTCCCTGTCAAATAAATAAATAAAATCTTTGAAAAAAAAAGTCACCTTTATTTTTTCAAAGTATATGTTGACTAGAAGTGTCAAACAAAAATGAGCACATGTGATATGCAGATATCAAAATATTATGAGATTATGAACAATTTTATGGAAGCATATTTCAAAATTTATTTAAAAATGCAAAATCCTAGAAATAAAAACATAATGAAACTGACACAAAAATAGAATTTTTAAATGTTTCCATACCATTGAAGATTTTGAATCAGTATTTAAATCCACTTGTTCTCACCACCCCTGCCAAAAAAAAAAAAGAAAAGAAAAAATCATTTAATGTCCAGATACTTTCACCAATGAATTCTACAATACAATTAAGGAATTACTGCCAAGTATATATAAAGTCTACAAGATGAGAATAAAATAAGAAAATTTGACAATTTATTTTATTAGGCCAATTTTATTAGGTTATTTATAATAACTTTGATTTCATACATGTAATATAAGAATGAAAGACTATGGCAGAAAAAAAAATCCAGACAAATTTCTCATAACTATAGATATAAAATTCCTAAACAAAATATTTTCAAATTAAATCCAGTGATACATCAAAAAAGTAATACATCACAAAAATGTTGGTTTTATGCCATGCATAAAAGACTGTTTTCCAAACAAAAATTGATCAAGATGAATCACCACATTAATAGACCAAGGAAAAAATAAGTGATCACCTCAACAACACATGTAGAAAAGTATTTGATAATTCACATTTATTTATGGAAAAAACATCTTCAAAAGCAAGGAACAAGCCAAGAAGAAATATAAGGAAACAGTTCCATTTACAATAGCAATAAAAAAGGATAAAATATTAAAGAATAAATTTGACCAGGAGGGCACAAAACTTGTGTCTTAAAAATTACAAAACAACACTAATAGAAATTAAAGAAGACACAAACAAATGGAAATACAGCCCATGTTCATGGATTGGAAAATATAATATGTTAAGATATCAACACTACACAAAGTGATCTACAGATCTGATGCAATAACTAATCAAAATCTCATTTTTTTTCAGAAAGGGAAAACTCAACTAAAAATTCATATGAAATACTGAAATATCCTAAATACTCAAAATAATATGGAAAAAGACCAACAAAATTGGAGGTCTAATTTACTTCAACTTTCAAAACTCACTACAAACCTACAGTAATGAAAGTAGTTTTCTACTGGTGAAAGATCAGCAGGATAGAATAGGAAGCCTAAAAATATACCCACACACCTATGGTCAATTGTTCTTCCCTAAGAGTGCCAAGGCTATTCAATAGAGAAATGAATCTCTTTAACAAATGGTACTTGGAAAACTGGATATCCACTGGGGGGAAAAAATAAGGTGACCCCTTACCTTATACTACTTACAAAAGTGAGACCAAAATAGAACAAGGACATAAAATAAGAACTAAAAATACAAATTCTTTGGAGGAAACATAAGGGAGGGAGGGAGCTCATGACCTTGGATTTGGCAATTATTTCTTAAATATGACACCCAAAACATGAGTAACAACAACAAAATGGGTAAACCAGCCTTCATTAAAGTTAAAACTGTAGCTGCAGCAACTTCTTCCTAGAAACATCTCCAAAGGCAAGGGAAACAAGGGCAAAAATGAACTATTGGGACTTCATCAAGATCAAAAACTTCTGCACAGCAAAGGAAAGAGTCAACAAAACCAAAAGACAACTGACAGAATGGGAGAAGATATTCGTAAATGACATATCAGATAAAGGGCTAGTATCCAAAATCTATAAAGAACTTATCAAACTCAACAGCCAAAGAACAAACTAATCTAATCAAGAAATGGGCAGAAGATATGAACAGACATTTCTGCAAAGAGGACAGACATCCAAATGGCCAACAGACATATGAAAAAGTGCTCAACATCACTCGGCATCAGAGAAATACAAATCAAAACCACAGTGAGATACCACCTCACACCAGTCAGAATGGCTAAATTTAGAAAGTCAGGAAACAACAGATATTGGCAAGGATGAGGAGAAAGGGGAACCCTCCATCACTGTTGGTGGGAATGCAAGCTGGTACAGCCACTCTGGAAAACAGTATGGAGGTTCCTCAAAAAGTTGAAAATAGAGCTACCCTACGACCCAGCAATCGCACTACTGGGTATTTAACCTAAAGATACAAATGTAGTGATCCAAAGAGGCATGTGCATCCAAATGTTTATAGCAGCAATGTCCACAATAGCCAAACTATGGAAAGAACTTAGATGTCCATCAATAGATGAATGGATAAAGAAGACGGGATACAGTGGAATACTATGCAGCCATCAAGAGAAATGAAATCTTGTCATTTGCAATGACATGGATGGAACAGGAGGGTATTATGCTAAGTGAAATAAGTCAGTCAGAGAAAAACAATTATCACATGATCTCTCTGATATGAAGAATTTGAGGGGCACCTGAGTGGCTCTGTGGGTTAAAGCCTCTGCCTTTGGCTCAGGTAATGATCTCAGGGTCCTGGGATTGAGCCCCGCATGGGGCTCTCTGCTTGGTGAGGAGACTGCTTTCCCCTCTCCACCCACTTATGAACTCTCTCTTTCTGTCAAATAAATAAATAAAACCTTAAAAAAAAAAAAAAGAATTTGAGAGGCAGGCTGGGGGGTCGTGGGAGGGTGGGGGAGAGAAATGAAATAAGATGGGATGGGGAAGGAAGGAGACAAACCATAAGAGACTCCTAAACTCATAAAACAAACCAAGGGTGGCTGGGAGGTAGGGGGGTTAGGGATAGGGTGGCTGGGTTATGGACATTGGGGAGGGTATGTGCTATGAAATGTGTAAGCCCTGACAATTCACAGACATGTACCCTGGGGTAAATAATACATTATATGTTAATAAAAAATAAATTAATCAATTAAAAAAAAAGAAAGAAAAAAGTTAAAACTGTTTGGCATCAAAGAAAATTATTAAGAGTGAAAAAATAACTTACAGAATGGGAGAAAGTATTTCCAAACCATATATGCAGAATATATAAAGAACTTTTGGAATTCTACAATAAAAATAACCCAATATAAGATGAGTAAAGCATCTGAATACACATTTCTCAAAAGAAGATATACAGTCAATGAACAAAGATGCTCAGTGTCGCTAATCACTAGGGAAATGGATATCACAAGCACAATAGAATACCCCTTCACATTTATTAAAATGGCTATAATAAAAAATAAATGGGAAATAACAAGTGCTAGAAAGGATGTGGAGAAATTGGAACTTGTGCATTGCTGGTTGGAATATATTGTAGCTGCTGTGGAAAACAATATAGCAGTTCCTAAAAAACTTAAAATATAATTAAAAGATCTACCCATTCTGATGTGGGAAACAAAGGCGGAAGAAAAATTATTAAATTTCCTTACTACCTAAAGCCCTCTGACAAGTCCTGAAAACAAGCAGAGAAACTCAACTGCTTCAATGTTACTACTTTGCTAAGGGCAAAAGGCAATCTAGCCCGAGCTCCACCCCATCCTTCCAGGATACTTGTAAGTCTACTTTAATGCATAAAAACTCTTTTGGAAGCTTCCTTTACCTCTAACCCCACAAGATACATGTTGGCACTCATCCCCCAAGCATATGGTCCACTGATATATTTCTGAAGGGTCTCATGACTACGGTTTTATTAGACAGTAATAAATGACCTTTTCTTAACAATAGCTAGCCTGCTCAAGGTCCTGGAAATCTTGCTTCCAAAATTCTTTAGAGACTTAATGATATCCCTAACTCCCTCTCAACTTGAAAATATTTAATGGGCCACTCCTTGTGACTCCAATACAGCTCTTTCTACCCACGGGTCCTGTCCTATGCTTTTTAAAAAATCACCTTTTTGTACAAAAGATACCTCAAAAATTCTTTCTTGTCTGTCAGCTTTGAACCCTAATGTCATCTTTCCTACTTTAATTCCATTTCAGGTATATACCAAAATTGAAAACAGGGATTTGAAGAGGTATTTGTGTGCTCATGTTCATAGCAGCATTACTTAAAATAGCCAAAATGTAGAAACAATGTAAGTGCCCATTGATGGATGAATGGATAAACAAAACGTGGTATATGCAAAGACTGTAATACTATTCAGTCTTAAAAAGAAGGAATTTTGACACATGCCACAACATTGATGAAACCTTGAAGGCATTAATGTTATGGAACCTGGACTGGATCCTGATGGAAAAACCATGCGGGACTCAGAGACTTTGGAGGATCAGAGGTTTATTTAACACTGGGAGGCTCAGAGGAGACCATTCTTCAAAGGTCTCTGCCCGGAGCACAAGCAGGGAGGGTAATTTATACACTTCTACTTCTGCAAACTTGGTACTTTTGGCACTGTGGGAAACGGAGTAGGAAAGAACTCAAAAGGCCTTTGAGATAGGGACTGGAATTCACTTGCTGGTTTGGTCAGCCATCTTGGAATACAGTTTTTCCCTTATCAATTACCCAAAGTGATGAGCCAAATACAAAAGGACAGATATTATAATATCCCACTTACATGAGGTGACTAGATAGTCAAATTCTTAGGGACAAAAAGTAGAATAATAATTGCTGAGGGCTGAGGGGGGAGGAGGAATGAGGAGCAACTGTTTAATGGGTTCAACCTCCTGTTTGTAAACAGAAAAATTCTAAAGATGGATGGTGGTGCTGGTTTCTCACTAATGTGAAAGTACTTAATGCCACAGAACTGTATACTTAAAAATATTTAAAAAGATAAATTCTATATTATATGCATTTTACCATATTTGATTTTACAAAGAAGTATCTTCAGATAGGAAAAAGATATCAGGTGGTTATTTGTATCTATACAAAGAAATAAAGTGCGCCAAATAGTAAAAAATGAGATTAGAGACTTTTTATTTGTAGTAGCTCAAGAGAAGTAACGGCCTAAATCAAAATTAAAGTATTGTAGTTTATAACACGTGTAAAGGTAAAATTAATGATAATAAATACAAAAACACACAAAAAAAATAAAAACAAAAAGCCAAAAAACCTGACCAATTCCCTAAAATGGCTCAAGTCACCACCTTAAATACAAACTCCAGCTAAAGACAAGAGAAGATGCCAATAGGGAGGGAAGCCAGTTTGGGTGGTTATCAAGCAAAACACAGTAAACAAGAGTGTGATTGCTATGCAAATTTAAGTCAGTTGTGTTCCTTATTGGTAAGGGTTTCTAGAGATTTTTGTCACCCTCCTCTTCCTACTACAGACAGGGAGACACCTTTACAAATGGAAATTTCCCTCATGAATGCAAATGTTTCTTACAAAATGATAAATTCTACTAGGTTTTTAAAGCTTCTCTTGTTTCTACTTGTTCCTAAAAATAACCAGCTCAAGATAATCTTTAGGCAAAGAAGCATATTTTGGGGTTGCTAGTTCTGCTCCTCTTCAGATTCACATCCAATATGAATTAAAATGTTATTTTTATGATTTCACAATAACATTGAACCAATTCCATGTTATTTAGAAAAGTATCTGTGTTATGACATTTCCCTCTTAGGTTCTACCACTTCTCAAAACAGATGCTCTCTGCAAAGTTATATGAGCACAGGAAAAGCTAATAATCTCAATTTTAATTCTAATTAGATGTGTGACACGGGTAAGTGATTCTGTGCATTTACTTCTTCATTAATATGAGGATTAACCATTCTTGGGTGTATTAGTGAGAACAGAATGAGAAAAATACACAAGTTTGTTTCTCTGAATTATAAAATATTTAAAAATACAAAAGAATTATTCTAATGCGTATTTTAAATATTTTTCATCATCATCATATCAACATGCTGCCCATGAACCCATCACCTACTGAAATAACTAGATCATTAACACCTGAAGTTCCTTATTGCAACATCTTTCCTGAATTTTGTATCTTTTATTTCCTTTTCGAACCTTTTGTTTTATCATATATCTTTATAAGAATATAAAGCTATACTTGTGTTAAACTTTTAAAATAATAAATTTTAGTTGTAGTATTCTATGCTTTACTTATTTTCTTTTTACTTGTAGGGACCAGGGGAAGGCTGTCCCAAGATGGGCCACTTTTTGGCATGAACATTATTTTGGTGGCTGGAGTCTCTAAATGTTTCTTCATTATGTATGGCAGGGTCCCACTGGGGTTAGTTGCCTCTTTTCATATCCAACAACCCTCTCTCTTTCATTATGTTCTCTTATTTTCATCTCAATACCAAACCCCAGGAATTCTTTTTCATTATCACATTTCACAGTTGGGAGCCTTACTCCTACTCCTAATGTACTCTCCCTTTGCACTCAAATTTCTACTGTGTCACTTTTTCATAGACAATAAGCACAGAATGTTCTTAGATGAGTCATTGCAAGGGAAATAAAAGCAAAAATGACTAATAAAAGAAATACTACCCTTTGTTATTATGATCTAAGATTTCCTTAAGTGTTTTATTTATAATTGTACTGTCTCACTAATTGTACACAGTGGAACAACTCATAAGGTCTTTTATAAGTAAATTGGAACTCCAATTATGAGTAAATTGGGACAGGATTTTTCTAGATAATCTGTGTTGTTGTTAATATAAATTTGAAGTATTTTTTAATTTTTATTTAATTTTTATTTATTTTTTTAAAGATTTTATTTATTTATTTGAGAAAGAGAGACAAAGCAAGAGAGGAAACACAAGCAAGGGGAGTGGGAGAGGGAGAGGCAGTCTTCCCACTGAGCAGGGAGCCCAATGTGGGGTTTGATCCCAGGACCCTGGGATCATGACCTGAGCCGAAGGCAGATGCCCAATGACTGAGCCACTGAGGTGCCCCTGAAGTATTTTTTTAATGTAACTTTATTCCTGGAATAATAATAATAATAATTACTTTTTAGTTCATTTTACCTAATGTTGTTGGAGAGGAGGAATTTCTAGCTAGCCTCCTAGCTAGACTGAGAATCAAATGACAAGATTTGATGTCCAGATTAACTGTCTGGAGGATACCAAATTTACTAGTGTGTATATAAGAGGAATCCACATGAAATTCCAAAAACAATGAGGCAACATGATACTTATATGAGCTAAGGAAAGGGGAAGGAGTCTGAGGATACAAAGGAGATAACAACTTTAGCAGGAAGGAGAGATGTTCTGGGTTGATAAAAAGTTTGCCCTATTTTGTATATAGCTTTCTAGGTAATAAACAAATTCTGTTAACAGCTGTCTTCCTGGTATAAACAGGTAGTTGAAGGGAGGTAAAGAGTTTTTTTCCTGAATCTGCTGGATTTTGTTTTGCTTTTAACTCAAAATTGTATTCATGCCAAAGTATCCCATCTTGGGGTGGCCTGCCCTTGGCTCCTACAATATTGATGTTATTTTGTAATAACAGTACTCTATTTACTTTATCTGTAATAGTAGCATCTTCCTAATAAATATATGGTTTAAACATGAGAAAAAAAAATAAGCTAATATTTATTGAGTAAATATTATATACCATAAGCATAGATGCTTTCATATATAATATTTTATTGTATTTTATCATCTAAACAAAGTAAAATGAGCCTCATTTCATATATAAAGACCTCAATAACCTAGAGAGGATAAATATGTTCAAGATAAAAGAGTGACAAAATTAAGGACCTGGATGATTCTTAAGATCATATTTTTATCATACTATAATATTATTTACTTATAATGTAGGGCTATGAATGAGGGAGAGAAATAAATATCTGTTGCTTGATTATTGTCTTAACAACCAGCTGGAAACATTCCATTCCTTATACATGAAATAGAACTAATTTCTCTGTTTGTGAGTCTCTGTAAGAGTATAGCAATATAAGGTTCAATGAACAATGTAGGCTCCAACCATAAATAAGAGTTTTCTTCTTGGTTTTTATATTTGCAGTGATGTTTAAGTACTATACTAGTTACTTTCTAATTTTCAGTAATTGCATTGTTTTACTATACTATTCTTGAAGTACTTCATACAGGTGATAGTTTCTGCAATTTTGTTTATACAAATTACCTTACAACTTATTTTGAAATGTAAACAGATGCTATTAATAGTACAGATTTATATAACTCATTGACTATGTGCAGTATGAGCAAGATTTGCCCAAATATGCCCTGTTCCATGAAAGAAAGGAAACAGCAAAACAAACAAATAAAAAAAAAAAAAACCCAAAAATCAAGAGGTCAGCAGCTCTTTTCAAATCTATCATGAACAGATTCCTCTTGATGATTCACTTCTAAAATATAAGATCCATGAAGGATCTGTATGATTTTCTTACTATTGTTTTCCAAACTTTAGAAGACTTGCCTATCACATAGTAGGTGCTCCATAAGTTTTTTATTGAGTGGATAGATTCATTATCTACTATCTGGTTACAGAAATCTTGAATAAATTAATTTAGTAAAGTTGTGTGATGCAAATTTAAAATAGAAATCTGGGGCACCTGGGTGGCTCAGTAGGTTAAGTGTCCAACTCTTGATCTTAACTTAGGTCTCTTTTTTTAAGGATTTATTTATTTAAGAAAGAGAGAGAGAGCATGAGCTGGGGGAGGGGCAAAGGGAGATAAACAAACTCCCCACTAAGTGGGGAGCCTGAAGCATGTCTCAATCCCAGGACCCTGAGATCATGACCCGAGATCAAGAATTGATCAACCGACCTTGAAGTCAAGAATTGGAGGCTTAGCCAACTGAGCCACCCAGGTATTCCAATCTCAGCTCAGGTCTTGATCTCAGGGTCATGAATTCAAGTCCAATGTGGAGCCTACTTAAAAAAAAAATACAGAAATCTGTTGCATTTCTATGCACTAATAATGAAACAACCCTATTTAAAATTGCACCAAAAGGAAAATACCTGGGAATAAAATTTAACCAAGGAGGAGAAAGACCTATACTCTGCCAACTGTAAGACATGGACAAAAGAAACTGACATGACACAAACAAATGGAAAGGTATACCATGGTATGGATTGGAAACATTAATATTGTTAAAATGTCTATACTACCCAAAGTAACCTACAGATTCAATGCAATCTCTATCAAAATGCCAATAGCAATTTTCACAGAGCTAGAGCAAATAATCCTACAATTTACATGGAACAACAAAAGACTGCAAATAGACAAAGTAATATTGAAAAAGAACAAAACTGGAGGTATCATAATCCTAGACTTCAAGATAAACTGCAAAGCTATACTAATCAAAACAGTATAGTAGCGGCACAAAAATACACATAGATCAATGGAACAGAATGAAGACCCCAGAAATACACCTATGCCCACACTTATGTGATCAATTAATCTACGACAAAGGAGGCAGTGACCTGCAATGTAGAATAGATAGTCTTTTTAATAAATGGTGCTGGAAAAACTGGACAGATGATGCAAAAGAATGAAACTGAACTACTTTCTCA
The DNA here is from genome assembly GCA_028646535.1 of Procyon lotor. NCBI lineage: Eukaryota > Metazoa > Chordata > Mammalia > Carnivora > Procyonidae > Procyon > Procyon lotor. Next base: position 34,921,559 of record CM053605.1, read on the forward strand.
TATCATACACAAAAACAAATTAAAAATGGATTAAAAATTTAAATCCATAAAACTCCTAAAAGAAACCATAAAACTCCTAAAAGAAATCATGAAACTAAAAGAAAAACAGACCACATTTTTCTAGATATGTCTTTTAAGTTTAGGGAAACAAAAACAAAAAAAATTACTAGGACTACATTAAAATAAAATTAAAAAAACCTTTTATACAGTGAAGGAAACTAGCAACAAAATGAAAAGCATTCTATTGAATGGAGAAGATATTTATAGATGATATATCTAATAAGGGGTTAATATCAAAAATATATAATGAACTCATATAACTCAACACTAAAAAAAACCACAATATAATCTGATTAAAAAATGAACAGAAGTCCTAAATAGAGAGTTTTTCAAAGAAGACGTATAGATGTTCAACAGACACATGAAAAGATGCATAATATCACTGATCATCAGGGAAATGCAAATCAAAACCACAATGAGTTATGACCTCACACCTGTCAGAGTGACCAGAATCAAAAAGACAAGAAATAACAAGTGTTCGTGGGGATGTGGAAAAAAGTAAGAACTGGCATATTATTTGTAAGAATGTGAATTTTATAACCACTGTAGAAAACATTATGGATGTTCCTCAAAAAGTTAAAAATAGAAATTTATTGAGCGGATGGAATCATTATCTACTATCTGGTTACAGGAATCTTGAATAAATTAATTTAGTAAAGTTGTGTGATGCAAATTTAAAATACAGAAATCTGGGGCACCTGGGTGACTCAGTAGGTTAAGCGAACTCCTGATGACACATGGGAGAAGAATGAGGCACAAAGTCAGCTGCAAGAGAAAGGGAGCAGGGGACAACAGTAGAAAAGACTGTCACCCCGAACAACTCCTGGGTCTCATACTTATTAGAAAGTGGGTAACAACCAGCAAAGAAGCCAGAGTAGGTCAAACATTGACCATGTGTCTTGCAGATAAGTAAGAAGAAAAGCAAATGCCTGGTCACATAGTGCATGACCTATAATGAGCAAACCCAAACAAAAGGGTTGTTGAACTAACTATACATGCTCTCTGGGGAAGGGGAGAGACAGAAAGATGAAGCAGGTAGCTTTAGGCCCTGAGTGGGCTGGTCATTCCCAGGAGCTCAGCTTCCATAAAGCAGGCAGTGTTCAGCCCTGAGTGATCTGGATATCCCCAGCTGCTAGCCTTCAAGGACATATATCATCCTCTCCCCCAGAGGCCCATTGCCAGTACGTGTTTTTCTTAAGTCTATATCTAAGCATGCTTAGTAACTAGTATAATTTCTCATAGGTTATATTTTAAGCAGTACATTGTTCTGAGGGACAGTTACAGTTAAAAATAGAAATACCACTATGATCCAGTAATTCTACTACTGGGTATTTACCCAAAGGAAATAAAAACACGATTAATATGAAAAGATGTAAACACTATGTTTATTGTAGCATTATTTACAATAGCCAAAATATGGAAGCAACCTGTGTCCACCAATAGATAAATAGATAAAGAAGTGGTATATATTTAACTGCAATATTACTCAAACATAAAAAAGGATGAGATCTTGCCATTTGTGACAACATGGATGGACCTAGAGGGTATTATGGTAAGTGAAATAAGTCAGAAAAATTCCATTTAAATGGAATTTAAAAAAATAAAATGAATAGGCAAAGAAATAGACTTTTAAATACAGAGGACAAAATGGTGGTTGCCTGAAGGAAGGGGTGAATGGGGGAATGGGTAAAATAGGTAAAGGGAATTAAGAGGTACAAACTTCCAGTTATAAAATAAATAATCCACAGAGATGAAAAGTACAACATAGAGAGTATAGTCAATAATATTATATGGTTACAATAATCCAATAATGTATAGAGGGTGACTACACTTATCGTGGTAAGCACTGAGGATGTATAAAATTTTTTAATCATTATGTTGTATACCTGAAACTAATATTATATATCAATTATATTTCAATAATAATTTTTTTAAAAAGTTCTTAATTACAAAAGTACATTGCTCTAACTGTATTCATTGCTCTAACTGTGTAATAATGGAAAGTATATATTAAGTCATATTTTGTAATTAAATAGATTATATTTTCAGGAATATGTTTCTATATGGATTCTATTTACCTTTTTTTACAAATAATTAACACTAATATTTTAATATGTATTTTAAATGGCACTATCTTTTTCACAAAGATAGCCTCATTTTATACATTTCCCCAAAATATTTCTGAAAGAAAAAATAATCAAAGATCAATTGACATGTTCTTTTACATCCTTTAAAAAATCTGTGATTATTATTAATTATAAATCTGAGTTAAAATGACTCCAGAGAAAGTGGATATTGATGTAACCACAACTTTAATAGGTGTTGAATTTTTTACCTGGTATAATGTCCACATGAATTCACTTTTTCAAAGATAATTTCAGTGATGTTGAACTATGTGCATCTAAGTGACTATTTAAAAATTAAAGTTGTACCAAAGCTTAAAGAAAACTTTTTTGAATTAGCAGTTAAATCCAAATTAGTCAAGTGTCCCCAGTGATTAATTAGAAGAAATTTTGAAAGTGCTAATTGTGCTGCTAGGAAATCTTTAAAGTTGTTTCTGCTCCTGCTTTGAAGTTTTGTCAAGGAAAGGGAGGAGGAAAATATTTGTATGTGTGATACTTAAATATATAAGTGTTATCACAATTTTGAATGATATTTCATTAGAAGCAGCACTGCTATGATTCTATCTAAACTTAATCACATTGCTTCTAGAAATCTAATTTTTTATTTAATTCCATTATTTTATTGTAAACTGCGTATAAACATTTCAATAACTATTAAGTTTTGATAGTTATTTAGGATTCTTTAAGATTCAGAAAAATAGGGGCACCTGGGTGGCTCAGTCGTTAAGCGTCTGCCTTCAGCCCAGGTCATGATCCCAGGGTCCTGGGATCGAGCCCCGCATCGGGCTTTCTGCTCAGCAGGAAGCCTGCTTCTCCCGCTACCATTCCCTCTGCTTGTGTTCCCTCTCTTGCTGTGTTTCTCTCTGTCAAATAAATAAAATCTTTAAAAAAAAAAAAAAAAAAAAAAGATTCAGAAAAATATCTAAATCAATTTTATTAAAGAAATAATTGCTAAAGAGCTATGCTTTGTGAACCATGTTGTTCTATTGTATATTTAGCATTTTGGGGGTTATTTGACGATCAAAAGTAGAAAAACTGAGGTTCTAAGAGTCTGGACATTAAAAAATATAGGTATAGTTATAAAAATGACATTAAAAAAACAAGATGGACATATGAAGGATTTTAGGAGATTATTTAGGATATGAGAGCTTCTTTATCAGTTGAAGAAATGCCAAGTGAATATTTCCTTTGTTCCTGGCTAATTCCCTCAGAGCTAAACAGCTATATAAAAAATAATTCTACCATTTTATTGGTAGCTTATATTTACCCACTTTGTAAACCAAGTCCTTTTTCTCTTCTAACTACACAACAGTTTTTAAAGCTAACTGGAAATGTATTGATAAATTAGCTGCTTTAAACTCAAGAGGATTGTTTTAGTTTCCTATTATTGTTGTAACAAATTGCCTAATTTAATGACTTAAAACAGCAAAAACTTATTATAGTAGGGTTTTGGAAGCTAGAAGACAGCATGGGTTCATTCCTCAGGGATATATTCCTTCTGGAGAGTCAGTGGAATTTTTTTACTTCTTTTTTTCCTTGCCTTCTTTAGCTTCTAGAAACCACCTTTCTTCCTTTGTTCATGCCTTTTCTTTAGTTTTGAAAGCCAGCATGATAGCAGTTTTTCTCTCTCTGACCTTAGGCCTCCCTTCAAAAAAAGACCTTTGTAATTTCATCAGGCCTACCTGATATAATTGTCCTATCTCAAGATCCTTAATTTAATCATATCTGCAGAGTTCCTTTTGACAAGTAAGATAACATACAGATTCTGAGGATTCAGGCATGGACATCTTTGGTGGGTCTGTTCAACCTGCCTCAAGAATCCTTAACATTATTTAAAAAGAAATACTGGCTGCTAATTTCCATGACTATCACATGGCATGGCCCATTAATAATAATTCTAATACAAAACCTGTGCTTATAGATTCATATTGCCAAGTATGTAACTTTTGATTTTGCACTCATTCAAAATTTTATTCCCTTTCTCTAAGGCACTTATATGCACATAGGATTTCTACCCATTGTAGCAGTTATAACCACATCTTTAGGGTGTGCTCCTCCATCAAGTTTTATCAGTAAACTCTATGCAATGAAACCAATATTTAAAGATCCCAAAGACTCAATAAATTTGGCTGAAATGTATCCAACTAGGTGAACTTAATATTTCCATTTATTGGTAAATGCAAACACACACCTTATTTGGATAAAATATACCTAAATAATCATTTCTGTAAATATGTATTGGTTGTTATATGAAGAATTTGTTTTCTAAAAATATTTAGGTCAGTCCTATTCAAGTGACAATTATTTAGGATCAACTCTGTAGCAGGCACTACATTAGCCATGAAGAAAACAAAATGACATAATATATTACATAGAACTAATAATAATAATAATCGATCAAAAATCAAATATAATCAAAAATCAATCAAAAATAATAAGGGTGAAAAATATATCAAAAGCTTAAATATATTAGGATAATACTGTAGAGGTAAGTCCAATATGCTAAAATAGCATAAATAGGAGGATCACCTCAGAGGAAAAAAAGGGACTGTCAGAGGACACATTACAAAGCAAGTAATATGAGAATTAAATATTAAGTAAACATCAGTCAAGCAAAGAACATCATTTCACGTAAATGGGGCAGGTTGGGGCAAGACAAGGAAACAGAATGGAACTAAAAGGTAAGCCATTATAGATATTTTCGTATGGCTAAATCACAGGATAAAAATTGGGTTTATCTCACAAAAAAGCACCAGATGTAGATGGTTTTCTCAGGAAATTCAACCAAATTTTCAGGGGCAAATAGTACTAATACTTTACAAAGTGTTCCAAAATATTTTTAAATGTAAAAACATCCAAATTGTGTTATACTACAAGGAAAACATTGGCCCTTATATCTGATAAAGGTAATACATAAAAGAAATTGATAAATCAAGTTGGAGAATAAATTTTGCAAAAATATTATATGGAATATTATTTTTAAAATCACATTAATTAAATAATACAGAATTACCTAGTGGGATTAAATCCAATAATTTGAGGTTGATTTAACACTGCAGAGTTTCATTAATATCATGTAACATATTAATAGATCTAAAGAAAAAACATACTATTGTCATGGATACTAAAATTATTTTAACAGTATTTTAATAAACATTCATAATTTTTAAAGTCTAAAAATAAAAAGATTTGAAGGATACTTTAGTGCTAGTCAATAACCTACATGCATACAAAACATTACACATTTTGACTAAAATTAAGAAAGGCCGACTATTATTTCTGCCACTGTTTAACACCATAATAGATTAGTGCAATTAGAAAAAAAAATAAGTTTCATACATCACTAGTAGAAATGCAAAGTGGCAAAACCATTTGAGGAGAATTTGACAATACTAAACAAACTTCATATGAGCTCTTCTTTTGACCCAGAAATCCCATTTATAGGAGTTTACCCTGATGATACACTTCTAACAATAAATACCATAAGCAGAAATTAAGCAGTCTTACAGTCTTGTTCACAATTGCAAAATATTGGAAACATGCTAAGTGCTCATGCATGGAAGCTTAATTAACTATGATATATTCACAAAATTCTATGTCGTGCAGTATAAAAAAGGGTATCTCTATGAACTGACATAGAGTTATTAGCAGGATACACTAATTAATAAAAAAAGGAGAGGGAGGTGTAAGGGCAATAGAGAATCTATAGGATGTTACCTTTCATATAAGAAAAAGGATATAAAAGAAAAAGGATTTTTGGCTTATTTTTATAAAATAAATTACATGTACAAATACACATGAGATTTATTATCTATATAGGATTTTTGAAGATGAGGTGGAAAAAAAGTAGAGTTTGTGGGATGAAAGAAGTGCTTTAATAATTTTAACTTATAAAAGCTTTTAAAAATTTATATCATAAAATGATTATATTACAAAAAAATCTCAAATTCTAAATTCTAAATTTTAATTTTCTATCTTAAGAAAAAAGAACAAAATGAACACTGAGGAATTTTGCAGTAAGACAGTAGTATAAGTATTATTTCCTGATTTTTAAAAAAGTTTTAGTGAAATATTTTTCTTTAAAATATCATTATTATTTCTTATATTTATATCTTTTAAATTTCTCTAACGTTACTTTGTTTAATGAAAATATAATAATTAGCCTAAACATTTTCTTTAAAATTAACTACATTGCATTTTTTATGATTTTCTTAAATTTTTTTGTTCTTCTATTTTGATACTAAAGTGTAAAGAATCAAATAATTTTTTAAATGTTATCATAAATATTCATGTATATTTAATTCTATTTAAAGGTCATCTTTTGGGGCACCTGGGTGGCTCAGTGGGTTAAAGCCTCTGCCTTCCACTCAGGTCATGATCTCAGGGTCCTGGGATTGAGCCCAACATTGGGCTCTCTGCTCAGCAGGGAGCCTGCTTCCCCCTCTCTCTCTGCCTGCCTCTCTGCCTACTTGTGATCTCTCTCTCTCTGTCAAATAAATAAATAAAATCTTTAAAAAAATAAAATAAAAATCATCTTTCAATTTAATTCATGTTTTTTATTTTTGAGAGAGAGAGAGGAAAGGGACAGAAGGAGAGGGAGGGAGAGAATCGTAAGCAGGCTCCACACCTAGTACAGAGCCCAAGGCAGGGCTTGATCTCAGGACTTTAAGATCATGACCTGAGCTGAAATCAAGAGTCAAACACTTAACTGACTGAGCTACCCAGGCAGCCCTTTCAATTCAGTTTGTACCAAAAATATGTGGGAGTATATTTGATATATCATTATTAAAAGCCTATTTTAAAATCATTCTTGACTTTGAAAAATATATTTGTAAATACAAGGATATTTTATCTTTTATTTGAAAAGTAAACCAAAGAGGTGACCTATATCTCAAATTCTTGAGAAGACTTTACTAAATCATTTTACTTATCTTCCTTTATCATAAAAATAACTTGTCTTCTAAAAATAGAACAAAATGATACATCATTCTTGAATGGCAAATACATATTTCTAGTACTTATTTTTTCCAAATTCCAGTACTTTAGTTTTTATTATATATGTATGTATGTATACATTTAATAAAATCACTTATTTTGTTTTACAAACTGAACTCAAAGTCTTATTCATATTTTGGTATCCATATAGTCACTAATTTCTAAAATGTTCCTAAAATATTATCAATACCCCTCTTCTCTGTAAGATATTTTATACATCTCAGAAATCTTTTTTTTAATATGTGGCAAATTGAAATATTAATATTGGAAAACAAAAACTTCTTCAAGTCCAAAGTTCTTCTAGACTGTTTTTGTTCTTCTTTAGATAAAAATTTAAACTATATGCAAAAATTGTGTTAGGTTCTCAGAGGGGAAAAAATAAACATTCATTCATGTGAAGTCATCTTTTTCACGCAAACTGGGAAAAGTTCAAGAAGACAATGGGAGTTTCATGGCAAACAGCACAGACAGCAATATGGACAAAATGGAAGGGGTCATTTAAATCCTTTAGTGCTGGTTAAGACAGGTGAACTTTGAATAACCCTGAAGGGTAGTCCTGAGAATACGTGAAATTAAATTTCCTGAAATAGGGTGAGATGGAAAGAGGGACCTAAATTAATTTTTTAAAAATTTTCATATAAACCTTAATTTACAGAATTATGTTCATTCTCAACTGCCAATAACATGTATGGGAGAAGTTCTTTGTTTTTTTTTTTCCTTTTTTTTAAATTTATCTATATTTAATTTACTCATGTGAAACTAATATGGAGTTGGGGCGCCTGGGTAGCTCAGTCGTTAAGTGTCTGCCTTCGGCTCAGGTCATGATCCCAGAGTCCTGGGATCGAGCCCCGCATCGGGCTCCTTGCTCGGCAGGAAGCTTGCTTCTCCCACTACTATTCCCTCTGCTTGTGTTCCCTCTCTCACTGTGTTTCTCACTGTCAAATAAATAAAATCTTAAAAAAAAAAAAAAGAAACTAATATGGAGTTAAATTCTATAAATGGTACATATATAATTAAATTTAAAAATAATATGTAGTATAAGAATAAGCCTTTATCATTGCTGTCCTGTTTATAGAAACAATTTCTTCTAGTTTTGATATTTTTATATATATATATATTTTTTTTATTTGACAGAGAGAAAGAGATCACAAGTAGGCAGAGAGGCAGGCAGAGAGAGAAGGGGAAGCAGGCTCCCCGCTGAGCAGAGAGCCCGACGTGAGGCTCCATCCCAGGACCCTGAGATCATGACCTGAGCCGAAGGCAGAGGCTCTAACCCACTGAGCCACCCAGGCGCCCCGATATTTTTATATTCTTTTAGACAAAACTTTTCTAACATTTTGCCTTTTTTTTATGAATAGCAAACTCTTTGACTGCTCTCCTCCCTTTTCTGTCACCGTTTTGTGAAATCTTCCATTATTCCAAATTAACTCAATTATTTTCAACTATCAATCCTTGTTCTTTATTACACTTTCCATACCCTTTATTTATATGGGGCATGCTGTCAGAAAAATAATACTAAATGCTGATATTGTCATTTATAAGATTTTAATTTGCATTTAAAACTAGCATATGCACTTGCAACTTTTTCAATGAAATAAATTTGTTCTTTGGAAACTGGAATTGTCCTTTTGTGCGTTGCCACCTCTTGCATATATTCTGCTCCATGTTTCATTTTCAAGGACTGGTTACCTTTATACCTACCTGGAAAATCAAAGGGTAATGTTTTCCATCTGACTCCTGAGAGTAAATGTCTTTTGTAGCAAGGTTCATGCTTCAGGCATTTGGCAGTATATACGGTGGCACTTGTTTCTTTAAAGAGATGTTATTATACAAGGGCTTCTCAATACACTCTGTAAATACCTCCATATTGTTTTTATTAGACATTTTTGCAAAATAAGCACATTGCTATGTATCGGTAAACACAGTGCTTGCAAAATTTTCCTATCTTATACATATTAATAATAATATCCCTTTAGTAATGTCATAGTTGGAGGCGTTAGAAGTGCTGAGAACCTCTTTCTTCATATCTTATTTATTTAAGCGGTCAGTAAATTTTCAGAGGACAACAGTGGTCAGTTACACCACAGCAGCATACTCCTTTTTGCTATGATACACTTTGGAAATAATTAATCTGCAAACCATGTAACTTTTGGAAAAGTTAGTTAACCGTAGGGATAGTTGAGTGGCTCAGTCAGTTAAGCATCTGCTCAGATCATGATCTCAGGGTCCTGGGCTGGAGTCTTGCATCAGGCTTCTTGCTCAGCAGAAAGCCCACTTCTCCCTTTGCCTGCTATTCCTCCAGCTTGTGTGTACTCTCTCTGACAAATGAATAAACACATTTTTTAAAAAAGTTAGTTAACCCCTGGTATTACAGTATCTTCAAGTGAAAATAGAACAATGGAAAATAATAGTATATATTCATCGGTTTGCTATGTGAGTTATTTCATATTAGACAGTACTGTATATCTGCTTTTCATATAAATGATTTTTAGAAGGCATACAATCATGAGTCATATAATTTTACTAAACTATCTGCAACACTCTACCCTCAGAACATGATGTGTTGTTTTCTCACTTTTTTTTGTCATTAGCTCAAATAATACCTCCTCACAAATCTCTTTAAATCACCCTGTGTAAAGCAGCTAGAGTTAACCAGCCTTGTGGTTTTTGTTTTGGGGGGTGTGTGTGTGTGTGTGTGTGTGTGTGAAATGATTGGCTCCTATGGTACCTCTAAGTTCAATTTGAGAAAATGCTACACTGTTTTCCAAAATACCTGTGCCATTTTACATTCCCATTAGCAATGAGAGTTCCAATTTCACCACATTCTCGTCAAAACTTGATATTGTCTTTTTTGTCTTTTTTTTTTTTTTACAAAAGCAAAACTAATTGGTGTGTGGAAGTATTTCACTGTGCCTTTCATTTACATTTTCCCTATGAATATTGACATTGAACATATATTCTTATATTTACAGGTCATTGGTTTAACCACTTCAGAGAAATGTCTATTTAAAATTTCTGGTTGTGTTATTTGTCTTTTTATTGTTGAGTTACAAGAGTTCCAAATGAATTCTGGATAGTTTTATCCTATTTATGATCTGCAAATATTTCTGTTGATTGTCTTTTCACTCTCTTAATGGTATAATTTGTAGCATAGAAGTTTTTGATTTTGATGTAGTCCAATTTTTCTTCCTTTCTTTTCCTTCCTTCCTCCCTCCCTTCCTTCCTTCCTTCCTTCCTTCCTTCTTTCCTTCCTTCTTTCCTTCCTTCCTTCCTACCTTTCTTACTTCCTACCTTTCTTCCTTCCTTCCTTCCTCCTCTCCCCCCTTCTCATCCTCCTCCTCCTCTTCTTCTTCTTCCTTCTTCTTCTCCTTCTCCTTCTTCCTTCTTTCTTCTTCTCCTTCTTCTTTATCTTTTGTTATTACTTTTGTCACATTCTCATATCTAAGAAGCCATTGCATCACCTAAGGTCACCAAGACTTACTCCTGTAATTTTTCAAGAGTCTCACAATTTTGTATCTTGAATTTAGGCCTATTGTAATACATTTTGAGAAACTGTAGATGGCATAAAAAAGAATTCTGATTTCATTTTTTTAATGTGGATATGTGGTGGTCCTAGAGCCATTTTGTTGACAAGTTCACTGTTGTCCCTTCAAATTGTCTCAGCAACCTTATAAATAATGAAATTGAACATAGATACAGGGTTGTATTTCTGGAATTTCAATTAGACTTCATTGATTTATATGCCTATCCCTATACCACTACTGCACTATATTTACTTTTGTAGCTGTATAGTAATTTTTGAAATGGGATAGGTTGAGTCCTTCCAAATTGTTCTTTTTTGAGACCACTTTTTTTTAGATATTCTGGGCCCTCTCATTTCCACATAAATTTTAGAACTTACTTGTCAATTTCTATCAAAACAAGTTGTAATTTTGATAGGAATTAAATTGCTTCTATAAAAAAATAAATAAATTGCTTCTATAGATCAATGAAAACACAAATATTTCTTTCTTTTAATAAACCCAAGATTTCAAGCAAAACAACGTTTTTCCCTATTATACAGCAGTAACTTTAATCTGAATCATAGTAATTTTTATAGCTTTTTTCTCTTTTATCTGTGTCTCAGATATAATAATTATATGAATATTATACTAAAGAAATACATTTTATGTTTGTACATATTAAGTATAGTTAAAATGAAAATGTGAGAGTAATTTATAAAAATGAAAAACTGAAAATCATTGAGGATTTAAATTTTCTTTAAAAATACATTATTCAAATAATGAAAAACATTATTTCAGGAGGTTAAGGGTAACTTCCAACTAAAGAAATTGAGAAAAAGAAGTCAGTGTAAAGAAAACATGTTACATGTTCAGGAAGATATGCCCTGATTTTTATGTGAGGCTTTGGAGAGTCTGTAGAATAAGGATGCTATATACGGGTAAATTAGTGAGGAAAAAAATATGAAGGACAGAGAAAAATAGCAGACTAGGAAGGTCCAAGTTTTTGTTTGATGAAAGGAAGAAACATTAGAAAAAACATCCAGAGTCTGTCTGAATCTACTTTGTTAGAACTCTGGAAAAAAAAAAATCAAAGATTTATAGAAGGCCAGAGAACATCCGATGTAGAAAAATAGATAGAGAGATGATGATAGATAGATAGATAGATAGATAGATAGATAGATAGATAGATAATAGATAAATAGATGATAGATAGATGAAAGATGATAGATGATAGATAGATAGATAGATAGATAGATGATAGATAGATAATACATAGATAATAGATAGAAAGAATACATATGTATTCAAAGTGGTAGAAAATTTTTGTGGCATTTTACTCATCTTCACTCTCCCTCTTCACTCTAGTAGCAATCTTTGTCTTGGTTGTGAATGAAATTCAAATGCAGTTGGGAAATCTAATGGGGACTGCCTATAAAGACTATAAGGGGATTATAAACCAGACTTCTGGGCAAGAGATTCCAGATGGAGGCACTCAATAGATCACCTGAGGTCTGAAAAAGAAGCTTGGATGAAACTCTATGGGAAAAATGACAATAACCCAAATGTCAATCAACAAATGAATAGATAAACAAAATGTGATACACACACACACACACACACACACACACACACACACACACACTGGGATATTATTCAGACTTAAGAGGAAAAAATTCTGACATGTAAGAACATGGATTAACCCTGAAGACATCATGCTAAGTAAAACCATCCACACACACAAAGACAAATCTTGTATGATTCTGCTTATATAAGGTACATAGACTAGTCAAATTCATAGATATAAAATGTAGAATGGTAGTTGCCAGAGCCTGGGGGCAGGGGAGGAATGTGGGAGTTATTGTTTAATGAGTAAGGAGTTTCCATTTGGATGATGAAAACTTTCTAGAAATGGATAGTCATGATGATTATACTACATTGTGAATGTACTTAATGGCATTGAATTGTACATTCAAATATGGTTAAAATGGTAAATTTTAAATTATGTATATTTAATCACAATTTTAAAAAATATGTAGCATTATCTGGAAGTACGTGCTCTATTTGACTGAAGCATGGAGAAAGGACTAATAAATGGGAGAAGATAAGGCTGGAAAGGTTCAATCCATGGTTTAAAAGCTTTGAATGTAAGAGTATACATTGTTTATAGTGAGTAGCACACCAATAAGCATTTATTTTCATTAAAAGTATAAGATTTGGTCAATCCCATTTACAATTGCACCCAAAGCCATAAGATACCTAGGAATAAACCTAACCAAAGATGCAAAGAATCTATACTCTGAGAACTACAAAGCACTCATGAAAGAAATTGAGGAAGACACAAAGAAATGGAAACATATTCCATCCTCATGGATGGGAAGAACAACTATTGTGAAAATGTCTATGCTACCTAAAGCAATCTACACATTTAATGCAATCCCTATTGAAATACCATCCTTTTTTTTTTTTTTCCAAAGAATTGGAACAAATAATCCTAAAATTTATATGGAACCAGAAAAGACCCTGAATAGCCAGAGGAATGTTGAAAAAGAAAACCAAAGTTGGCAGCATTACCATTCCTGACTTCAAACTCTATTACAAAGCAATGATAATTAAGACAGTGTGGTACTGGCACAAAAACAGACACATAGATCAATGGAACAGAATAGAGAGCCCAGATATTGACCCCCAACTCTATGGTCAACTGATCTTCGACAAGGCAGGAAAGAATATCCAGTGGAAAAAAGACAGTCTCTTCAACGAATGGTGTTGGGAAAACTGGAAAAAGTTTCTGCAAAACTGGAAAAAGTTCTGCATGGAAAAAGTCACATGCAGAAGAATGAAACTGGACCATTTCCTTACACTGCACACAAAAAGAGACTCAAAATGGATGAAAGACCTCAATGTGAAACAGGAATCCCTCAAAATCTTTGAGGGGAACACAGGCAGCAACCTCTTCGACCTTAGCCACAGCAACTTCTTCCTAGAAACATTGCCAAAGGCAAGGGAAACAAGGGCAAAAATGAACTATTGGGACTTCGTCAAGATCAAAAGCTTTTGCACAAAAAAGGAAACAGTCATCAAAAGCAAAAGACAACGGACAGAATGAGAGAAGATATTTGCAAATGACATATTAGATAAAGGACTAGTATCCAAAATCTATAAAGAACTTCTCAAACTCAACTCCCAAAGAATAACTAATCCAATCAAGAAATGGACAGAAGACATGAACAGACATTTCTTCAAAGAAGATATCCAAATGTCCAATAGACATGTGACAAAATTATCAACATCACTGAGCATTAGAGAAATACAAATCAAAACCTCAATGAGATATCACCTCAGACCAGTCAGAATGACTACAGGAAATGACAGATGTTGGCGAGGATGCGGAGAAAGGGGAACCCTCCTACACTGTTGGTGGGAATGCAAGCTGGTGCAATCACTCTGGAAGACAGTACAGAGGTTCCTCAAAAAGTTGAAAATAGAGCTACCCTATGACCCACCAATCGCACCACTGGGTATTTACCCTAAAGATACAAATGCTGTGATCTGAAGGGGCACATGCACTAGAATGTTTATAGCAGCAATGTCCGCAATAGCCAAACTATGGAAAGAACTTAGATGTCCAACCGATGAATGGATAAAGGAGATGTGGTACATATATACAATGGAATACTATGTAGCCATCAAAAAATGAAATCTTGCCATTTGCAATGATGTGGAAGGAACTAGAGGGTATTATGCTAAGTGAAATTAATCAATAAGAGAAATACAATTATCATATGATCTCTCTGATATGAGAAGTTTGAGAGGCAGGATGGGGGAGTTGTGAGGGGAAGGGAGGGAAAAAAAATGAAACAAGATGGGACTGGGGAGTGAGACAAACCACAAGAGACTCTTAATCTCAGGAAACAAACTGAACTTTGCTAGGGGGAGGGATAGGGTGGCTGGGTTATGGATATTGGAGAGGGTATGTGATATAGCACTCACAGCTATGGTGAGTGCTGTGAATTGTGTAAGACTGATGATTCACAGACCTGGACCCCAGACGCAAATAATACATTATATGTTAATAAAAAAAGAAGAAATGTTATATATGCAATGTAATATTACACTGCCATCAAAAACTGAAATTTTGTCATTTGCAATGACATGGCTAGAACTAGAGGGTATTATGCTGAGTGAAATAAATCAATCAAAGAAACAATTATCATAGGATCTCACTGATATGTGGAATTTAAAAAACAAAGAGGAGGATCATAGGGGAAGAGAGGAAAAAATAAAACAAGACCAAACCAGAAAGGGACACAAACCATAGGAGACTCTTAGTCTTAGGAAACAAATGGTTTGCTGGAGGGGAAAACTGGTTGATGGGCATTGGGGAGGGTATATGTTGTAATGAGCAGTGGGTATTATATAAGACTGATGAATCACAAACCTGTACCACTGAAACAAACAATACATTTTATGTTAATTAAATATATATATATATATATGATTTGGATTTTGCATTTGGAAAATTAATCTGACCACATTGTAAAACTTGTCTTAAATATTTTACTTTAATAATGAGTATGCCAAAATAATTTATTAGATGTCCTATGTTTATTAAATTAATACAATCAAAAGGAGTAGCAACTTGTTATCTATATATTTGTTAAGCATTTCAGTTTTTTATATTCACATATTAAGTCATAAGCATCTATTAACCAATATCCAAGGTCATAAGTATTTAGCCCTAATTTCTAGGAAAATAATTTAAATAAACAAAAAAACCCCAAATATAAATAAATAAGAGTCAGAGGGAGGGATGGAGCAAGGTGGAGGGGAGGTGTAGAGGAGAAGGAAGGAAGGAAGGAAGGAAGGAAGGAAGGAAGGGAGGGAGGGAGGGA
>CM053605.1:34937231-34974929 GCA_028646535.1 Procyon lotor
ATATATTCTCACACTGCAATCCAAAATATATAAAGTACTATATAAAAATATAAAATAAATGGAAGTGAAATAAAGGTTACTATGTTTTCCCATTATGCCAGCTTCTGTAACCTTCCCGCACTGTATAAACTCTAGCAAAGGTATTTCTATTTGTGTTTCACATTTGCCTAAAGTCTCCCCTTAGGTTGATGTGAATTCATAAAATGTGGTGAAACATCTATTGCTCTGTGTCTCTTCCCTTTACCACACAAGTACCATTAAATATAAACCATTCTTGAGCTACAAATTGCAGTCTTTTAACACTATTGGATATGCAATTCCCAGGTATTTACCAGGTCTGCAGCAGTAAACTAACACTAGAATATCACAGTTACTTCCATAAAATATTAGCAATGAATCTTATTGGGAGAAAAGAATGCCAAAGAAAGATGTTGAAAGAGTATTTTATTGTTTCTATGAGTTTTATTATTTTCATAATTACACCAAACCTGTAAAAATAATTTACCAAGTAGTAAGCTTTGATAATAATTTTCATGATAAAATAGTAATTTTATACAACCAAATTTAATGAAAGGAGTTAAGGAAAAGCAGCAGCATACATGATAGTTCATAAATGAGAAAAATATTCATCTAGAAAAAAGATCTACTTGTTAACGTAAGTTAGTCCCCAGACACAAATAAACACTACTTCCTTTTATCTTCAGTGTATAGAAAAAATAAGAAGGTTTGTTCTTCGTTCCCATTAGGAGAGAAAAAGAATAGAAATAGGATACAAAGAACTTAAATTATCAAATTTTCTATTTATAATAGCACATTTCAGAGAGTCATTTCAGAAAAATAAATTAGGCAAAAATGAAGAAAGTTCAAAGGAAATGTGACTTTGCCATTTCAATCTTGCAAATATTTTTTTTAGATTTTATTTATTTATTTGAGAGAGAGAGAGAGAGAGCACAAGGGAAATTGAGTGAGCATGAGGATACATAAACAGAGGGGAGAGGCAGAGGGAGAAGAAGATTCCCTGCTGAGCAGGGAGCCTGAGGCAGGACTGGATCCCAGGACACCAGGATCATGACCTGGGCCCAAGGCAGACCCTTAACTGACTGAGCCACCCAGGCACCCTCAATCTTGTAAATACTAATTATCTGCATATACTATATATATTTACTTCTTGGATAAAACCACTGGTTAATAGGCACTAGGCACATTTTAAAGCTGATAAAATGAACTGTTGTCTCCCAAATGATTTATAGTATAATACACGTATGAAAATAAAGTTTGCTTGTAAATATAGGCATAAATCCCTTTAGCCATGTAGAGACCTGTGGTTTGACTTTGGTTATTCAGTGGTTGTTTGAGCTTGTAGACCTGTGTACTTGTAACCTTTTTTTATTTTTTTTTTTTTTTAATTTTTTTTTTAAAGATTTTATTTATTTGACAGAGAGAAACACATCGAGAGAGGGAACACAAGCAGAGGGAATGGTAGCGGGAGAAGCAGGCTTCCCGCGGAGCAGGGAGCCCGATGCGGGGCTCGATCCCAGACCCCTGGGATCTGACCTGGGCCGAAGGCAGACGCTTAACGACTGAGCCACCCAGGCGCCCCAACCTGTGTACTTGTAACCTTGCAAGGGTCTCTTGACTCAGTATCAAGTTTTTTAAGGAAACAATGAAGCAGTACAGAAATCAAGCTCAGTAAAATACTCATGTACTGTCATAATAGTAATTAATATGACACAAAAACAGAGATTAAGGCAAGATTCAACTGAACAAGTGTTGAGAAATGATCTTCTGTGCAATAGGAACTATATTTACTTCTGAGTATGAAGATACATCACATTATCTCTTAATTTCAAGTTCACAGCTGGTAGGAATGACAAACATGTCACTGGAATACATTGAAACAATGTAACATTGTGATAAAATAGAAGTATTTATCCAAGGTACATAGATAGTATGGAGAGAACATTGACTCTTATAGGATGAAGTTTATCCCAGGATGAGATAAATTATTGCCTGGTAAGTGATTAATTTTTTTCTAAAAATATAATTCGCTATGAGAAGAAAATATGGCCTAGTGAAGAGAAAGATTAAATATTGTCAACAAACACTATGGTTTGCCCAGGGAAATATAAATTGCTGGAATTGTTATAGTTTAACATGAGGGACAGGAAGTGGCAGGAGATAAGGAGGGAGAGACTGGATGGGCCTGCATATTAATTTATCTATATGACACATGAAAGTCTAGGAGTTTGTCTTTTAGGTCAGAGAGAGACAATAGAAACATAAAAATCCAAAACATGCAATTAGACTTATAGTTCATTAAATTACTATGGAGAATAGGCATGGGACCAAATTTCTGAGCTTAGAACATAGGAAGGAAGTAGATAGCTATTGCAATATCCCAGTAGACATATAGGGAAGGGTTTTATCAGGCAGTAGAAATAAAAAAGAAAAAAAAAACTATGAATACTTTGGAATAGAAATAAAAGTAAGTTTTTTTGAAAGAAAAAAGAGCATAACTTGGCTTACCTAGAAGTATATAAGAGAAAAAAAGAAGTAAAGTATGAACTTCAGTTTTTAGGATTTGAATTGTGAAAGTTGATGCTTTCAACAGCAAACATGGTGTATTAATGGACTACAAGAGACTACTCTGAACTGGGTAGGATTTAATAAGTTTATATTGGAGCAGGTTGAGTTTTAGGTTTATGAGGGCATCAAAATCCAATGTCCAGTGGGCAGTTAAATAAGAAGTCCAGGATATTCAAGGAGATCAAATTAGGTAATGTGTTAGTTTTAGGGTGTACAAGACATGATTAACCCATCAATCATTAGATCATTACATGTCTCTAGAGGTAAAATTATAAAGCAAATTAAAGGTAATAGTCACTTCTAAGATAGAGGGAAGGGTACAACACCAGGAGAGAATACCAAGTGTTTCTGAGTTTCTGACATTGTTCTATTTCTTGGCTCACATTATAGATTGCACAGGTATTTTCTTTATAAATGTTTGTTACACTGTGCATTTATGTTTATGCATTTTTTTTAGTTTATGCATTATATTTATCCAGATAAAAAGTTTTAAAGATGAACTTAAAATTATATTCTTTCCTGGTGAGTTATGGCCTGGTGGCCCTTATAATTTAGGAGTTTAAAAATCCTGGTTTTGTCTTTAAATATGTAAATCTTTATATTGATGTTCATTTGCAGGTGTCCATGACATTTAAAAAATATTCTTAGGGTTAACGTGGTTTTACTTATTTTTCTTTATCTCAGGAGTTGCCTTGCTAATGTTGTGAGCTCTAAAGTTTTTTGAAAGTATTATATTTTCTATGGTTTCAGGTTTTATCAGTTTGTTACTCTCTTCCAATTATATTTGTAAGACCCAAGCTTTTTCTTTTTCTTATTAAAGTGGCATAAATACCATTAAATTGATGAAATAGCTAAGTACAAAAATGTAGGTGAGTCTTTTGTCCTCTGTAATAACCTCCTTTGTGCTAGATTTCTGATTTGTTGGCCTTTATTGACAGAAGAAAATACATTCTGTGAACATGTCAGCCAAAGATAGCATTTACAGCTTCTAAATAATTAGGTATTGATTAATTTCACCAGGAATATATGGGCCACTTTTTCAAACATGTCCATTCTTAAAGATCATATAATTTCAACTAAAGAATTCAGAAAACAGAGCCTCAATTCTTAATAGCTAGCACCTATTGCCTATCTTCCACAATTACATGTGTGAGCTGCAATTGCCCCAAGGAGCACAAAGATGACAGTTTCAGTCTTGTTAAACTTCCTGGATCTTCATTATTACAGAGGTAGCTTTAGAAGAAAGGGGTTGCTAGCTTCCTTCTCCAAACTTTAATTTTATATTACAAATGAATATGCATTGAGAAATGTCCAACATGCAAATAAGATGTGATAAGCTACATACAATTAGGAAGAAATAATAGCAGACCCCAAATATTGGCACTCTAAAGTGGGAGAGATAAATATTTTTAGGCAAACATTCAAAAGATGGAGTTGATAGTTGCATCTTTGCTTGAGAAATATCCTTTCCATTAGCATGGTGTGTATTAGACAAGAAATTATATTCTATTTTCTATATTTTGGCTAGTTCTATCTTGAGACATATTGGGAATCATCAATAATAACATTTTGGTGATATATAGATAGAGACATATGTAGTTATAGATATACATATATAGATACATAAATAATAAGTAGTATAAGATATAGATATGATGTCCTCTTGCTAAAAAAAAATCCTAAATCTTTATACATCAAATAATGCTCAGCATGGTAGTGACTAAAGTGTTAGCCAGATGTTCAAAGATTCCTGTACCCTGAAAAGATTAAGGCATTAATACTTATCCCAAAGCATTCAGTTTAATAGGGCAGGAAACATATAAACAAACTTTTATACATCATAACAAAGCATATCTAAACACTGGTCAATATTATTTAGAAAATAATTCAGTGAGGAAAAACAATAGCAGTATCAAGACCGTAGGATCATCCAAGTTAAATTAAAATTAAATTAAAATTTATGATAGAAGCCATTTCTTCTTTTTTTTTAAATAAGGCCTGAAAACTGAGGCAAGCCTACCCCTGATAATTTCCAGAGTAGGATGGTTCTGAATGTCCAGCTACTTTTCCCTCCAAAGTAACTGGATTAAACAAACAAACAAACAAATAAATAAAACTTCTGATTAATATTCCTCCAAGGTTCTGCCTATTATTAGTACTGATTTCAACAAAGCTATACTAAAACGTACAATTTGGGTTTTGTAGTTTGGTATAGAGCATTAAGTTATCTAGAAAAACTTAAGTTTCTTTTAACGTTTAATTCTGAGGATGAAACGTTAAGAGTTCAGCATTGATTCATTCTTTCACTCATTCAACAAATCCTTACAGTGTGCCTCCTGTTCCAGGCACTTTTTCAGCCCTCAGGATTCATTAGTGAACAAGTCTAGTGGGGGGCAGAGACAATAAATAAGATATTCAAATAAATTATTTGTATATTATAGGATGATTAAGTAGTAAGAGGTAAAGTAAAACAGGGTAATGGGAGAGGGAGTTTGTGAGGCAAAATAATTTTAGATAGGGTGGCTAGGAGAGGCCTTCCTGAGAAATTTAATTTGGAAGAGAAGGAGTTAGTAGTGTAACTATCTTAGGGGAAGTAGAGCTGGGAGTGAGATGTTCGAGCTGAGGGGGGAGCAAAGGTCAAACGCTCAAGGCAATAGCTTTGGCTAGTGATTTCCAGGAGTTTCTATGATAACCCAGAGCTAGAAAGTTGTCAAGAATGATTATCGACCTCTCTTTTCCCATGGGACTGAGGAGTAATGGTATTGTATCGACAAGGATATGAAATTCTAGAGAGACTTGGAAAATAGTTGTTTTGATGTGCCTGAATCAGGTTTGACTCCCATGGCACAAAATTGTAACAGTCATGTATTTTCTTATTTTATATTACCCCAGAACCTTAGAGTGTATGGCTTCTGAAGGTGGGGGAAAAAAACTGAACAAGGCCTGGTAAGCCTTAACTCTATTCTACATTACAAAAGTAAGTTCAACACCAAAGAAAAATCTCTGGTGTACTAGAACTCATCAAAGTACCAATGTTTTCTGTTTGTCTATGCACAGAACTTATGCCTCACTTATTCATAAGGTACATCCTTAACTAATGACTTAACCAAGAAAGAATTACCGAGTTGGACATGCATTCTTTCCTTCATAGTGATCAAATGACCAGTATCAAAACTGCTGGTCAGATAGACTGAGAAAATCCACCAGAGCCTCTGCTGGCTCATAATGCGACTGTGATTCTAGAAAGACAGCCTTTAAAGATTGACACAGCCAGGTGCCAAGGTTCATGGTTTGGTGAGTGGAACATGGGTTAGATTTCAATCCCTTGCTGTACTTTCATGCACAACACAGCCTGCCCTACCTTGTGCACATCAACACTGATTATACTGATTCTTTAGGATCTAGAGCACAACATGTATCATTTGCCTGGGACATCTCCAAATGGGTAAATTAGTAAGAGGTGCTTATCGGTTTTAGAGTTAATATAGTCGGAAATTACTTAATGTTGTTCCCTTACTTCTTCACTTTTACTTTTATTTTCTTTAAGAAAAAGTTAATATGTTTTTTGCCTTCATTTCTGATTAAAATTTTGACATTTTTCACATATGAATGTTTTATATATATATAAAAAGGATGTGTTTTATTTGCATTAATACGTGGTGATTTCTTGTTATCCAATGTTTTAAGAATTTCAAAAATAGGTGTGTGTTTAAATTTGGTATATATTCAGCATATAGAAAAATAATGAAATGCTTAGCTTCAGTTTGGAATTAAATATGCTTTGATAAATACAGCCTGCACTACATGATGTGTAGTGTGCACTGCATGATGCGTGATACAATAAAGCTAAGGTACTGTTAATGAATCATTTTATATTGTGTATTACCTGAACATTTTCAAAGTCAAAACCTAGAATATTCTTTATATTTTTCTTGCATTAAATTTGCCACTGCCTTTGAAACTTCACCTCATATTTCATAGTTATGAATTAAACAAGGGACTATTTTAATTTCTTTTGAAAAATTTATTATGAGTTTGAAAATGCCTCTTCCTAATATTCTATTATATTCTTTGAGGGTGGTAGATACTTAATAAGGTACAAATATGGTAAATAAGTGAAAATCATAAGTTCCAGGTATATTATAAGGCATTTGTTTACACATACTGAAGGTGACATTGAACAGAGCTGTATGATTGATCCCTGACACTAGAGTACATTCTTTCTAATTTTCAAAGTGCTATGTATCCAAACAATGTGAAAGATCCTTTGTTTCCACTTTGTTTTATCCTAGTTAAATTATTATAAATAAAAGGGTCCTAGGTGCATTTGTAGCAACTGTCAGAGACTGAGTAATTTCTATAACTAAATTCCTTAAAACATATAGAATAAATTTGGTTTAAGAGTGAATTGTTGAATTTACTTATCTAGTTATATTGCTTTCTTGAGATTAATTTCTGTGCATAGATAATTAGTTCAAAATTCCCACTAATTTTTAAATTTCCTTTGTTCTCTGTGATTAACTACTGTAATTGTAATTTCACAAATAATTACTAATATGTGAATATTTTCTATTATATTGTCTAACATACACTACATTTGTATTTTTAAAAGATTATATTTTCTTCATGAATCACTGGCATTTGGCCCTATTTGTGTCAGCATAGAATTGTTTAAAACTTAACATCACTAAAAGGAGAGATTGAAAACAAAGAGGAAGAACATGGCAAAGTTCAAGACCCAAACCCAGAAAAAAAGGCATAAACACAGAAGGGCTAGGTAGCAACCCACCATCAAAACTGTGTATCACTGCAACCACTAAACACTCCAGACCCATCACACACACAACCACACTAGATGGTCACCACAACTGTCACGTCATCCCTCTCCATTTGCCTGTATTGCTACATCACTTGCTTAAAAGAAAAAGTCTCAGGTGTGAATATATGATTGCCTAGGCACAGGAAGAGTGATTCTGTCAGTTAGCTTGTGGTTAAAGGGGAGACCTTTTCCCTTTTGTTTTCCCATGTTAGGAATAAATAACACCTCCTTTCTCAGCCTGATTTCAGAGCCGATATAAAGATAGACAAAGTGAGCAGATGGAGTTTAAATATTGGTAATCATGGTTTAATTGTGTGGCAACAATGGGGTTTTAAATGCTCCACTCTAGAATCAGACATATTTGCTCACCTATGAAATATCAGAGCCACCTGTTACACCATGGCAGAGTGAAAAAAAATATGTGTGCGCTTTGCAAGTAGAAAATTCTTAAGGGGACATTGAGGAAGGGGCTAAGTTACACATTATGCTTAGCAAAATACCTATCATTTATTTTAGACCTCCTAAATCCTTTTCAGTTACAAGTTTTTTTCATGTCATTTAAACATCTAATATTTTTCCTTAACAGAATCTACCTATTTAGTCATTTTGTTTATAACTTCTTTTGAACTCTTCCATCTAATTATGTTTTGCATTATGTTACTTTGAAAGAATATCTCCACATACACACATGGTCTTTCTGAATTCAGGACTTAACAAGATTCCTTCAAATCATTTAGCTGAACTTTTCACTTTTCTTACTATAAATGAAGCTTCATGTATTTATTTGACAAACCTTATGCAGTCCTAACTATGTGTCAGACAAAATATGTAAACACACTCCAACCTTAACTCGTTTCTCCCTCAAAACAATTCTATAAGTTAAATTCTACTATTTTCATTTTCAGTTGAAGAACTAGAGGAACAGAGGGTTAAGTGATGGGGCCACAAGAGCAGAATTCAAGAGGGTGATCTGAGTCTTGAGTCCAAATTCCTAAGTATTCTGCTATACTGTCTAAAATTTGATAAATTTTAATAGAGAACATAGTTGCATTATCTGTGTTTATCATTTTCCCATTTATACACAAAGTAATGTTCTACTTCAGAAGGAACATTAGCTTTGTTAGTTAACATGCACCTAGAATTTCAAAGCATCTATTTTCTTTTCCTTAGCATAGTGAGTTAACTACAAATTTGGGTTTAAATTTGTTTGGCTGCCAGACTAACAATGACTCTTATCTGGCATTTCTCATTCTTACTCTTCATGCCTTTGGCCATAGCTCATCGATCCAAGTAGACAAAACTGACCAAATTTGGATCAATGGGATTATCTATTTTGGGAATTTTAAAATTAAAAAGGAGATGCACATAGAAAGAAATATTTGTTGGAGGTGAATTTTTCACAAGAGAAATGCAGGCAGAATATTCATTAGTTCCCCTGAGTTTCCCTAAATACTGTCTTTCCTTATCCTATTTCATTCTATATTTAAGGAGTTAGGTCTATTACAATAAGGTAAAAATGCTCTAAATCTCAATTACTACCAAATTAAAAAATAAAATGCATTACCCTCTTGAAGAAACTATAGAGATTAATGCTAGCATTGAACACTTAATATCTGCAAGTATATATCTTTTATTATGTTCAATTTTCCATTTTAACAAATAACAAAAACTTCTAGATATTAGACGTGCTTAGTTAAATTTAATCAAGTGGAGAATTTCATAAGGACTTTTTGTTCCATTTATACCCTCCTTGCTGGAGAAAATTTACAAGTTCCAATATTTGTAATGAACTTTATCATCCAAAGGCATTTTTCCACCATCTGAGGCATAAGAACTAACACAAACAGTTGTTTTTTCCTGATGAAAACACCCTTGTCCTTCTGTTTTGTGGATAGCTCATCCTCTGTCTCCACTCCACATGGAATTTGCTTGCTTCATTGTTAAAAAGGATGTAGTAGTCTACTAAGTTTATGACTGTTAGCCCAAAACACCTGGAAAGGAGGTAATAGCAATTACTTTTTTACATGTTTAATAAGACAGATGTATGACAGAGAATAATATACAGTAAAATATGTAATATTTTAGAAGCCTGAATATGACCATAATGATAGACACTTTGCTGCACTCTGCATCCCCTGCCATTAAGAAGGAAAACTATCAGATGGGCCACTTTAACTTAGAAGGAACATTTCTATACCTGACTTTTGTGATCTGTTCTATTTACCAGGTAACCCCAAAACAAAACTGCAATATTTTAGAGAGACATCAAATAATGAGAGTCTCTAGCTAGTTCAGTTCATAGCACAAGTACCTCTGACAATGGCCATTATGACCAAGAGAAACCAATGACAGTGAAGTTTCTGCAGCACATTTTAATAGAATAAGAGGCCTCTGGATTTTTGATGCAGAACTAGCAGACATGTCAGCCCAGCAAAAAAAATTATTCTCCAGTTTACCACTAGGCTCTAATGAGGACAAAATGACAATTGGTGACCAAGTGACCACACAACCTATTTCACCACCATAACTAGTCCATTTCATCCATTTAATCACATAATTACATTTCTTCAACAGCCCAACTTCTAGTGTTAAATTTTGCTCTCAGCCTAAGCCGGTCTTGAATGCATAGATATGTTGCATGAATAATTTGCTTATTGCTGATCTTCCTTCAACCCACAGTATATCCTTCAAAATAATTTTCTATGATTAACAGAAGCTAAAAAACCCAGACCTGATTTTAGATACTATTGTGAAGTATGGGAAAGTCTTAGGTTGAGAGTTTTAGTCTTATAATCCTTCTCAGGTTTGATCCTGAAAGAGAGTAAAGGATGGGAATCCTCCAAGCAGGCAGAACTTGGAGCAGGGTACTTTATTCATTTTGGAGAGAAGGATGACCTGATGCCTAGGTTTACACTAATTCCCTGGGAGAGACTAATAGTCTAAGACAGTCAGGGACTTGGGAAATAAATAAAAACAGGATTTATGAAGAGGCTTCTTAAATTGGACAAATAATTTAAGGTTTTTTAAACATGGAGTCAAGAAAACTTGCTCTATAGAAGTCATCTTCCTTTACCAACTAGTCAGTGTTTGCTCAAAGGACTCTAGGGAATGTGGGCTATGGGGGATTCCAATCCACGATGTCATCATAGGAAGACCCTGAACTCACCTCCTCCACAGATACATTAAATTACACCTATTTTTAGAAAAATTCCTCCTGACGAAGAATTGAGAGCCAATTGAATGGTTTCTGCCCAATAAGACAGAGAATGGCAAGAGAGATAGAGACATGGTGGTGAAGGGAAACCCTATCCCCAAAGTTGCGATAGTACTAAGGGTCGGGGAGCAGATCTGTCTGTCCTTGGGCCCAGAGATAAAGCAGTGATTTAAAAGGGCAACTAGTTAAGAGATCCAGCCCTAGACCTCTGCCAAATGGCAGAGGAGCTACTGGAACTCTCTGGGCCAGAGAGATTAAAGAGTGATATGGTTTTGCTTCCCCTCTGCCTTGAAAGTGTAGACTAGAGCAGGGTCTCATACCACACGTTGGCTTGCCACTTATCCAAGCCCCAGGTCACTAGCCCACATCAGCCTGTCATCCAGCAAAGTGGCCACAAGGAGGGACACACCAGGACACCACTGGTTAGCACTCACTATTGTTTCAGCCTTTGTGACAAGGTGACACAAGTGCAAAGCAACACAGAATACAACAGACCCACATTACTTTGCTTTCATATAGGCTGCTAGGGCAGCCTTGGTACAGATCATTCTGATGCCTTCCCACCGAGTCTGCTTCAGATCAAGCCACCCTGCCAGAGTGCTCCCTATTTGGAGTGCCCCAAAACACCTCCACCCACACCAACGTCAGCTCCAATCACCTGGCCAGAGCACCCCTGTACATGGGACATCCTGGCTGCTCCCCCTGCTCATGCTCATGTGCTCTCTCTCTGCCAAATCAATAAATAAAATATTAAAAAAGAAAAGAAATAATAACTACAATCTTCCATAACCTAGAGAAGAAAGTAGATATTCAAGTTCAAGAAGAACAGTTTCAAATAAAATGAACCCAAGAAGGTCAACACCATGACACATAGTCATTAAAATGTCAAAGGTTTAAGATAAAGAGAGAATTTTAAAAACAACAATAGAGAAACACTAAATTGTATACAAGAAAAACCCCATAAGGCTATCAGCTGATCTTTCACCAGAAATTTTGCAGGCCAGAAGAGAATGGCATGATATATTCAAAGTGCTGAAAGGAAAAATATAAAAAATAAAATTCTACAATCAAGAATACTGTACGCAACAAAGTTATCATTCAGAATTGAAGTTAAAGGAGTTTATTACCACTAAACCAAGTTTATAAGAAATGCTAAAGGGACTTCTTTAAGTGGAAAAGAAATGGCAGTAATTAGATGTAAGAAAGTTATGAATAGAAAGATGTAAAATATGAGAGCATATACATAAAACATGGAGGAGAGTAAAAAAAGTTTTTTTCATTTTGTTATTACCATTATTTTTTTTAATTTGAACTTAAATGACTATCAACCTAATAAAGACTCCTACACATTTAGGATTTTATATATTAACGTCATGGTAACCACAAACTCAAAACCTGCACAAAAAATAAAGAGAAAGAAAGCCAGAAATAACACTGTAAAGACTCATCAATCACAAAGAAAACAGGATGCAAAAAAAGAAGAAACAGAGAAGAACTGTAAAAAACAAGGAGGAAACTAGTCACAAAGTGGCAATAAGTACATATCTATCAGTAATTACTTACAATGAAAATGGCCTAAGTGCTCCAATCAAAGTGAATGGATAAAAAAAGAACATCTGTCTATATGCTGCATACAGGAAATTCATCTCCAACCTATAGACACATATAGACTAAAAGTGAAGGGATAGAAAAACATTTACCCTGCAATGGAACTAGGAAAAAAAAATAAAACAGGATAGCAATACTTATATAGACTTTAAATAGACTTAAAAAGAGAGTGTAACAAGAGACAAAGAAGGGTACTACATAATGATAATGGAATCAGTCCAACAAAAGGATATTAACAATTATAAATTTCTATCCACTCAACATTGGAGCAACTAAATACATAAAGCAAAGATTAAGGGACATATAGAGAGAATTTGATGTTATTACAAAACAGTAGGGGACTTTAACACACGACTAATATCAATGGTAGATCATCCTGACAGGAAATCGATAAGGAAACATGTCTTTGAACAACACATTAGACCATATGGACTTAACAGATATATACAGAACATTCCATTCAAAAACAACAGAATAAACATTCTTTTCAAGTGGACATGGGGAATTCTCCAGAATATATCATGATAGGCCACAAAATCAGTCCCAATAAATTCAAGAAGATTGAATTCATACCATACATATTTTTTGATATGTATGTACAAGAGAATGAAACTAGACATCAGTCATAAGAAAAAAAAAAAGGAAAAACAATACTAACACGTGGAAGCTAAACAACATGATGCTAAACAACAAATAGGTGAACAAAAAAATCAGAGAAGAAATTTCAAAAAAAATATGGAAACAAATGAAAATGAAAATTCAATAGTCATAGTTCTATGATGACTATGACTCATCATAGTTGATATGAGTCAACTATCATTGACTCATTGTTGAGAATAGTTCCAAGAGGGAAATATATAGCAATATAGGCTTACTTCAAGAAAGAAAAAAAGCTCGCATAAACAATCTAACTTTACACCTAACAGACTAGAAAAAGAACAAAGTCCAGGGTGAGTAAAGGAAAAAAGTAATAAAATCACAGCAGAAATAAATGACATAGAGATTAAAAAATAGTAGGAAAAAATCAATGAAATCGAGAGCTCATTCTATGAAAACATAAATAAAATTGATAAATCTTTAGCCACGCTCAGCTGAGAGAGAGAGAAAGAGGGAGAAAGAGAGAGAAGTACCTACATATATAAAATCAGAAAAAAAAGAGGAGACATAAACTGATACCACAGAAATACAAAAAATTATTAAGAGCATGCTACAAAAAATTACATGCCAATAAATCAGACAACCTAGCAGAAATGGATAAATTCCTAGAAGGTGTAGACTTCCACAATTGATCAGAAAGAAACAGAAAATTGGAACAGACCAATAACTAATAATGACATTGAAACTATAATAAAAAATAAAATAAAAGTCAAAAAATAAAAAAGTCCAGGTCCAGGTGGATTCACAGGTGAATTTTACCAAGCATTTAAAGAAGAGTTAACACCTATTCTCCTGAAACTCCTACAAAAAAAAAAAAAAAAAAAAAATGAAGAGGAAGAAAAGCTTCCAAATACATTCTGCAAGGCCAGAATTACTCTGAAACCAAAACCAGACAAGGACACCACAAAGAAAGGAAAATATCGGCCAATATCCCTGATGAATACAGATGCAGAAATCCTCACAAAATATTAGTAAACCACCTTCAAACCACATTCAACAATACATTAAAAAATTATTAACCACAAACCAGTGAGATTTATTCTGGGGGTGCACGGATGGTTTCAATATTTGCAAATCAACATGATACCTCATATCAACAAAAAAAAGGATAAAAATCATATGATCACCTCAATAGATGCAGAAAAAGCATTTAACAAAATTCAACATCCATTCATGACAAAGCGTGTTTAGAGAAAATATACCATGACAATAATAGCTATCTAGGAAAAACACAACAGTAACATATACAATGGGGAAAATTGAGAGCTTTTCCTCTAAGACAAGGAACAAGACAAGATGTCCACTCTCACCACTTTTCTTCAACATAGTCCTAGAAGTCTTAGCCACAACAATCATACAAGATAAAGAATTAAATAAGAGGCATCCACTTCATAAGGAAGAAATTAAAGTGTTGCTATCAGCAAATGGCATGATACAATATGTAGAAAATCCTAAAGACCTCTCTCCAACTATCAGAAGTGATAAGTCAGTAAAGTTGCAGGATACAACATTAATACCCCCAAATTAGCATCATTTTTATACAGTAATAACAAAGTAGCAGAAAGAGAAATTAAGAAAACGATTCCACTTACACTTGCACCAAAAAGAATAAAATACTTAGGAGTAAACTTAAACAAAGGGGGGGTGGGAAAAACCTATACTCTGAAAATCATAATACATTGATGAAAGAAATTAAGAAATTGAAAAGGACACAAACAAATGGAAAGATATTCCATGCTTGTGAAGTTGAAACATTAACATTGTTAAAATGTCCATACTACCCAAAGCAATCTACAGATTCAACACACTTCTTATTAGAATACAAACAGCATATTTCACAGAACTAGATCAAATCATCCTAACATTTGTAGGAAACCATAAAAGACCCTAAATAGCCAAAGTAATCTTGAAAAAGAACAAAGATGAAACAACACAATCGTAGATTTTGAGACACACTACACAGCTGTAGTAATCAAAACAGATGGCACTGGCACAAAAATAGACACATAGGTCAATAGAATGGAATAGAAAGCCCAGAAATAATTCCACTCTAATATAGTCAATTGATCTATGACAAAGGAGGCAAAATATACAATGAGGAGAAAATTATCTCTTCAATAAATGTTGCTGGAAAAACTGGATAGCTACATGCAAAAGAATGAAACTGGACCACTTATAAATACCATATACAAAAAATAAACTCAAAATGGTTCAAAGTCCTAAAGGTGAAATCTGAAACCATAAAAATTCTAGAGAAGAACCTAGGCAGTAATTTTTCTGACATCCTTCATAGCAACATTTTTCTGGATATGTTTCCTAAGGCAAGAGAAATAAAAGCAAAACTAAACTACTAGAACTACATCAAAATGAAAAACTTTTGCACAGTGAAGGAAATCATCAACCAAAAAAAAAAAAAAAAAGGGCAACCTACTGAATAAGAGAAGATATTTGCAAATGATATATCCAATATGGGCTTAATATGCAAAATATATACTGTACTTATGCAACTCAACACCAAAAAAAAAAAAAAACCCAAAAAACAATTAAAAAATGCACAGAGAAACCAAAAAAACATGTTTTTCTAAAAAAAGACATAGAAATGACCAACAGACACATGAAACAGTGCTAAACATCTCTAATTATCAGGGAAATGCAAATCAAAACCACAATGATATATCACCTTACATCAATCAGAATGGCTAGAATCAGTAGCACAAGAAATAATAAGTGTTCATATGGATGTGAAGAAAAGAGAACCCTCATACACTGTAGGTGGGAATATAAATTGGTATAGTCTCTGTGGAAAATCATATGGAAGTCCCTCCAAAACTTAAAAACAGAGATATCTTATGATCCAATAATTCCAATACTGGGTATTTACCCAGAGAAAATAAAAACATTAACTTGAAAAAATATGTACCCCTATGTTTATTGCAGCTTTATTTATGATAGCCAAGATATGGAAGCTATGTGTCCACTAGTAGACAAATGAGTAAAGAAGATGTGGTGTATATATATCCAATGGAATATTATGCAGCCATAAAAAGGGGTGAGATAGTGCCATTTACAACAACATGGATGGTCCTATATGGTATTATACTATGTGAAATAAGCCATATTGAGAAAGATAAATACCATATGATTTCACTCATAGGTGGAATCCAAAAAACAAAACAAATGAATAACCAAACATATAAGAAGTGGAATAAGACTTATAAATACAGACAACAAATTGATGGTTATTAGAAGGAAGAGAGGTTAGAGATGGGCAAAATAGGTGTGTGAGAGTGGGATATACAGGCTTCCAGTTATGGAATGAGTAAGTCACGGAAAAAAATACAAAGCATAGGGAATACAGACAATGATCTTTAAGTAGCACTGTATGGTGACAGATGGTAGCTATACTTGTGGGGAGCATAGAATAAAATATATAGAAGTTGAGTCACTATGTTATACACCTGAAATAAATGTAACACTCTATGTCAATCATACTAAAACAACAACAAAAAGTTAAGAAAGAATGTGACCATGATAGCAAAAGATAAGAGGATATCAGTGCAGTCACAGAATTCTTAATACCAGTAATAACAAAGAGTTGGTGTAAGTTAAATATTTATGTTATGGAGAAGGTAGTGATTCATCCTCATCTAAGTTATCTCTTAACTACCATGCCTCCACTTACAATATCTTCCATTTACTCACTGAATAACTTTTACTTTTGGCTTCTTAATACATTTTCTCTGAGAAACAAATTTACTTTACAGTTAGAAAGGATAATGGGGCTGATGTTTATGGAATTTTCTAGTTTTGACACATATCATTTAGGAAAATGATGCTTTAGAGAACAAGAGAATTTTCAACCCAAAATCTAGTTAATTAAACCTTTAAGTTGTTGGGAAGCTTCACATCACGATAAATGTTCCTAAGCAGCAAATACTGTATGACGTTACTTATTATAATATTTTGTGGAAATTAATAGGAATTAAAAGGTGGAATTTGAGGTGGTATTTTCCCAATGTTTACCTACCTGTCCACTACAAACTAGTTTAATTCTTATCTTCACAAATAAACTACAAGGTTTTTTGTTTGTTTGTTGTTTTAGAAATAATATTGCCTGACAGACAACTATTGTCACCAATAAAACAATTATGGTTCAAGAATCGAAAGTTAGACTGCCAACTAGAAATGTTGACCTTCCCTGGCATCTGTAATTGGTAGGGCTAGATTATCCTACAGGTTTTTCTTGTATGAAAATTCTCTCCTCTTATTCAAAAGAACAAGTCTTGTTGGGGGGAGTTAAGGATCTGAAGTTACCTCTTAAAATACTCTTATTAAAATCATGTTTAAAATAGTTTAGCTATTCCATCTACTCAAAAATATGTTTTAAATACCTACTGTATACTAGATACTATTCTAGTATAAGACATTTATCAGTGAAAAAAATATATGTATATGCCTACCCTTACAAAGTTTACATTCTAGCAGATCATAAGAAAATACAAACGAGGTCACATTCTATTAAAATAAAAAGGGAAGACAAAAAACAATTATATAGAGAGTACGATCTTATTAGAAAATAGTGAAAATGTCATCTTTAATTAATATTAGAAGAAAATACATCAATATATCAAAAGCATTTAATATCTAAGTGGTAGGTTATGATTAGTTTTAATTTTCTGTTTTGCCTCTCCCCAAGTCTGGAAACTGTCCTGAGAAGTGTGTGTGTGAGTGTCTGTGTATGTGTGTGTGTAGGGAGGCAGGACACAGAGATACTGGTCTTCCTAGCAAGCTTGCTGTTTCCTAGACTCAAAGCTATAGTCGATGGTATTGAAACAGAGTCAGGTATGGAGCTTCTGACAGGACCTCATCCCCTAATGCCTCAATCTATCCTAGGCAGAACTGAAGTGGGGGCTCACATATTATCATGCTCTTCATGAAATGCTCTCTCACACACGCACACACACACACTGTCAAGAGGACTGGCTCCCACAATGTGGTTATATGTAGGACATGTTCCCTGTCTCTTCCTAAGAGATCATCATTTCTTTATTGTCGTAACCAAATTTATGATTCTATAGAGTCCTTATAAATATCTGAAAATATACTATATTTCTGAATTTGTTTATTGGCTATCTTCACACACTATAGGCCCCATCAGGGCAGAGTTTGTCCGTTTAACCAGTGCTATATCCTAACACCCAAACAGTACCTGAAAGAGAATAGGTTCTTAATACATTGAATGAATTGATATGCTAACTCATTTCAATTTAATAATTTAAATAGTTCTGTCCAATAACTCTAACTCCAATGGCAAATTCTCCAGAAATTTTGTTCCCTTCCTCACTATCTTGATTACAAATTCTGCCCTTTCTTCCCCTTTCCCATCATCCCCTGGCCCAGACAAATTAGGCTTGAAGCTTTTTACTTTTCCTATGTAATATTTTCTTTCATTATGATTTCAGGGTTTTGATTAAATCATGCTAGTATACAGTGGCATAAGAGAGGAAAACCAACTTATAGGTGAGAAAATGAAAACTAAAATATGAAAATCCTATTATTCTCTGAATACTAGAAACTACACATAGTGATTGAGTTGACTTTCATTCTTAGACAACTATAAGATACTAAGAACAAACACAGAAGTTCTATAAACTGTAGCATACTCGGGTAGTGTATCATTAAATCATTTACAGTATCATGTGAACTTCACTGGCCTTTTTCAATCAGAATCAGGAGTTGTGCCACAGTGGATAACATTGAGGGCACAAGGGTATCATTAGGATTAGTTTTACTGCTTTTTTATCAGTCATCCAATCATGAAATTTCTACTCGCTATCTTTAAACTGTTTACAAATGTCAGTCTTGTCGTCCAGGGAATGGCTGTTGTTATGAAATATTCACTGTAACTGTCACATTTAACTGCCAATGACAGTAAAATGAAAGTCTGTCTTAATTACTGCCCTGTCTCATTCCTCATTTGCCATGCTCTTTCTAGGACGGTAAATTACACAGGGTCTCCATCCTCAAAAGAGTATGTGAAACATAAGGTGGTTATTGAGAATTCAGAGAAATACCTAAACATTTTGAAAACAGTAATATGGGCTAAGTTTTAAAAAAGTGTATTTAATGAGATCGCACTGGTAAGTACTGATTTATTTGATACAAACAAAATTAAATGACGTCTACTATATATTAAAAAACAAGAAAAATAAAGCATAAAGAAATTCAAACTTCCTTTTTTTTTTAAAGATTTTATTTATTTATTTGACACAGAGATCACAAGTAGGCAGAGAGAGAGAGGGGGAAGCAGGCTCCCCGCTGAGCAGAGAGCCCGATGCGGGGCTCGATCCCAGGACCCTGAGGTCATGACCTGAGCAGAAGGCAGAGGCTTTAACCTATTGAGCCACCTAGGCACACCAGGAAATTCAAACTTCAGAGCAAAAATATTTATCAAATAATTTATTTAAATAGAAGGAATTTCAAGTAGGTCAAATTTTATTTCTGGACATCTACAAATATTAATCCCTCTTCACGAAAACAATATGAAACACAAATATTTTAAACTATGTAAAATGGTTCCCATATAATCAAAGAGTAGACATATGGAAGAGAGGTAAATAACATCCAGTCACATAGAATTATTTCTTCAACAATTATGTCATCAACAGTATAAGATTGTTACATGGTCTACTGTCTAGGGGAAGCTCAAGATTAATTTCCTTTGTTTAAATTCATATTTTACAGTATTTCCCAAACTGTGGCTCAGTGCCAAGTACATAAGTGGGTTTCCATGCTAGAAGAGGTAGTTTGTAGTGACAGCGTTAAGGGCATTATAAATAGAACAGCTCAATAATCTTGGCTCACTTAGAAAATTCTCCCTCATGGTACACACTATTCTTTCTTTTCACATGGATCTACTATTAGATGGGCCTTGGAACTCTCCATCAGGTAGAACTCTTTCCTCACAACTTTGCACAGACTAATGGGATTAGAAAGAAATTTAGATGAAATAAGAAATATGGTGCCCATTCCCCCTTAATGAAATTTGCGTCATGCCTTGGTGGGGTAAGAATATATTATGATCTTTTTAATCTAATATTAAGCTCAAGTATGATGAAAATGAGTGCCAGTGAATGAGAAATAGCAAGTTATCAGAAGCAAGAAATAAAATTCTAGTCAAAAGGAAAAAAAAAAACAAAAAACAAAAACCTCTATTTTTAAAAGTAAGTTCCTTAAGTATTTCTACAGAAATAGGAAACTACTGAGAAACGTACTATGTAGATGGTGCATGTGGTCTCAAGTAAGGGTTAATGTTACAGTAGAATGAAGAACATAAGGTTCATTTTGAACACATCCAAATTGAACTTACAGTAAGGCCTTCTAGTGAGATGACCTGTAATTCTCTCACTGGACTGAAGATAGGGACCTGTAGCGTACAGTTGAGATGCAGCAACAGAAAACTAATAGGTGAAATAGTCAAGATAAAGTCATAAAAGAAGTTAATTTAGAGAGTCTGGGATCTAGTGTGTAGTTGGGGGCTGACAGAAGGATGAATATTATGCAGTAGTGAAGTCTTAGGAAAACGCATGTATTGACCAGAAACCTTTGTAGGATAATAGTCTTCTTGGATTTAGACTTCATACTACACATAAGCAATTTTTGGTAATGAAAGCTAGTGATTAAACATGTTATAAAAGGAGTTATGGATGCAAGAATGAGAAAAAGCAAAATTTACTATTTTTATGTTGCCCTTTATAGAAGATTTGTTGGACTCTAACAGGGAATAGTCAATCTTGTTACTTGGTTGTATAAATGAAATATAGCTTTAATCTATTTCTTTAATATTGATTTGTAGAGAATATATTTCTCCTTGCCTTTTATATTTTTTTTAAAATAGGATTTGGGATATAAAAACCAATAATGTTGTTACTTGTTATAACAATTGTATGAGAAAATTAATTCAAGATTAATAGTGGTATTCAAAGGAGGATGAGGTTGTATAAAAATAATTGTTTATCGATTTATTTTGATTTAACTACATAAAATAGCCATCTTAAATCTTCAGTTCAAATGAATACATTAGTTTTTGTTTTTCCCCAGAGTATGTGGAATTTTTAATATACTTTGAATTTAAAATGAAACTAAAAATGATAAATATTTTCTTCCATTTTAAAATATTTTATAATTTCATTGATGTCCAACGCCATTTGTCATGTTATATTCTAATGGTATAAAAATATAAGTTTTGATTGGTCTAAAATTCCTGCTGTATCTAAAAACACTATTGACTCATTTATAAGTCAATTGTCAAACATATATGTTTACCTAAACTGTTATAAATTTTTGTTTTGGCAAAGTATCCTCTGTCAATTGTAAATCTGCTTTAGTGAAATATTGTAAATGTCACATATTACATTTTCTGTCTTCCCAATCTCTACCCAGTCTCAAAATGAGGACATAAAATTATATTTCATTTTTATTGCAAAAGGTGCATAGATCAATAACTTGGAAGTTCATCAAAAAGCATTACTAGCTGGAAAACCTTACCTTGAAAAGTTCAATGAATCATGAACATATACAAATTCTCAGTCTTAAAAGGCTCCTGAGTGACTCAATACTTTTTCTCATTAGCCTTGCCTTTTATTAAGAAAATCATCAGTTTTATTAATAAGCTTATCTCTAATTTTATATTATAACTGGGACTCTCCGTGTTACCTTAATGAAAACACCAAACCCACAAATAACTCATATTTGGATAATGACTAACATGCATGGGAGTTTATTATGTGCCAGGCGCATTTCTGTGTATTTTACACATATATCTAATCACAGTGGTGGTCGAGAGCTTCCTCATTGACCATTTATTGCATCCAGCTGGAGGTTAAGTCACACTCTCTCTTTGGTTTTACTTATTTATTTATTTTTAAAGATTTTATTTATTTGACAGAGAGAAAGAGATCACAAGTAGGCAGAGAGGCAGGCAGAGGGGGCGAGAAGCAGGCTCCCTGCTGAGCAGAGAGCCCAACGCAGGGCATGATCCCAGGACCCTGAGATCATGACCTGAGCCAAAGGCAGAGGCTTAACCCACTGAACCACCCAGGCGCCCCTTTCTTTGGTTTTAAAGCCACTTTTCCTATCCACAATCTATTGATTAAATTACATCCCGACTTGGTAACTAAGAATTGGGAAATGATCCGTCTCATTGTTCATATGTTACTAAATGAAGATAGATCACAGGAGATCATTTCGATGCTCAGGTTTGAATATCCTGATGTATGGTGTTTTTTTGCTTAATTCTATTCATTTGGAGAATGTTATAAGACACAATTGCCTGAGCCTAGATATATGGATAATAGGCAAATGGTTGTTTCATTTGACCCTGATATTTAAAATATGCATATACCACACTCATCACCACTTCTTTCTACTGGTATCAATTAAAATGTGTCCACAATGTGATGAATGGATAAAGAAGATGAAGTATATCTATCATATATATATATATATATGTGTGTATATACAAATTATATACTATATAATTTATAAAATATATAAATTTATATATGTAATATTCCTATATATTACTCAGCCATCAAAAAGAATGAAATCTTGCCATTTGCAACATTGTGGATGGAGCTAGAGTGTATTATGCTAAGCAAGATAAGTTCGTCAAAGAAAGATAAATACCATTTGATTTCACTCACATGGGGAATTTAATAAATAAAACAGGTGAACATTGGGAGGGGACAAAAAAATAAAGTAAGATAAAAACAGAGAGGAGGCAAACCATAAGAAACTCTTAACTATAGAAAATAAACTGAGGGTTGCTGGAGGGGAGCTAGGTAGGAAGATGGGCTAAATGGGTGATGGGCATTAAGGAGGGCATTGTTGTGATAAGCACTGGGTGTTGTATTTAAATGCTGAATCACTTAATTCTACTCCTGAAACCACTATATGTTAATTAACCCAAATTTAAATAAAATCTTGGAAGGAAAAAAATGTCCACATTAAAAAATAATATAAAATAAAATGTGTCCACAATGGAAAATTTACCATGAGTTCTCCCTTGATTAGAAATGAAATAAATATCTGATATACTGAAGTGTAATAAACATAGTGTAAAATTCTATAGTAACTGCAGAATCTGGATTTACAGTTTTTAACCTTCATGTTTTTGTTAGCAGTGAGGAACTGGATGAATTATACAAAATAACAGGGAAACAGATTCCACAGGACTAAAGTTAACTGTGGGTTGAATAAGTAAAGCTGTTATTTTATAACTTTCTTAATAAAGTTATATAATACAGTTTTTGCAAATCCATGTGTAAGCATATGCTTATACATTTCAAAATGGTCTGTTTTCACATTTTTAAACATCAATGTTAGTGCTATGGAAACCACAGGAAAATTTCTATTATTTTCACAACACGTTGCTTGCCCAAAACAAGATAACAGAACACATTGCACTTAATTATAAATTATGATCCTAGCTTCATTTGATAGCAAATATCTATAGTATGAAATATCTATACATTTTCCATTCTAATATTCTATTCAATAAAGTATATTTACAAGTCCAAAATAAATGAATTTTTTAAAACTTTATCAATGGCAGAAAAATCAATGTGTTCATGATTCAAAAATTCATACTTAAGTAGTTTTAAGACAGGTGGGTAATAGAAAAGTAGCACATATACTTGTCTATTCATTTAAGACTAAGTCCATTTGAAGCATTCTTAGGTTGAGTGACCTTCGATGACTTGTATGTATAGATTATCAAATATCATAGTAGAAGTAACAGACCATGAACATTGTCTGATTCTTTTCAAGCTAAATAGTGCAGATAATTATAATTATTTTGGGTCTAGGGTCAAAAGAACATATCATCATTTTTTTGGTTTATTAAGGAATCTTTTAAAATAATAAGTAATATATCATTCTTGTCAGTAGGTTATAAAGAAATTAAATGAAGCTAATTCTGGGAGTGATTTTTAGTAGCAAGTTATCTAGAGCATCTTGCCTTTCATTCATATAATTTAGTCTACTAATGTAGATTTCATATTTTGGAACTACAGATGACTCCTTCAACTTATTTTATATTGTACTATAATGATATGTTCCACTGGATTTTTCTCCATTCAATGTACTAAGCCAATGTACTGTTTTGTACAAACTGTTAATGAGAACATTAGAAATATTATAGGAGATAAAATATAGTTTCTTTCTGTCAAGGTACACTTAACTCTGGTACACAAACAAAAACAAAACTAGCAGATGAAGAAAAAAGCTTCATTTGTGAAATTAATCAGTAGAGTCTAATATTAAAAATATAGAGAAAAGATACAGATTTTCAAGTAGCCCAACCTCAACTT
Source organism: Procyon lotor (assembly GCA_028646535.1). Classification (NCBI taxonomy): domain Eukaryota; kingdom Metazoa; phylum Chordata; class Mammalia; order Carnivora; family Procyonidae; genus Procyon; species Procyon lotor. The sequence continues at coordinate 34,961,488 of CM053605.1, forward strand.
CTGAGAGCACATTTATTTATTTTTATGAAATAATATATTTATTATTATAAAAATCCATGACATGAAATAAAAATTAAGAAATTTAAATCCATATGTTAAATATAAAACCCTTTCATCTACTAAGAAATAAAGCAGGTAAATATACCTTTGAAGACAAAGCACTGACAGGGCACGATTATCACCAATGGGAATGTAATTGGTATACCTTTACTGGAAAGCAGTTTGCCAATTTACATCAAAGGATTTAAACATATTCATAACTGTTTTATAAAATACTCTGCTTTGGGTGTCTTGATTTATGAAATAATTTAAGATATGAAGGTAATAAAATAATGAAAACATCTAAATGCTCAGTACCACATTGGGGGAATGTCTAGATTAGAGACATAAGGATTGGAAAATACCTTGACTATAATATTAATTTTAAAAACAGGTGCAATAAAAAGGTTATATACAACAATATCAACTGTGTAGAATGAATGGAAAAACTCAAGAAGATATGAAAATATTAATAGTGCTTCCTCTTGAGTGGTGGTTAAGAATTGTGTTTTTTATTTCAAATTTACTGTTATTCCCAAATATTTCACACTGATTACATATGACTTTTTATTAAAAAGTAAACTACATCAAAGCACAAAGAGAGTGACAAGAAATAAAATAAACTGGACATTGTCAAAATTAACACCTTCTGTGCTTGAAAAGACCACCATTAAAAAAGTGAAAAGATAACCCACTAAACTGGGGAAGATTTTTCCAAATCGTATATCCGGTAGGGGCTTGCATCTATAATATATGATGAATGATTACTACTCGCAATGGTCAAACAACCCAATTATCTGAATAGACATTTCTCCAAAGAAGAGATACGATTAAGACCCGAAAAGATACCCAGCATCATTAGCCAGCAGGAAAAGTAATAAAAAACCAAAATGAAATACCACTGAACACTCACCAGGATAGCTATAATCAAATAGAGACTTAATAAAGTGTTGGTAAGGATGTAAAGAAATTAGAACTTTTATACACTGTTGCTGGTAATGTAAAATGGTACGGCTACTTTGGAAGATCATCTGGAAGTTCCTTAAAAATATAAATATAATCATTGATTCCACTCCTGAGTCCATACCCAAGAGAATAAAATGCACAAAAAATGGTCATACACAAATGTATATAAAAGCATTATTCATAATAGTCAAAAAGTAGAAACAAAGCAAAAACCACCAAATGATAAATAAATAAATAAATAAATAGATAAATAAAATGCAGTATAACCATACAATGCAGTATTATTTGACAATAAAAAGAAACGAAGTATTTTTTTTTAAAGATTTTGTTTATTCATGGGGGGGGACACAAGCAGGGGGAGCTGCAGGCAGAAAGGGAGAAACAAGCTCCCCACCAAGCAGGGAGCATGATGTGGGGCTCTATCCCAGGATCCTGGCATCATGACCTGAGCTGAAGGCAGATGCTTAAACCGACAGAGCCACCGAGTGCCCCAGAAATGAAGTATTGACACATACTACAAGATGAATGAAATTTGAAAATATTATGCCAAGTGAAAGAAGCCAAGGAACACATATTGAATGATTCCATTTATATATGAAATGCCTAAGAGGAAAATCTATAGAGAAAGAAAATAGATTAGTGGTAGCCTAGAGCTAGGGGGAATAAAAAAATTGGAAGAGGATCACTAAAGGGGTTATGATTCCTTTTTGGGATAATAAAAATGTTCTATAATTGATTCTAGTAATGGAAACACAATTCTGTGAATATATTAAAACTCACCTAATTGGACACTTTAAATGAATATTATATGGTATGTGTATCTCAATAAAACTCATGACAAAACCAGTATGATATTAACTATACGAAAGAAATACAGACATAACAGGATAAACTGAAATATACTAATTTTATAATAAAGGTTAAAACCTAGAAATTAGTTGGCAGTAGATCCGATGGACACTTTATATTTGGAACCCAGAAATAAGGACCTGAAGGGATAGGGTAGACGAGTTTGTCCACACCAGACACACAATAAGGGCAGGTACAGCAAGGAGGGGAGGCTATATAAGGAGACTACCATTAGTTACTAACTGCAGTGTTTTATGAATTTATATTATAATATTGATTATCTAATGCAATACACTGTCAAGTGCCCTATTTTTTCCACTTTATATAAAGAAAATATCTCATTAATTCTTCTATCATTCTGGCATCATACACTCAAGAAATTGACAAAGAGTGGAAGACAGGTGACATGAACAGTTTTTCAAAGAAATGATCATGAGTTGAAATTCAGGATAATGCCACCTTAGAAGGACTGATGTGAGAATTCCAAATCATCTTGATAGTGAACCAGGGAATCATCCGGGCACAGTTATAATAACTATGGCCTCTCTCATTTATTAATTACTTACCATAGAACACACATTTTGCCAAGCACTTAACATGTATTTCTCATTTTATATTTAACTAGCCAATGACTCAGAAATTCTCTCCAGTTTACTAACAGAGTGAAACTTATACACTTACCAAGCTTTCACAGTTAGCAATGACAGAGCTCTTTTTCAAGCCCAAGTCTTTCTCATAGAAAAATTCCTTGTCAAATATTAAGCTTTCACAGGGAAAAAGACAGGGCTTGACAGAGGACAGAAAAGTAAATAACTACTGGTATTAAATATAGTGAAAACTGTATATATTGGGTCAGAAAGTACCAAGAGCTAACTTTTTACTGATCAGCTTCACTAAAGACTAAGTATTTTTCAGTGTATCTAAAGATAAGCCCGTGGACTAGAGTATAATGATTAAAGTCCCTCTCATGGGATATTTCTATTTCCCACATAATCCAGAGAAACAATTTACCTAGAATTCACTTTGCTGTTGTTAATCCAAATCTTACTGAAGTGAAATTCATTCTTTTTTCTTTGTAAGAAAAAAACCATTTAGCTACAATTAATTTTAGTTATTTTATAATCATTATTCCCAGTTTTATCTGATTTGATCATTAGAGATAAGATAAATGACACAGATTTTACAATAACTGATACATACTTCAAACAATAACCTTTTTAAGCACTGTCTTCCTTTTATCTTTGAGAAATAAGCATTCCAAGATTATTCCTTCACCTTGTACAACATTTTTGTGTGGTAGCAGAAGTATCACTGAAAAAAAAAAAAGTATTGAGGCCACATCAACATTGTTGGGTTTTCATGAGCTTTAGAGAAGTTAGTTTTGCCCATAAATAAATTTGAAGAATGAGATAATTACACCATCTTGAAGCCTTACAATGTAAATTAATCTAGATAGTAGTCAGAGTCCTTTAGTTAGAAAGAACAATGATGGACATTGGGTAGGGTATGTGCTATGGTGAGTTCTGTGAACTGTGTAAGACTGATAAATCACAGACCTGTACCCATGAAACAAATGATACCTTATATGTTAATTTAAAAAAAGAACAATGAAATAAGCATACATTTTACAGAGTGGTAACATTTTCAAAACCTTATTTTGGTAATGTCAACACAGAGCAAAGATAAAACTTCAAAATTTAACTCTTTCAACTAAATCTGCATTTTATCAGTCAAGTAACTTTTATTAGAATAATAATTGCTACCCATATTCTCTGAGCAAAAAGTAGCCCTCTCCACACTGATATGAATGTAAAAGAAAGTAAGACAGAGGTGTCTGGAAACAAGTGTATGCTTTTCAGATTGTCAAACCATCTGGATTTTTGCAACAATAAATCCTTTTTTTTTGCTTATTCTCTTGTGTTTGCCTCTAATTTTCTTTGAAATGTGAATCAAAAATCACTGACCACACAGTACTTCTTTATTCTCCAGACTTTGATTTTCTTCTCATCTTAAAATGAAAGGAGTTTCTATCAATGAATCTGAGTGCTTTTTCTTAAACATTAACTAAGCTATTCATTATGAATCAAAAATGTCACTTGATTTCTTCTGCTATACATATCTAAATATACAAACATATTCAATGTTTGAACTCAGAGTTAGTTAATTATGTTAAAATTAGTAGAGACATTTTTTTTCAACATTTTGTACCCTCTAACAACTTAAAATACATATATAAATCTCACTAACATTGTGACATAAACTGTTTGGTTTGCTACATTGATCCAATCAGGAGATCAGAATAGATATGCTTCAAACAGATTTTACTGTTTCCTAAGTGAGACATCAAAACTTCTTACTTCATGCTGTCTTAAAGGTAGTAGATATAGGCCATACCATAAAATTACACTTTGGTTTGTTTTCCTTCACTCAGTTAATAAAAATTTAGTTTCCTCCAAGTTGAATACATTATATGAGGTTTTTTTGTACTATATGCCTTTTTTCTCAAAAAATGTATGTTATTTTTATTTTTATCTTATTTTTATTTTTTTAAAGATTTTATTTATTTATTTGACAGAGAGGAGAGAGATCACAAGTAGGCAGAGAGGGAGGCAGAGAGAGGGGGAAGCAGACTTCCTGCTGAGCAGAGAGCCGGATCCAAGACTCAATTCCAGGACTCTGAGATCATGATCTGAGCTGAAGGCAGAGGCTTTAACCCACTGAGCCACCCAGGCACCCCAAAAAATGTATGTTATTTTTAAAAAGATGGCCATTACGATTTGTATAATACTATTCCTCCTTAACAAAAAATAAATACCTTTTTATAACACTTGAAAATGTTAATCAATTTCACATGTTGCACAAAGTCCATTGCATTAGTTATCTATTGCTGTCACAATAATTTACCACAAACTTAATGGTTTAAAACAAGACAGATTTATCATTATATTTTAATCTTATTTTACTTTTCTGATGTTGAACTGTCACTGTCCTCCCAGAAAAGCATTGTTTTGAAGAGATATTGTGATCTATATGTGGATACATTTTATATCAGTTATTTGAGTCATTTATTGTGTGAAATTTTTAACAAGATGTAAGATAGTGAGATATTAGCTTTAATAATATTTGAGAAAATTTGTGAAAAAGAGGAGAGCAGCTTTTCAGTCAGAAGCTAACAATAGCTATGACTATTTTTGCTGCAAGTTGACTTGGCATTCCCAACTAAACCAAGATGTTCTTCTGTTGAACATAAACAATTTCATAAAACCATTAGACAAGATTATTCTCTAACTATGACAGAGCAAGACAAAAATAAGACCAATTTATAATCAAATACGAGCACAAATATAAGCAATGCATTGTACAAACCACAGGAATGTTCAAACAACTCCTTTCTCAGCTAAAGCAAATGACTGTTGCTTTACAAAGTGTCACTTCAGACTTGCTCAATTCTTACCACTTTTTAGACAATTAAGATACTCAATAATAGAATTACCTTTATTTCTTAATGCCATTCAATGAAAGCAAAACCTTGCTTTCTTGAATCCTGCTCAAAATCTGATAGCACCTCACACCAGTCAGAATGGCTAAAATTAGCAAGTCAGGAAACGACAGATGTTGGCGAGGATACGGAGAAAGGGGAACCCTCCTACACTGTTGGTGGGAATGCAAGCTGGTGCAGCCACTCTGGAAAACAGTATGGAGGTTCCTCAAAAAGTTGAAAATAGAGATACCCTATGACCCAGCAATCGCACTATTGGGCATTTACCCTAAAGATACAAACGTCGTGATCCGAAGGGGCACGTGCACCCAAATGTTTATAGCAGCAATGTCCACAATAGCCAAACTATGGAAAGACCCTAGATGTCCATCAACAGATGAATGGATAAAGAAGATGTGGTATATATATATATATACGATGGAATACTATGCAGCCATCAAGAGAAATGAAATCTGGCCATTTGCAGTGACATGGATGGAACTGGAGGGTATTATGGTAAGCGAAATAAGTCAGTCTGAGAAAGACAATTATCACATGATCTCTCTGATATGAAGAATTTGAGAGGCAAGGCGGGAGTTTGGGGGTGTGGGGGAGAGAAATGAAACAGGGAGGAATGGGGAGGGAGACAAACCATAAGAGACTCCTAGACTCATGAAACGAACTAAGGGTGGCTGGGAGGTGGGGGGGGTAGGGATAGGGTGCCTGGGTTGTGGACATTGGGGAGGGTATTTGCTATGGTAAGTGCTGTGAAATGTGTAAGCCTGACGATTCACAGACATGTACCCTGGGACAAATAATACATTATATGTTAATAAAAAAAAAAGCAAAAAACAAAAAATCTGATAGCACAATCCCAATCTCTATAATATGCTTTTGATGAGATACCTCATGTGGCATCTTCCCTTGTTGTAAGGAATCAAGAACCCAATACTGTTCTAGTACAGGTGTTTTCCTGATGGTTATAGCTGCCAAATGATGACTTCTGCCATTTACTATTATCTACCTATGCATAATTTGATGTTTTATAGGACTATAAGTAAGAATGAATAATAAATTTATGATATGGCATTCCTTTTGATAAAATATATAGATATATTTCTTCCATTATTTTCAGTTTATTTTGGGATAAATATGTAGATTGGATAGATATGGTACTACCATACTACATATGGTAGATGTATGGATGATAGATGATATATGACAAAGAGAGATAGGTACATGGATAAAAGATAGATGATAGATAGATGATAGATGGAAATATTACTTGTGCTAGAAAATATACTACCACCAAAATTACTTTGGTAGCAATTTTGACTATTTTAATTGACAATATTCAGCATTAAGCCTTGAATATCCCTATAACTAGTTTGTAATATCTACCACAATTATTTTTATTATTATTTTTATACTAGCTGTATCTTATATGCATTTTTATTTTTATATATCAGATGACCAATTAAGCTTATTTAGCCATACATATATGTTGGCTTTGATAATGTAAAGAATTTATTTGCTTGGAAATTTATTCTAGTCTCACACTGAACTAATCAAAATGACATTGATTAGCTTAGATTAATGGCTGGCATTCAAAATGTTCTTTTACATCAATGAAAGACATTTTGAGTTTTATGAAGGTACTGTGGAGAAAGACAACTTTATTTTACCTGTGAATTTCCTAAGAACTAAGAGCATCCCATCCCCCACCTGTTTTTCTCATAACCCTAAGGTTTATGTCAGGGACTAGAAATGTTATTTGATCTTTTTTTAAAAGGATTTTTTTTAAAAAAAGGACTTCATTTTTGCCTGATCCAAAATAACAAATATAATACTTTTTTCTATGTTAACAAATAAGAAAAAGCAAACAATATTAGGGTACCTTATTTACTAGGAAGGGAAAATGCTAACAATGAGAGATAAGCAATGGAACAATATAAAAATAAAGGTAATTAGTAAAAAGGACATATTTGGGGCATATTTGATCTATTTCCCTTTACCTCCATTAAGAATTATGAGCTTTTAGAGGTCAGAGATAATTTTTTTTTTTTAAGATTTTATTTATTTATTTGACACAGAGAGAGAGATCACAAGTAGGCAGAGAGGCAGGCAGAGAGAGAGGGGGAGCAGGCTCCCCGCTGAGCAGAGAGCCCGATTTGGGGCTCGATCCCAGGACCCTGAGATCATGACCTGAGCCAAGGGCAGAGGCTTTAACCCACTGAGCCACCCAGGCGCCTCCAGAGATAAATTATTTTAATCTGCAAATATTATGATGAATTGAGTTCAGATAGATGATGCATGAAACAGATTGAACTGCAAAACATAATGAAAAGTGGAAAAAAATTCTATTCATGCTAAAATGCAATTGCCATTAAATAACTATCCTCTTTGTAGGCTCTTCTGTAAAATTAAGCATTCATTGAATTCATAGTAATTCTTTGTCATAATATCTGCATATGTATGTCTACTTTTCGATTTCTGCCTCTCCCTCTCTCTCTCTCTCTCTATGTGTGTGTGTGTGAGTTTCTATAATAGATGAGTTAAGGACTGATACAGTGAGAGGGAGAAGATAATATATATTTCAAACAAGGGATATTGTGACTGAATTTGGAAATGGCAAACTGAGGATGATCCTCCCAGTACTACACTGGATCTGTAACTAATTATGTGACTTTTTACAATTCACTGAAGATCTGTGGATCTATAATCCTCACTTATAAAATGGGAATAAAAATATATTCAGTGTTCAATGTTGAACACAATGAGGATATATAATAAAATATTACATAGCATTATATGATATAGAAACACACTTAGACAAGGTATTTTAAAATATTTCTCAATCTTGTATTTTTTCTACTAAATTTTTTACATATTTTGAACTCAAAAACTGTAACTACATTAATTCATAAACTGTAACTACAAATTTGTATGGATATATTTTCAATACATCCATGAGTGGTTATATTAGATAAAACATATATCCACATAGGAGAAGCTTTCAAGAAACTGTGCATAACATATTCTCTTCATTAACAAACATATCTTGTGAGTCGTTCTTATATTAGCAGAAAACTAAAGATATTTATATATTTATTATTATTAATTTAATAATTCAAATTTGTCATTCTTTCCTCTTGGGGAAAAGAGAAGAGCCCAGTAGATTAGAATTTATACAGGACATAAAAATAGTTTTATCAATGGAAAATGCAAGATTTATCACTCTTAGAGACCTGAGAATTGAGCAAAGTTAAAATGTGAAAGAACATGTATCATTACCTAATGTTCTTTGGAGAGAAAAAAATCTAGTCCTATTCAATTTTCATTTGATCGGGCATTTAAGAAGGAATATATGAAATGCTACATGGAAAAAATATTCATACTTTGGACTTGGCTTTTTTATAACAGCTTAAGAAAAGAATAGATCCTTTATTCCTGAGTAAATGGGCAGGGTAATTGAAGTTATAAGATAGATGAAGGTTACGTAGAACTAAGCCCTTGGGAAGATATGTTCTCACATTAACCAGAACTTTGAAAAAATAAAAGATAAATAAATGAAATATTTAAGTGAATTCTTCCAGTATCCAAGAGTGAAGCAAAAAGTTTCTACTTAGTGAGATAAATACTATTCATACAAGTCTAAAATTCTTGGTCAACATATTTTGCAGATACATTGAAAAAATAGGTACATGATTATCGAAAATGCAGGGCTTTTTTTCTAAGTCTAGATGCATGAATACTCACTATACACATATTTAAAATACAATTGGACTTTTTAATTATAATTTTTGTTTGTATATTTTAGTATAGTTTACACACAATTTACATTAGTTTCAGGTATAAACATAGTGATTTGACAAGTTTATATATTATGCAATATTCACAAGTATAGATACCATCTGTCCCATTATATCACTATATTATTGACTGTATTCCTGTGACTCACTCATTCCATAACTGGAGGCTGTTTCTTCCCCTCTCTTTCACCCTATGCTCCACCTCTAGCAACCGTCAGTTTGTAATCTGTATTTGCAGTTATGATTCCACTTTTTTTTTATTCATTATTTTTAGAATCCGCGCATGAGTGGAATCATATGATATCTTTCTTTCTCAGTCTGACTTATTTCACTTAGCATAATACCTTCTAGGTCCATCCATGTTGTCAGAAATGGCACAATCTCATACTTTTTAGTGGCTGTATAATATTTTATAGTGTAAATATACCACATTTTTTATCCATTTATCTATTGATGGACACTTTGGTTGTTTCCATGTGTTGCCTATTTTAAATAATGCTGCAATAAACATAGGGTGCATCTATCTTTTTGAGTTAGCGTTTTCACTTTCCTAGGTAAATACCCAATACTGGAATTATTGGATCACACTGGATCATATTTTTAACTTTCTGAGGAAACTCCATGCTTATTTACAAAATGGCTATTCCAATTCACATTGCTAACAGTGCATGAAGGTTCCTTTTACTCCATATCTTCATCAAAACTTGTTGTTTCTTGTCTTCTTGATTTAACCATTCTAACAGGTGTGATTGTTGTTTTGATTTGCTTTTTCCTGACTATGAGTGATGTTGAGTATCTTTTAATGTATCTGTTGGCCATCTGTATGTTTTCATTGGAAAAATATCTATTCAGGTCCTCTGCCCATTTTTTAATTGAATTGTTTGGCTTTTAGGTGTTGAGTTGTGTAAGTTTTTTTTTTTTTTTAAGATTGATTCATCTATTTTAAAGAGAGAAAGCATGAGCAGAGGGGAGAGCAGGTGAAGGGAGGGGGAGAAAGAGAGAGAATTTCCAGCAGACTCCCCACTGAGCATGGAGCCAGACATGGGGCACAATTCTATAACTCTGAGATCATAACATGAGCAAAATCAAGTCAGACACTCAACTGATTGAGCCACTCAGGTGCCCCTAGTTGTATAAATTCTTTTTGTATTTTGGGTATTAACCTCTTTTGGAGATATCATTTGTAAATATCTTCTCCCATTTAGTAGGTTGTCTTCATTTTCTCAATGGTTTTCCTTGCTGTATAGAAGCTTTTTATTTCGATATAGTCCCAGTAGTTTGTTTTTGTTGTTTCCATTACCTGAGGAGAGATAGCTAGAAAAAATGTTGCTATGGCTGATGTCAGAGAAAGTAATGCCTGTGTTCTTTTCTAGGATTTTTATGGTTTCAGGTCTCATGTTCAGGTCTTTAATCAATTTTAAGTTTATTTTTGTGCACGGTGTTCGAAAGTGGTTCAGTTTCATTCTTTTTCATGTAGCTGTCAGTTTTCCCAGCACCATTTATTGAAAAGAAACACATTGTGTTTCCCCATTGTGTATCCTTGCCTCCCTTTTCCCCATTGTGTATTCTTGCCTCCCTTTATCATAGATGAATTTACCATATAATTGTGGGTTTATTTCTTGGGTCTCTATCCTGTTCCATGGATTTATGTGTTTATTTTTGTGCCATATTGTTTTTATTACTACAGATTTGTCATTAATGATTTCCTCCCATTTTTCTTTGTTTTCTTTCTGTAACTCATAGTCTTTGGACATTGACAAAGAATTAATTATTATACCTTTTATTTCCTGTTTTCCATTTTCCACATCCTTCTTCCTAGGAGATTTCCTCAATTTATTCTGAAAACTCTTTTGAGTTTTTAACTTACATCATTTTAATTCTAATTTTGAAAAGCTTACTTTTATGTTCCAGATATTTTTTTTTCAATAGCAACCTATTGTTGTTCAGAAATGCAGTAGATTCTTTTTTTAAGATTTTATTTATTTGACAGAGAGAGAGAGATCACAAGTAGGCAGAGAGACAGCAGAGAGAGGCGGAAGCAGGCTCCCTGCCAAGCAGAGAGCCCCATGTGGGGCTTGATCCCAGGACCCTGAGATCATGACCTGAGCTGAAGGCAGAGGCTTTAACCCACTGAGCCACCCAGGCACCCTAGGAATGCAGTAGATTCTTTTATCTCTCAAAGATATTAAAGATTTCATATATCTACACAATTTTTGTTTCTTCCAAGAGCCTTTCTGATTGATTCCACAGATGTATGAATATACTTTACCATGAGCTCATATTTTAAGGAAAAGACACTGAAAAGTGGGTTGAAGGTTCTATGGCCATGAGTAAGATTTATCAAATATGGAGTTTAGCATAGGGTAATCTGGCTGAGCTTTGTCATTAAAGACATAGCAATTTAAATATATTCAGGTATCTTCTTGAACTATTCAGATTTCCTGGAAAAGATGCTTCTACTCTCCCGCCTGAAGGGTTTAAGTCTGGCTGATAATATCCTATAAGCCCAAAGAGGAAGAAGACAGGTATATCAACACTTAGGAAGTAAATTCTCATTAAATTCAATGGCACTTGACTTTTCCTAAATTAGAGGTCTTATCTTTTATTTTTTTCTATGGTGATTTTTCTAGTTTTCCCATATGGAAATGAAAAGCCACCTATATTAAGCTATAAAATCTACACTTAAAAATTTAATAAGTAGTGTCTGCTACAAAAAAGTATAACATTTTAGTTCAGAGAAAATTTTAATATATAAACAAACATTGTAGGTATCTATTTTTTTAAAAGCAAATCATATTAATAGTGAATGTAGGAGATTTCCTATTAAAGTGAAAAGACAAAGAGGTCAACTATCATTATTATCCATCAATATCATGATGGTCTTAGCCATTACAATAAAACATAAAAAAAAGAAGGTTGTCTATAGGAACACATGGGTGTCTCAGTCCATTAAGCATCTGCCTTAGGCTCAGGTCATAATCTTTAGGTCCTGGGATCCAAAGCTGTTTTGGGCTTCCTGCTCAGTGGGGAGTCTGCTTCTGTCTATTTTTCTGTCTCTCTGTCATTCTGTCTCTGCCCCCCTCACATCTGTTTCCTCTCTCTCTCTCTCAAATAAATAAAAATTTTAAAAAATTGCCAAAAAAATGTTACTTGATTATTGAAACAATGAAAACAAAGAAAAAGGGAGGCAAAAGGCAAATAAAATTAATTTATATTTATGTATCGCAAATCTTACTCTGTGCTAAAGATTTATCAAGAAACACATGAGAGAAAATAATTTGGATTCAATGGAAAAAATCTAGTTGAGAAATAAATTTTATTATATATAAATAGTTAAAAATAGAGTTCAGTGGAGTGAGAGTAGTTTTTATAGAATATTTAAGAGTTAAAAGTTGACATGCATAGCAGTTGGTTATATAACAGGTATAACAGAGGGCATGCCAACTAAGAAAATGAGCAAAAGCAAAACTTCAGAAATAAAGTGAGCACAATACTAGGGGAAGAAGGCAGGTGGACTTCTGTACTAAATAGTATAGAATGTTGCTACTAGGTCGCCTGGGTGGCTGGTGGCTTAAAGCCTTTGCCTTCGGCTCAGGTCATGGTCTCAGGGTCCTGGGATAGAGCCCCGCATCGGTCTCTCTGCTCAGCGGGGAGACTGCTTCCCCCTCTCTCTCTGCCTGCCTCTCTGCCTACTTGTGATCTCTCTCTCTGTCAAATAAATAAATAAAAAATTAAAAAAAAAAGAATGTTGCTACTAAATAGGAATAAATTTGCATATATAAGATATAATAAAATTAAGCAGAGTAGATTAGGTTTTTCATGTTATTTGTCCTTTAGCATAAAAGTGATGTTTAATCAATATTGATTCATTAGCAATGTGGAGAACAGGTAGGTAAAATTTGATATAGAGGTATTGGTATTAAGAGCAAGGTAAAGAAATTTCTGGTTAAAAATGGCACCTGAATGTTTATAGCAGCAATGTCCACAATAGCCAAACTATGGAAAGACCCTAGATGCCCATCAACAGATGAGTGGATAAAGAAGATGTGGTATATATATACAATGGAATACTATGCAGCCATCAAGAGAAACGAAATCTGGCCATTTGCAACGATGTGGATGGAACTGGAGGGTATTATGCTAAGCAAAATAAGTCAGTCAGAGAAAGACAAGTATCACATGATCTCTCTGATATGAAGAATTTGAGAGGCAAGGCGGGAGTTTGGGGGGTTGGGGGTGAGAAATGAAACAGGAAGGGATGGGGAGGGAGACAAACCATAAGAGACTCCCAGACTCAA
>CM053605.1:34992080-35029648 GCA_028646535.1 Procyon lotor
ATGAAGGAAGGAAGGGAAGGAAGGGAAGGAAGAATAAATGAAAGGAAGAAAGGAAGGCAGAAGGGAAGAAAAAAGAGTGTAGGCTTTTGGTGACCAAAATTCATTTAAAATACAAATTTGATATTTCTAATCTTCTCTGGAACATTGCAAAATTAGGAAAGACAGAACACAGATCCCAGAGTCATAGTTTTTTTTTGTTTTGTTTTGTTTTTAAAGTCATTAATTATAAGAGTCAGCCTGGAGGGGTACTTGGGTAGTTCAGTTTGTTAAGTGTCTGACTTCAGCTCAGGTCATGATCTCAGGGTCCTGGGACTGAGTCCCACATCAGGCTCTGCACTCAGCAGGGAGTCCACTTGTCCCTCTTCCTCTCGCTTTGTCCACCCCCCCAACTTGTGTAATCTCGCTTTCAAATAAATAAATAGACTCTTAAAAAAATACATAATTTAGCCTAGAAAAGATCTTCTGGATCTCACTCTAGGCAAAGAGTTCTCAGACTTGACACCAAAAGCATTATCCATAAAAATAAAAAATAAAAAAGATGTTTGGTTCTCCTCAAAATTTTAAAAATATGCTCTGAGAAATATTCTGCTAAAGGATGAAATGACAACTTACCCACTTAAAGAAAATATTTGCAAGTCACATATCTGATGAAGGATTCATAAAAAAATATATAGAAAAAACTCTTAAAACTCAACAGTAAAATGAAAAAGAAAATCTAGAAATAGGCAAAAGACATGAATAAACATTTCACAGAAGAATATATACAGATGGCAAATCATCACATGGAAAGGTATTTAACATCAATAGCTATTAGGAAAATGCAAATTAAAATCATGATATCATTTCAATCCCATCAAAATGTCTATAATAAAAAATATAGGAACACCACCAAATTCTACGAGGATATAGAGAAACTGAATCACTTATACATACATTGCTGGTAGAAATGTAAAATAGTAAGGCAACTCTGGAAACAATTTGGAAGTTTCTTATAAAACTAAATTTGCAGCTATCATACAATAAAGCAAAATGTACACTTGCACATTTTTTCCAAAAAGACAAAAATCTATTTTCATGTAAATGCAGGTATGAATGAATAAGAGCTCTAGTCATAATAGCCAAAAATCAGAAATAACAAAGATGCCCTTCAAAAGATGAATGATTAAACAAACTATAGTACATCCATACCATGTGATACTATTCACTAAAAATGAGTTCATTGTTGATAAACACAATAAACGATAAATTCCCAGGGAACAATGTAGACTGAAAAAAGATAATCCTAAATGTTCACATGTTACATGGTTGCAGTTATATAACATTTTGAATTGACACACTTATAGAAATAGAGAACATATTAGTGGTTGCCAGAGGTCAGGGACAAGAATTGAGGAAGAAATTGGTATGGCTTTTAAAGGAAAACAAGAAATACCCTTGCGATGATGAGTTTTTCTAGACTATATCAGTGTCAACATCCTGGTTGTAATATTATTGTACTATAGCTTTGCAAGATGTTATCACTGGGCGAACTGAGTAGGGGTAGGTCTCTCTTCTTATAGCTGAATCTGTGCCCACAATTTTCTCAAAATACTTTCGAATTCTGATTTTAAAAAGTGTTGAATAAAAAATCAATCTATTTTAGTATACTGAATAAGGCATTTAACTAGATTAAATAAACTTAAGTAATTCAATTTAAAATTAGGATTCCCTTTCAAAGTTAAACCACCTGCTTTTCAAAGAGAAATCAGCACATTTTTTATACTTCATTTAAAATTGACATCATTATCTGAGAAAATAATTTCTATCTTACATATTGCAATTTATCAAAAAAAATTTAACTTGTCCACCTCCTCTGACAGGTTGTTTTCAGTAAGACTGTATTCTGTATACCGAATACCTAGAACAGTAACGAGCATATAGCAAAATAACAATGAAATTATACTGAATGACTGAACAAATTATAGGTTGTCAACCCAATATTGCAACCAGCAGTAAGAAATTAAATTTAATTCATTAGGGGTAAAACAAAAAAACAGTCACCTAACTGAATATTCTATCCCATTCCCCTCCATTCTGATCTTTATTTGCTCATTGTATTCATTAGTTAATTCCTCCCTTTCTCTGTACAGTTGGTACATTTTAGAAGATTCACTTCATCTCATGCTAATTTGGAGGGCAAATCCATACAGATAACTCAGAATAGAGTAAGACTTTAGGCTCTAAAGTGACCACGCTACATTTAGAAAACAAAACAAAACAAAACAACTCTGACTTAAAACTGATCTAGTCAGTATATAACAGCTGAGCTAGTTACAGTTAAAGAAATTTTCTATAACTGTCCATGGATAAGGTTAGATGAATACTTCCCATGGATGTAATCACTTTTCTAAATAGATAAAATTATAGATATTACATGTTAAAATTTCAACAGTCATCCTAATTCTGTTAAGGGAATATGTGTGTCTCCCTGTATACATAATACATAATTTTTTTAATAAGTAAGCACCTTTCTTAGTCCCAAAATATCAGAAAAAATAAGGGTCATGTAGTACCTAATTTAGTGCCTAACTCTAAGTTTAGGATGATCTCATATGCTAAAGGATAGTGGGTATACCTCCTGATGTAATGCATACATACACACACAGAGAATTGTTCACAGTCAACAAAACCAAAAGACAACTGACAGAATGGGAGAAGATATTCACAAGTGACATACCAAATAAAGAGCTAGAATCCAAAATCTATAAAGAACTTATCAAACTCAACTCCCAAAGAACAAATAATCCAATAAGAAATGGGCAGAAGACATGAACAGACATTTCTGCAAAGAAGACATCCAAATGGCCAACAGGCACATGAAAAAGTGCTCAACATCAATTGGCATCAGGGAAATACATATCAAAACCACAGTGAGATACCACCTCACACCAATCAGAATGGCTAAACTTAACAAGTCAGGAAATGACAGGTGTTGGCGAGGATAAGGAGAAAGGGGAACCCTACTACACTATTGGTGGGAATGCAAGCTGGTGCAGTCACTCTGGAAAACAGTATGGAAGTCCCTCAAAAAGTTGAAAATAGAGCTACCCTATGAGTCAGCAATTGTACTACTGGATATTTACCCCAAAGATACAAATGTAGTGATCAGAAGGGGCATGTGCACCCTAATGTTCATAACAGCAATGTCCACAGTAGCCAAACTATGGAAAGAACCTAGATGTCCTTCCACAGATGAATAAATAAAGAATATACAGTATGTCTTCTTTATACCTGTATATACACTGTATATACAATGGAATATTATGCAGCCATAAAAAATGATATCTTGCCATTTTCAATGAGGGTATTATGCTAAGCAAAATAAGTCAATCAGAGAAAGACAATTATCATATGATCTCATGTATATGAGGAATTTGAGAAACAAGAGAGAGGATCATAGGGGAAGGGAGGGGAAAATGAAAGAAGACAAAACCAGAGAGGGAGACAAATCATAAGAGACTTTTAATCTCTGGTAACAAACTGAGGATTACTGGAATGGAGGAGGGTGGGAAGGATGGGGTGATGGAGTGAAAGACATTTAGGAGGGTATGTGCTATGGTGAGTGCTGTGAATTGTGTAAGACTGATGAATCACAGACCTATACCTTTGAACCAAATAATATATATTAATAAAAAAATTAAAATTAAAAAAATCAAGTGAGATTTAATCCTCGGGTATAGGGTGGCTTAATATTCACAAATCAATCAACATTACCCTTCCCATCAATAGAGAAAAGATAAAAAAATATGATCATTTCAATAGATGAATAAAAAGCATTTGACAAAGGACAATATCCATTCATCATAAAAACTCTCAACAAAGTAGGTTTGGGGGAACATATTTCAAAATATAAAGGCCTTATATTAAAATCCCACAGCTAATGTATTTAAGCATCAAAAACTGAGAGATTTCCCTCTAAGATCAGGAATAAGACAAGAATGTCGACTCTCACCACATTTATTTAACATATTAGAAGTCCTAGCTACAGCAATCAGATAAGAAAAAGAAATAAAAAGCATCCAAATTAGTAAGAAGGAAAATTTTCACTATTTGCAGATGACATGACACTATATATAGAAAACCCTAGAGACTCCACTAAAAAAAAAAAAAATACTAGAATTGATAAATGAATTCAGTAAGGTCACAGGATACAGACCCTGTATACAGAAATACATTGCATTTCTGTACACTAACAATGAAGTAGCAGAAAGAGAAATTAATAAAACAATCCCAATTACAACTGCCCCCAAAATAAACAGAAAAAGCCTAGAAAGGGAGTGAAAGTCCTATACTCTGAAAACTACAAAACACTGATAAAGAAATTGAAGATGACACAAACAAATGGAAAGATATTCCATGCTCATGAATTGGAAGAAAAATTTTGTTAAAATGTCCATACTACTGAAACCAATCTACAGATATAGTGCAATCTCTCTCAAAATGCCAACAGAATTTTTCACATCCCTAGAACAATTGGTATGGAACCACAAAAGACCCCAAATAGCCAAACAATCTTTAAAAAGAACAAAACTGGAGGTATCACAATCCCAGATATTAAGATATATTACAAAGCTATAGTAATCAAAACAGTATGATGCTGGCACCCAAACTGACATGTAGATCAATGGAAAAGAATAGAAAACTCACAAATAAATCTACAGTTACATGGTCAATTAATTTCCAACAAAGGAAGAGAGAATATGCAAAGGGAAAAAACAATTCTCTTTAACAAATAGTGTTGGGAAAACTAGAGAGCTACATGTAAAATAATGAAACTGGGCCACTTTCTGATACTATACACAAAAATAAATTCAAAATGGATTACAGATCTAAAAGTGTGATGTGAAACAATAAAAGTCCTAGAAAATAGGACATGTAGTAATTTCTTTGATTTGAGCCGTAGCAACATTTTTTCTAAATAAATCTCCTCAGACAAGGGAAACAATAGCAAAAATAAACTATTGGGATTACATCAAAATAAAAAGCTTCCGCATAACAAAGGAAACAATAAAACTAAAATACAACCTATGGAATGAGAGAAGATACCTGCAAATGACATATCTGCTAAAGGGTTCATATCCAAACTGTATAAAGTGATACAATTCAATACCAAAAAGAAAAAAAATTCAATTTAAAAATGTGCATAAGCCATGAATGGACATTTCTCCAAAGAAGATATTTAGATGGTCAACAAACACATGAAAGATGCTCAACATCATTTATCATCAGGGAACTGCAAATCAAAACCATTATATCACTTCACATCTTTCAGAATGGCCAAAATAAAAAATATAAGAAAAAATAAATGTTGACAAAGATGTGGAGAAAAAGGAACTGCATGCAACCCAGTTCAGCCACTTGGAAAACATTATGGAGTTTCCTCAAAAAATTAGAATTTCCTCAAAAAAGCCCAGAATTACCATAAGATCCTGTAATTCCAATACTAAGTATCTACAATGAATGAATACAATGAATACAAAAACACTAATTCAAAAAGATATTTGTGGGGTGCCTGGGTGGCTCAGTGGGTTAAAGCTTCTGCCTTTGGCTCAGGTCATGATCTCAGGGTCCTGGGATCAAGCCCCGCATGGGGCTCTCTGCTCAGCAGGGAGCCTGCTTCTCTCTCCCTGCCTGCCTCTCTGCCTACTTGTGATCTCTCTCTCTCTCTGTCAAATAAAAAAAAAAAAAAATTAAAAAAAAAAGATATCTGCATCCCTATGTTTATTGCAGTATTATTTACAATAGCCAAATTATGGAAGCAACCCAAGTATCCATCAATAGGTGAATGGATAAAGAAAGTGTGTTATATGTATACCATGGGATGTTACTCAGTCATTAAAAAAAAAAAAAGAAATCTTGCCATTTGCAACAACATGGATGGATATAGAGGGTATAATTCTAAGTGAAATAAGTCAGAGATAGACAAATACCACATGATTTCACTCATATTTGGAATTTAAGAAACAAAATAAAGGAGCAAAGGAAAAAGAGATAAACTACAACAAAATAACAACAACAATAAACCAGACTCCTAAAATAGAGAACAAACTTGTAGTTACCAGAAGGGAGGCAAGAATAGGGATGGGTGAAACAGGTGAGGGAAATTCAGAGTATACTTATGATGAGCACAGAGTAATGTATAAAATTGTTGAATCGCCATATTTCACATCTGAAACTAATAAAACTGTATATTAATTATACTGGAATTAAAATTAAATAAATAAAAGTATATAGGAAAATACAAACATAAAAAGGCTTATCACACAAGTGATTTCTAAACTCAATACTTTTGAAATACAAAACAAAAATCATTGTCCCCAAAAGTTAGTTTATTAAAACAAATTGATTTTTAAGTTTGTCTATAACTCTTTTATTAATTTGTTTTTTTTTAACAAATGCTATTGGATATTTCAGTTTATCCCATATCAGAACTTTGTTTTTTGACGTTTACTTCTCAAAGTATTATATAGTTATTGAAATAAATGCCCCAACTATAGGAAATTTCTCTAAGTCACAATAATTCAATATGATTGTTGCTTTGGAAATAGTTACCACTTCAGGTTATCTACACTAAGATATATACTGAAAGTGAAAATATTAATGGACAAAATATGGGAGTTGAGAGAAGGGAGACTACAGAAGACTTAATAAGAAACATTAGTAAATAAAAGAATAATAAAAGAGAAGCATTTTTAGAGTTTCTCATGAATTATCTAATTCTTATAATTACTCTCTGAGAAGTATTTATATCATCATTTTGATGAAGGAAATTATAAGACAATTTTGTATTTTGAGGGTAACTGTATTTTGAGGGTAACTTTGTATTTTGAGGGTAACTATTTTGGGGGTATTTTGAAGGTAACTCTGAGGATAAAATCCTAATGGAATGAGTTAATGTACCCCCAAAAGTATTTGCATATCTTTCAGGGAATCACATATTCTATATATCTCATTTTTTTCTCTATTCTTATTTCATTGTTGCATACTCTGCCATTAATAAATTATGTTAGAGAATAGTGGGAGGTAGGAGGAATTGGGAAAGAATAGGAGATAAATATATTAGAAAGCATAGTTATCAAGTTGCACAGGTTTGCTAATTCAATTAACTTTCAAACTATTCTATGTTCTGATAATAAGATTTGAAAAGTATTTATTAAATAATGAAATGGGCTTTCACATTACTAACAGTATTTTTATTCTAGTCTTAATTTTATTAATAATCACATTTTGAAATGTTTCTTATCATTTATTTGTAGTACATAATTTATGACTTATTTATATATTCACTTAATTATAGAATGATCAACTAAATTAGTAATTAAACAATAGCATCCTAAACATAAAAATGTAATTAGTGTATGTTAAATCAACATTTTTTGATTATCCATCTAATTTAAGGCAATGTATTAGTACTATTAATAGTTACTATGAATAACCTTTAAATAAAGTCATGTACTAAAAAGATCAACACACATTATAACAGACACTCACCCAGTTCAAAAGATGAGTAATTTACCTATGCTTAAACCTTAAGCCATAAAATGGATCAGTTGTATGTACCAGGAAAAAAATATGAATACTTATTTCTGACACTTGTTTAAACCACATGAAGGCATGTGGCTAATGCTCCACTAAAAACAATCTGCAAGAAATTTCCTATCCCACTTGTATAAAAAGAATGATTAAATTTTAACTATTTGCTTTACTGCTAATGTTGAATTATCCACAGTAGTGTGAATGTATACTAACAGTTGTTTCTGGTTTTATAAAGAGAAAGTGGTCAAAAGCGTATCCTAAAGTCTCCTAAATATTTACTGCAATGGCAATGCAGAACACAATTATAAATAAAATGAGTTTAAACTTCCAAACTGTTGTGAGTATTAAAAAAAGAACAGAATTACTTCTCTCTTAGTTTTAATAATTTCTGTAAATTTATTCATTAAAGATTTAAAATGTAAACATGTCAAGATTAAAATGAATTTATCACTGTTTCTAGTACAGATTTTCTAAAACAAAAATGCATATTAGAAAAACAATTTTGTTTACTTTACTCTAGAGTTTAAATGGAATGTGACAGAAAAAAAACAATTAAATGAGTAAATTTAATCTTATTCTAACAAAGGACAGGTATTCTCATGCCTTATTATCTTTCAAATGGTACTTTTACTCTGGAGGAAACATGAAAGAGAAGATTTCAGAATAACAGTTTTAGATAAAGTCCTTTTTTCTCTCCCTACCATTTTTATTTGATTTAATACAGTTGTATTGCACAATGATATTTACATTAAATCAAGTTGCTATGGAAATAATGGTGAGATCAGACATTTACATGACATGACTTATTTCCCCTTAATTTAATAGTACACATTTGAATTTAAATGTAAGATGTCCTAAGGAAATCTATCACAAGTTTTTGTGGTTGGATTTCTATATAAGGCCCTTTTATTTGATGACAATAATAAATCAACATCCTAGGAAGACTAGTATAAGAATCATTTTGATATCCATTGTCCATGATTAAGGATGCATCTGTCAATGTACTTATATTTGACTGCTTTGCACATTGTGCTAAAAATCACAATGCATAACAAAATGATATATTCCTTATATTTATAAAGTTTATAATATGGGAGGGAAAAAATAAATGTATAGAAAAATATAATAACTAGAAATGAAAGAGTTCAAGCTAATAAAATAGATTATAAAATATTGGGGGGAATGAAATTTCCATTTGTGAGTCAACAGGTTGGAAAAGCTTAAAATATTCACATTTTTGATAGTCCATTACGGATATGAAACTGGGAATGTCAAACCATAAATGATATTCAATATATGTTTGGGTTTCTGAAAATATTTGAAATAAATAGTGGTTGAAACAATGGAATACCAAATAACATCTAATAAATATGAGTACTTTTTAAATATTATACAATCAATACTATTAGGATATAGAAACATTCTACAAACCAATTCAATCAACTTCATTTTTCAGATGGGAAAACTGAAGTCCAGAAAGTTATTACTTGCCCAAGATGACCAAGCTAGTTAGCACCAACCACGAGAACACAAATCAATCCCTGATTTTAAGACCAGCCTTCTTTCTACAAATTTACTATATCTCCCTAAAATAGATTATGAGGGTCTACTATAATACTTCAAATTTGGAAGGTAGATAGACTTCAATATAGATTTGAAAAAAACAAAAATGCAAGCACTTCTATCTTTCTAATTCCGATAGAGTCAAAAATTGCAAATAATGTGTTTTCAAAACCAGATGGAGATCTTACATGTAAAAAAAGAAAGAAAGAAAAGATAAAAATATTAGGCACACAGCCGTGTATTAACTGAGTAGGACCTAATTCTAAGTGTTCTCTCTATATTACATAAACAACTGCAAATTAGGGAAAATGTGATCAGAAGTAATATATTCCCTAAGAAAGAATCTTCATACACTCACACACAGATTGAAACAGAAGTTTTTAAAAATTGGGAACCCAAGAAAGTATTGTTACTTCTAACAAATTATATATATTCATATGTTGCTTTTGTTTTGTTGTTGTTGTTTTTCCAAATTCATCTTATAGATCATTACATCTCCACTACTTAAAACAAAACAAAAAAATCTAACAATAACCAAAAGAAAAAAACAAAAGGAAAAGGTAAATACAAGCATATGTCAGAGATATTGCAGGTTCCATTTCAGATCATTGCAATATCACCATAAAGCAAGTCAAATAGATTTTTTGGTTTCCTAGTGCAGGAAAAAGTTATATATACTAGAAATAATGCATATATCTTAATTTAAAGTCACTATCTGTGGCAGTTATGCTCTTACAAAAAATATTTCTTAAATAATAAGACTTGGGATTCAAAATTACTCCTTGATATTGGATATTGTGTTGGCAGGCCTGAAAACATTAATCTCATTGTATGCTTTCATCAAAAGCACTTGGGTGACTAAGTACATTGTCAATAAAAACTAATATTTTGAAAGGATTTTTTTTCTGAGCAGTAAGTCTCAACAGTGGGCTTAAAATATTCAGTAAACCATGAGTAAACAGATGTGCTGTCAACCAGGTTTTGTTGTTCCATTTGTAGAGCACAGGCAGAACAGGTTTAGCATAATTCTTAACGGCACAGAATTGCCAATAAGCACTGGCTTTAAATTAAAGTCATCATTCATATTAGTCTCTAATAAGACAGTCAGCCTCTCCGCTGAAACTTCAAAGCCAGACATTGATTTCACTTTCTAGCTAGATGGCATCTTCTTTCAATAGAAGACTGTTTTATCTACACTGAAAATCTGTTGTTTAATGTAGCTACTTTCTTTTTTTTTTTAAAGATTTTATTTTTTTATCTGACAGAGAGGAGAAAGATCACAAGTAGGCAGAGAGGCAGGCAGAGAGAGAAAGGGAAGCAGGCTCCTCACTGAGCAGAGAGCCCGATGCGGGGCTTGATCCCAGGACACCGAGATCACGACCTGAGCCAAAGGCAGAGGTCTTAACCCACTGAGCCACCCAGGCACCCCTAATGTAGCTACTTTCATGAATTATCCTAGCTGGATCTTCTAGATAATTTGCTTCAGCTTCTACATCAGCACTTTCTGTTTCATCTTACACTTAATGCTATGGAGATGGCTTCTTTCCTTAAACCTCATGAACCAGCTTCTGCTAGCTTCAAACTTTTCTTCTGAAGCTTCCTCTCCTCTCCCAGGCTTCATGGAATTGAAGAGAGTTAGGGCTTTGCTCTGGATTAGGCTTTGATTTGGATCGTTTATGTCTGGTTTGATTGGATTGTTGTGTTTGGTTTGATCTTCTATCCAGACCACTAAAACTTTCTCCATATTAAGTAAAGAGGTTGCTTCATTTTCTTATTCATGTGGTCACTGGAGCAGCACTTTGATTTTCTTCAAGATTTTTTTTCTTTGCACTCACAAGTTGTCTAACTGGCGTAAGAGGCCTACCTTTTGGCCCATCTCTGCTTTTCAACATGTCTTCCTCATTAAGCTTAATCATTTCTAGCTATGTAAAAGATGTACAATTCTTCTTTCACTTGAACACTTACAAGCCATTGTAGGGTTATTAACTGGCCTTATTTCAATATTGTTTTGTCTTAGAAAATAAGTAACTCTGAAGAAGGGAAAGAAATGGGGGAAGGACGGCACACAATAGAACAAAGAGAACACCCAAAATATCTATCAATTAAGTTTGCCCTCTTATATGGGCATAGTTCATGGCACCCAAAACAATTACAATAGTACCTCTCGGATCACCATCACAATAATAATGAAGCTTAAAATATTATAAGGATTACCAAAATGTGAAACAGAGACACAAAGTGAGCAAATGCTGTTGGAAAATGGCACTATCAGTGCCATTGATGCAGGGTTGCTACAAATTTCCTATATGTGAAAAGCGCAGTATCAGTGAAACACAATAAAGGAAAAGGTAGCAAAAGAGGAGGTCAGTATTCCAAATATCAGTAAGGAAGACAGCAAGTGAAAAAGTTTAACTTCAGAGCAGATGGATTTTAAATACACATTCAATAAATGAATGAATGAATGAATGAATATACATTCCATAATTGACTTAATTGCAGTGTCACGGTTAATAATTCCTTCAACATCACATCTAAGATTCTATAGTGTTTCGTTATTTAAGTCCTTAAGTGTAATCTAATGCACTTTACTTATCACTTAAATACACAGTGAGTCACATGTAGACTTTTCATCCTGTGTTTCAGCCTCTTTTATAGCAAATTTCTACATGATTACCATTCTTAATGTTTTTCTTTTCTTTTTTTTTTTTTTTTTAAGATTTTATGTATTTGTTTGACAGAGGGAAAGAGATCACAAGCAGGCAGAGAGGCAGGCAGAGAGAGAGAGGGGGAAGCAGGCTCCCTGCTGAACAGAGAGCCTGATGCAGGGCTGGATCCCAGGACCCTGAGATCCTGACCTGAGCCGAAGGCAGAGGCTTAACCATGGAGCCACCCAGGCACCTCGCATTCTTAATGTTTTTCTGACCTCAAAATCATATACACTTAACTTTTAATTAACACCTTAATGTAGTACCTAATAGAATTCTGTTGGGGATGAGCATGCTAAGGCTTTTTCCACCTCAGAGCTATATTTATGGCTATTTCCTTTATTGGGGAATGAATTCCAAAATCTCAGTTCTTGCTTCAGTAGTTTGCTTTAATTGTTGCCAATCTATGTTTCTTTCCTTCAACTCTATCTAAAACAATACCTGCCTCTGGTTTGTGTCCTTCTATCTTCTAAACTTATTCAACCTTTCTTCATAAAGTGTATTACCTTCTGAAATAGTATATATTTGTTAGTTTATTACCTTACTGTTGGTTTATATTTACTAGAACAGAAGCTCCACAAGGGCTAGGAATTTATTTTGTTCACTTTTTTTATCCTTAGTGACTAGAAAAGTGCATGAAACAGAGTAGAAACTCAATTGATATTTGTGAAATCAATAAAAATATATGATTTTTGCTAAATTCCTCAGTTATTAGTGACATAAAGTATGATTAAGTGAATATGAACAATGTTTGGTACACACCAAACTTTTGAATCACATGTTTGAAGTAGGCCAGGCAATGTTCTATGCACTGGTTCCCAAATTCTATGAATTTTCTATATATGAGGAAAATAAGATTCAGAGACATTAGGCTACCCGCTGAGCTAACATAACCAGTAAATGGAAGAATCTGAATTGAATTCTGATTATCTAATTTGGAATAGTATGCTTTTCTTGCTAGATATCTCATGTAATAATTAAAGGCATCAGTATGCTTTTCTTTTTCCATTTCTGGACATAAGTGAAGTGTTCAATTCTGAATGTCCCTAGTGGTCATAGAATTATGATGAAGTATGTAAGAGGGAACTGTCACACCTTTAAGACTTATATCTCTCAGAGAAACAACAAATTATTTAAGGGATGAAATAATGATCTATCAACAGTCACAGAAATGCAAAATGCCAGGCTTAATTATTGCTCTAGATACTCCAAAATCTAAGGTGGAGATATTTTTATGGAGATAATCTGCTGCAAAATATTTCACCCCCAACCTCTTTTCTGAGGCTTTTTTTTTAAAGATTTTATTTATTTATTTGACAGGGAGATCACGAGTAGGCAGAGAGGCAGGCAGAGAGAGAGGAGGAAGCAGGCTCCCCACTGAGCGGAGAGCCCAATGTGGGGGTTGAGTCCAGGACCCTGAGATCATGACCTGAGCTGAAGGCAGAGGCTTTAACCCACTGAACTACCCAGGAGCCCCTTTCCTGAGGCTTTTTGAACTACAAATTTTCTTTTTTTAAGATTTTTATTTATTTGACAGGGAGAAACACAGCGAGAGAGGGAACACAAGCAGAGGGAATGATAGCGGGAGAAGCAGGCTTCCTGCTGAGCAAGTTGCCCGATGTGGGGCTCGATCCCAGGACCCTGGGATCATGACCTGAGCAGAAGGCAGACACTTAACGACTGAGCCACCCAGGCACCCCTGAACTACAAATTTTCTAAAGCTAAAGAAAAAGAGGGGCCCCCGAGTGGCTCAGTGGGTTAAGCCTCTGCCTTCAACTCCGGGCATGATCTCAGGGTCCTGGGATCAAGCCCCACATGGGGTTCTCTGCTCAGCAGGGAGCCCCCCTCTCTCTGACTGCCTCTGCCTCTCTGCCTACTTGTGATCTCTCTCTCTCTCTCTGTTAAATAAACAAACAAACAAACAAACAAATAAATAAATAAAATCTTTTAAAAAAAAAAGTATAAGAAAGGGTGATTGTAAATTAGACAGTCTATAAAATGCCTTTACCAAAGTGTTATATTTTAGAAGCCTCTCTATATTCAAGCTATTGCACTCTGGCCTTTTAATTAAAAGAAGATCAAGAAGAAAAACTTAAATAAGCAAAATGACAAATTGGTGTTAAAATGAATTCCTGAATTCACTCATGATAAGATTTGTGTCCATTCCCTAAAATATTTGCTAAGCCTTTTAATGTCATTGATTTTACTAAGTGGATAGCAATATTTACTGTCAGAACACAGCAGGGATGGCAAGTGAAATAACAATTTTATTAAACTCCACTTACAGTAATTAAACCAATGTGTTTGGACACCCTGGGTGTGTATCTTACAAGACAAACAAAGGTGATTGATGTCAGTTTGTTCATTGTCCACTCTAGGTGAGAATGTAATGGTGCATGCAGATAACTGACACTTCCATTTGTTTTCCTAATGCATTCGGAATTTCTCTATTTTCTTTCATACACCTTTGTCAAATAAAGAATTCAGCAAAATGATTGAATCAATGATTTTAAAAGATATAAATTTTACTATTTTACTTAATCTCTCCTTATTTTAAATCAATTCTGTATAATGAGAAAAAATGTCTAAATAATTAACAAAAGAAATTGGCACTTTATTCTTGGTAAAGTCTCCATTTTAAATTAGAACCATGATAAAATCCTTCAGTGTATTACTTTTCTTTTGATTCTATTTAACATCAAATTCATGACTTTATTACTTGAATTGTTATTTAAAACTCTACTCATTTTCCCATCTCCAATTCTTTTTGGCCCTCCAATCTAAGTAATGCATGTAGCCAGATTAATAACCTTAAACATGGTTCTAATCCTGTCATGCTTTTATTAATAATCCTTCAATGACTGTCATATCCTAATAAAATTCCAATTCCATAGCTTGGCATTCATTCATAAGCCTCTGTTTGGTCTCAAACCACCTTATCAGTGATAACTGGTACTTCTCTCCTGCCTATAGTCACTCCCTTGTCAGACTTGACCCCTCAACCTTTTAAGACTATCTTCATATTTTTTTATCCCACAATGCCTTATTTCATTATTGAATTAAACTATTTCAGACACTTTGCACATAGTTAGAAGTGGCCTTTTTTTTCCCCCTCAAAACTCAAAGTTTGTTTTGATGATAATAAAAAGAAATACAATATTTGAGAAAATATGTAGGAAGTAAAATTGTCAGGAACTAGCACTTTATTGGAAAATATGAGCTTGGGATAACTTCTAGGTTTCTAACTAATTTGACTTAGTAATGCTATTAACTGACAATGATATGAAATACAAAGAAAACCACAGGGTTGAGGAGGGTGGAGTAGGGGCATAGAGAGAGAGAGATGGTGAGCTCGGTATGAGGTAGGCAGATTTGAAGAATCCATAAGATATATGAGTAATGGACAGTTGAATGCATCATCTTTAACTCCAGAATAAGTTGGGCTATAAAAGTTTAGGTTTGGGTCATTTAGCAAAATGATAGTGTAACCCTCTGAGAGGGGATAAGATTATCCAAAGAGAGTCTATATAAAGAAGGAAAGTATTAAGTTTTATGGAAGACACTAAAGGTTATTGGAACAAAATAAGAAACTCAAGAAAGAGTTTAAGAATGAATATTAGTGGGGGGGAAATGTCAAGAAAGATAAGAAAGCAAAGCAAAACAAAACAAAACAAAACAGAAGTTCAGCAGAATAAGCCATTCATTAGGCAATGAAGTTTAGATTTATACCAAGGTAAAGAAAAACACAAAGTGTTTATTAGAGTTATCCATGAAGAGACCATCAGTGACTTTTTAAGAAGAATTTCTGTAGTGATGTTATCAAGGCATATTGCAAAGGGAAAAAAGTGACTGGTACTGGGGGAGTTGAAGACCGGGGATTTGCACTCTTTCGAGGATCTCAACTAAAGAGAGGAAGACATAGACTGGTATCTAAAAGAAGATGGGAAGATTGTTATTTATTAATTTACTCCCTGCAGTGCAGAGGACTTAAATATATTTATACTCTTAAAAGAAAGGAAAGAGATGAAGAGGGGCGCCTGGATGTCTCAGTGGGTAAAGCCTCTGCCTTCAGCTCAGGTCATGATCTCAGGGTCCTGGGATCAAGCCCCGCATCAGGCTCTCTGCTCAGCGGGGAGCCTGCTTCACTCTCTCTCTGCCTGCCTCTCTGCCTATTTGTGATCTCTCTCTCTGTCAAATAAATAAATAAAATCTTTAAAAAAAAAAAAAGAAAGATGAAGATATTGGGGAGAAAAAGAAAAAATATATACATATTTTTATTTATTATATATTATATTTATATAATATATATTATATTAATATATATTATACTTAAAAACAATATTTGTTTTTAAAAGTATGTGTGAATAAATGTATAAATATATATAAATATGCAATTATATGTATATATTTTTATGTGTACCCCATATGCATGTGCATATTCAGATACATAAATCTATATTTTATTCTGTAAATGTATAGAACCAGTCTAGAAGGATGTATGACAAATTGTTAAGATTTGTAATCTATGGAGCTGGAGACTGGAGAAATTCTCATGGGAACCTTACTTTATAAATTCTCCCTTTTTCCTTGTTTCTTACCATTGTAGTAAGAATAAATAAATTTTGGCAAGGATAAAATAAGCATTTTTGGGTTAAAAGAGAAAAACACTTTTGGATTTTTAAAATATACAGAAGTCTGGGCTTTAGTCTAGGGAGTTCTTCGTTTAGTGAAGTGGGTTCCTAACACATATTTTAAAGGTGGGTGGGAGGGGCACCTGGGTGGCTCGGTAGGTTGAAGTCTCTGCCTTTGGCTCAGGTCTTGATCTCAGGGTCCTGGGATCAAGCCCCGCATCAGACTCTGCTCAGTGGGGAGCCTGCTGCCCCCTCTCTCTCTGCCTGCCTCTCTGCCTACTTGTGATCCTCTCTGCCTCCTCTCTGCCTACTTGTGACCTCATTCTCTCTGTCAAATAAATAAATAAAGTCTTGGGAAAAAAAAAAAAGGTGGGTGGGAAGGGATCCACAGGTGATACAAGGTCAGGGAAAGGGAGAGAGAGAGAGAGAGAGAGAGAGAGAGAGAGAGAGAGACTGCTCATCTAGACAAATGGACATAGATCCCAAAAGAAAGAATAATTTGAATCTAATAACTATGTAGCTATTTGGATTAGATTTGGATTAATAGGGTAAAATCACTTAGTTTTTAAATTATAGCTGCCTTAATGACCTACGGTGAAGTGAATCATAAAGATATACATCACCCATTGAATGAATGAATGAATGATGGTACAAGTAATAATTTCTTAGGGTTTAGTGCCATGCTTTTATACACCACATTTCTATTGGTATTAATGACTATGAATAAGTAGTGGGGAAGAAAGATCTATTAGAATAATCCTAAAGCAGAACATGTCTGACATTTCAGAGAATACAATAGTAACACTAATGTCAGCCTAAAATGAGTCTTTTAACATTGGAATAAAGAATTGCTCTTGGATATTGAGTAACACGCACAAATTGTATCTCAAAATCCTAGTCTATTAGTTCTGAAAAGTGTGTGTTAGTGTGTATATGGAGTGGGTGAAGGTATGTGGTGCAGAGTGAACTAGGATTAAATGAAATTAAGTTTTCCAGAAAAATTCTAATGTTTAATATTATAGCTGAGATAGCAGATAATATCTAGCAATTGTTAATACTGCCTTTAGGGACTTCATATGGCTCATCTGTGAGAAAGTAAATGTCTTTAAATATCCTATAATAGACACGTTCATATTTACTTTCCTGTTCTTAAAGCAATATTCTAGCCATGTAACTATAAGTCAGGGCCCATAAGAATTTATTCATTTGTATTACCTATCTCCTTAAATGATCTAAATAGCATTATATGTTAAAAAGAATATGTAATAGACAGCCTAAGATTTTAATTTCCTTATATAACGGTTTAATATTACTGGTATATATCTTTCCTCATCTTTATTGTCCTTTGCTGTATCATGATAGACCTATTTATTTCATTCTACCTTCCCCACATAAACCAGGCTGCCTTTACATTTAAGATATAGCATCAATGTAATGCTCATATCCTTTGAAAGTCTTTGTGATTTTAAGTATTATTATCTTACAAGAAGTTATTTGAAAATAATTCAATATTTAAGAGTAAAGAAAAATTTCCAAATGTTCAAACTCACAGTTCAGTTTGCAGTTTCAGTTTTAGATTTCAGTTCTCCATGCATAATGTTAAACTTCCTTATTCTGTAGGAAAGAATAATATGTAAAAGATCTAAACATAAATAGTAAAAACATAAACTAGTGAAAATTGTAAGCAAAATCACATTTTGAGTTAATAAAGACCAAGAGAATTTCTTTATTCAATGTTAACAAAAAAGAGCAAAGAAAATGTCAGCCCCATTGATCTCTGGATGAATGTCATACATTAAATGTATTGCTGACCCTCTTATATATTCCCATAATTCTGCTACCCTAACATACTAATTAGCTGTAATTATCTGACTGTAGTTTATAAAAGTCTTGAAAATGATGATGTTAAGTGCCTGAATGTCATTAGCCCCTTTCAATATATTTATTGCTCATTTTATAACTAGGCAAACGAAGTAAGGAAATGTTTTTAAATATTTTTAAATTTTCAAAGATTCCAGTAATACTAATATATTTAACTAAGATTCTTCATATCACATTCCTTCCAAATATTGGAATTTTTCTCAAGACTCACTAAAATCGTAGGTGATTTTCAACAGAGAATATATCACATTACTAATTTTATCCATTATTATAAATGATATATACATACATAATTAAGTAACCAGCTTTACTTTTACGAATTCAGATTACTTGTTCTTGAGGGTAAACTTGTACTTACGGTTTTATTAAAAAGAATGCAGAAACTATATTTCTGCACTGATTTAACAAGCAAATAATTTACTTAGTTTTTATTTACCAAAATTACTATCTAGAATTTTTATTCCTACTTGTATCTGTTTTCTCTGAATCTATCTTTCTACAAGACACCTGACCTCACTGCTGCATTTTTAAATCTTAGCTAAAGAAAGAAAAAAATCCCCCTGAAACATAAAAGCCATTTTACAGGCAGCAGGAGTTTGGACATTATTGAAGGTCATACTGTCACTGAAATGAGCTTCTACTTCCTTTTAAAAAATGACAATCAATGACTTGAATACAGGTTTTTTTTTTTTTTAACTAGAGAATAAGAAAGCACATGCATTTCTAAGTTCTGACTCTTGCTATTCTAATTTGATTGATAAAGGGAGAATTAACATTTTTTTTCTTATCCAATTCAGCATCCAGTCTCTTTTCCTTTTAATAAACCTAGACTAGGAAATATGTATGTGTTTGTATGTGTGTGTTTGTATGTGTATTCACTTATGTTGAAGGGAAAGAAAAATTATTCTCTACCCTCAAGGTCTTCTGGATGGACAAAGAATAAAATTTACATGAGACAGATTAAGAGGAGAAAAAAGTGTTATTATGTGTACATGGAGACCCAATAACAAAATTGAGACCTAAAGAAATGATCAAGGCAGGCCGTTTTTATACATTGTAAAAAAATAAAAAATGATAATAAATCTGTGAGGAACTTATAGGACAAAGCAACAACAACAACTCACCATAAACTAAATTTGGGAGTTTCAATTAGGAATTCTAAACAGAATTTGAGCTGGGATAATAAATCAGTAAAAAGTAAGGAGGGCTTTTTACACAGCCTTCTGGACTTTCCATCTCCCATCTCTAGTGATAAAGATGTCTTATCTTCTTAGGGAGGGTACCCTTAGCAAGGGTAATTTCACACCGGAGATTTATTTCCTGCTTTCAGTGGGACAGAGGAGGGTCTGAGTGTCCTTCCTGCACAGGTTCTCTCTTAAGTAACTTTCATTTAAAATAATCAATATGCCAAAGTGGCACATTTTGGGGCAGCCTGTCCTTGGCCCCTATGATGTCATTCCTACAGAATAGTTCAAACTCATTAAAAGTGCTTACTGTCATGTTTTTGATGACTGTAGTCAGATAATGGATGGCAGGGCTTAATGAGAACATTCTCAACATAATAGCAACCCCAGCTGTCATTGCTTTCGGGCAAGAGTCCTGCAGGGGTAGAAATCTAGTGATTGGTTGATACTATAAGGGAGATTAGATTTAGGAGAGATCAATATAACTATTCTGTTCCACAAATTTTATTATTATCCTTCCACCAGCTGAGCTGAAATGTAAGATCTGATTGATTCATTACATTACTCTGTACTCAACACATAGGTTACTAGACAAAGTTTGTAATGCATACAGAGGGCGTTAACCTTAATCATCTTAACCATCTAAGTAATTTCCATATCTCTTATTCATGCTTTCTTTAGCTTCAGGATTTATTCTATATAAGACTGCCATTTGTGTCATGACTCCTTTATGGTTTAATTCACATAGGATAGAGGTAGTAAATAGTAGCCATTCTCCGCATTTTAATTTTACCAGTAAAGTTGTACTATTGAAAAATAATTGCATTGTGTTGAATATTGTGAAAGCAAGAGTATATATGAGAAGTCTTTTTCAATTTGAGAGATTCTCCTCTATTCTTAATTTACTGAATTTTAAATATTCTCTGTATATCTTGAAATACAGCCTTTTATCAGATTAGTCTTTTGCAAATATTTTCTCCCAATATGTGCTTGTCCTCTCATTTTCTTTGTTTTCTTTCTCATTGATTTTTACAGAAATTTTTAACTTTAATAAAGTCCAGCTCATTAATTATTTCTTTCATGGGTCATGCCTTTGGTGTACATAAAAATTCATCACTATACCCAATGTCATCTAGTTTTCTCACATGTTATCTTCTAGGAGTTTACTCTGTGACTCATTTTGAGCTACTTGCAGATTTCAGTTCCTGATTCATTGTTATCACCTCAGACTACTTCTGTCATCAGTTTTAGTCATTTCATTATTCTCATAAATGACCGTAACATGAAATGATAGAGGGTAATCTTTCCCCTCTTGCAATGATCTTTTCTTCACATGTCTCTTATGTCCATTCTCTATTGTAATATGAAACATTTTGACGTTACTAAAACTGTGACACTACTGAAATCTCAATTTCAAGCACCTCAAACCACATTTTCTTTTCAGTCAATAGCCTCCGTATCTCCAATATCAAGAATACCTTGGCCCCACCAGAACCCATAGTCCATTAACCACTTTTTCAATGTCCTTAAAGACTGTTCACTTGTTTTATGTATAACCTAAAATACTACACCCTTCTTTGTTTATTTTAAATAGTTGGCTAAAAGAAAAGTGTTATTAATTCTAACTTTGCTTCTGCAACTTATTTACATTTGCAGCTGAATGTGGACAGAGACCAAAGCTATGCTGACTGCCCTATTATTTTCCCATTAAAAATGGAAAAAATTCTTTCCCCTCACAGCTTAAAGTAGGACCCTATTTATCTATTTCTCTTATATGAAACATTCTTACAAGAGTCATCAATAGTCGCTGTCCTAGTTTCTTACATTCTTTTTTGAATCTCCAAACAGATTTTCGCAACAATCCTACTCTCCCCTCCCAAACACAGGTAGACAGCACCCCCTACCATCACTGTGCTAAGACATCTCTAACACTTCCATGACTTAGGGGTTGCTAAAATCAATGGTAAAGTCTCAGCACCACTCTTTCAGAATAAAATCCTTACAAAAGCCTAAAATTGGCTTCCTTGATGGGCTCACTGTATATTTTCTAATTTCATTTTCTATTCCTTCTACTAGTCATACATCAGCTTCATCAAGTATTTTTACTGTTCTTCACATCCATCAAGCATACTCTTATACCAGAACATCTGCAATTGATGTCCCTCTGCCCCCAGCATTTCTGCTCTTCTTCTTTTTCCCCTAGAGTGGTTGGCCAATATACTTTTCAATAAACCATGTCATTGCATGAACAAAAATTTCTTATGTAGCCATATTTACTGTCCTGTCATCTACATTAAGATATTTATAACCTATATATGAAGTCTTTGTAAAGATTACCTCATAGTTTATTTTCTAAAATCTCTATTATTATTTCATATTCAATACATCTTGATTTAATTTTGGCATAAGATATGAGTCAATGTCAAGTCATTGATTTGAATTGTCAATTGTTCCAATACCACTTACTGAAGAGATATTTTTTTAAATGTTCTTCATTTCCACTTTTGTTAGCTAGTAATCCTAATATGTACAGTTCTCCTTCTGAATACTTTACTTCATATTTCTCAATAGTGGTACTATTGCCATTTTGGACTGGAAAATTTATCAGATGCAGGGAAAATTGTGTGTAAATTTTAGGATGTTTACCAACATCTCTGAGCTTTACCTACTATATTCTTACTTCTCACACCCCCTTTTCCTCAGACATTCAAGGTGTTTTCACATATTGCAAAATGTCTTCTAGGGGATCAAAATTGTCCCCAGTAGGGAACTTTTCTTCCTCTTGCTTATTTTTTAACCTTGGCCAAATCCATTATATCATAATGACTGTCACTTCATAATAAATTTTGATAACTAGTACAGCCAGGGCTCTCAAGAATATAAAAATAACTTTTTATATTGACATTGTGCCCCTCAGCATGCTAACCTGACTTATTAATAAAAACATTGGCTTGGAATAGCTTTTTCTATTTTCTGTATACATAATCATATTGTCCCCAGTTGAGTTTATTCTTTACTCTTCATTTTTTTTTCTTTGCCAGACCATACTGGACAGTATGGTGCTGTATAAAATAAAAATGGTAATAGTTTCTCATTCTTGAACTTAATGGGAAATTCTTCTAAGCTTTAAGCATTATGTATCACCAACTTCTTCATTAGGTCAAAGAATTGTGACTATAATCTTAGTATACTAATAATTGTTTATTATAGGTCAATACATTTAAGAATTTTTTTCTTTAACCACTGAGGTTATGATATGATTTTCTCCTTTAGATTATTAATTTGGTTAAGTACAATGACTTATTTAATTAAGGAAGAACAATTTACATTGAATAATTGCTATTAAGTGTATGATTTGATAAATTTTAATACATGTATATACGACTGAAAGTAATGTCCTAATTAAGGTACAGCATATTTGCATCACCTAAGAAAGTTTTTAATTTTTGGTCAACCACCAAATCTCTCTCCCTCAGACACCCATTCTTCTGATTTCTATAACCGTAGATTAATTTAGTCAATACTTTGCATGTCAGATGCAATTGCAAAGTATGCATTTTTGCATACCTATAAATTTTTTTGCATACAATAAAATACTTTGCATACAATAAATTGCAAAGTATGAAATTTTACAATATATTCTCTTTTGTGTCTGGCTTCTTTCACTAAACATCATGTTTTTCAGATTATCTATCATGTTGTTACTGCTCAGTAGTATTCTACTTTAAAAATACACCACTATTGTTAACATCTCTTGATGGATATTTGGCATGTTTCAGTTTGGGACAATATAATTAAGTTTGCCATGAACATTCAGGTGCAAGTCTTTTTGCGGACAGATGCTTTTTTGTTTGTTTGTTTTTCCCCTTGGGAAGTACCTGTCAATAGATATATTGGGTCATGCAGTATGCATATTTACCTGCATTAGAAACTAAAAATGTTTTCTAAGTAACAGTATCATTTTACTGTCCCTCTCACAATATATGAGAGTTGCAGCCCCTTTACATTCTTGCCAACAACTGGTAATGTCACTTTTTAATCTTAAACATTTTAGAGGGTATACAGTCATATTTTTCATCAATTTTAATTTGTATTCTCCTGACAAGTAATGATGTTGAGCACCTTCTACATGTTAATTAGCCATTTATATCTTTTCTTTTGTGAACTGTCCAAGTTTTCAGTCACTTAAAAAATTGAATTGTTTTTCTTAAGACAGATTTGTAGATGCATTTAATTTATTCTAAAGTCAGTACCTTTTATAATTATACATGACAATTTTCTCTCAACCTTGGATTTGTTCTTTTTTTTTTTTTTAGCAGGCTCCACATCCAGAATGGACCTCAACATGGGACCTAAACTCACGACCCTAAGATCAAGACCTGAGTTGAGACCAAGAACTGGACTCAATGGACTGAGCCAGCACACTTGGTCTTTCATTTTTTAATGGTATATATTTATAATGAGGTTTTTTTAATTTTGATGAAGTCTAAATAATCCATATTTCCTTTTATGTTTAATGATTTATGTGTCCTCTGAACAAATATTTTATAAATTTTAAATTATAAAGATACTCTCTTATTAGTTTTTGTATCCTTAGTTTCTATATTTAGGTCTATGATGCATCTCTAATTCATTTTTCACATATTTATTGAAAACTAATTTACAAATATAATTGTATATATTTAAAGTGTACAATGTGATGATTTGAGATATATACACATATACACACAATGAGGGATGATTACCAAGATCAAGATAATTAACATATCTATCAACTCATATAGTTAACTGTGTGTGTGTGTGTGTGTGTGTGTGTGTGATGAGAATGCTTCATATCTACTCTTCAGCAACTTTCAAGTATACATACCATATTATTAACATAGGCTCCATGCTATACATTAGATCCTCAGCACTTAGTCTTCTTATAACTGAAAATTTGTACCTACATCTTTGACCTCCATCTATTTCCCTGCACCTAGCCACTGACAATAACATTTTATTCAATTTCTATGAAATCAACTTTAAAAAATGAAAAGTTTTAGATTCCATATCTCATATAAGTGATACAATACAGTGTTTCTTTGTCTGACTTATTTCACTTAGCATAAGTGAATTATTTCACTTAGCCCTCCAAATTCATTTTTCTTTCTTTCTGTTTTTTTTTTAGTTTGAAAAGGTCGGGTTCTAGACACCCAGCCTGCTCCAATTCACTCAGAATTTCTCAGTTAAGAGATACTCCTGTACTCACCCTCAAATTAAATGAGGTAAATTCCTTCCCAGCTTTTGCTGATAGTCTCAATTGTCTATCAGAGATATCCAAATATATCTGATGGAAATTTATGGATTATCTAGGTTTTAAGGTCAACAAAAAATATATGTACAACACAGCTGTTGATGTTTTGTCATATATTTAGATTCATAGAAAGGTCATATATTTAGACTTATAGAAAGACTATGTCAATTTTATTTTTTTAACATGGTTTACAGGGAAATTCAGGGACACTATGATGTCACTACCACCATCTTCCCAGAGTTTCCATTGTCATTCTTGAATAATATTTTTTCAAATATTATAATTATTGGTTGGCAATTATTTCTTTGCAGTCTTTTGAAGATATGATTTCATTGTCTTCCAGTTTCTTCTGTTTCTGTTTACAAGGCAACTACCAATTGTTTGAGTATAATCTTTTTTGTCTAGCTGCTTTTATAATGTTCTATTTGTCTTTGATTT
This sequence comes from Procyon lotor, assembly GCA_028646535.1. Taxonomy (NCBI): domain Eukaryota; kingdom Metazoa; phylum Chordata; class Mammalia; order Carnivora; family Procyonidae; genus Procyon; species Procyon lotor. Next base: position 35,017,351 of record CM053605.1, read on the forward strand.
TTAGCAACTTTACTAAATTGTATCTGGTTCTGAATATCTTTCAGCTGATCTTTCTTCAAGAGTTTGTCAGGCTTCTTGAATCTGAGACTCGATGTCTGTAATGGTTAATTTTATGTCAACTTGAATGGATCATGGGATGCCCAAACATTTGGCCAAACATTATTTTGGATGTGTCTGTGAGTGTGTTTCTCCATGAGATGAATATCTGAATCAACAGGCTGAGTTAAGCAGATTGCCCTCCTAATGTGGCCTTATCCAATTAACTAACAACTGAACAGAACTAAAAGCCTGAGTAAGAAAGAACTCCTCCTGCCAAACTACCAGTAACTGGGACACCATCGGCTCTTCTGCTCCTCAGACCTTCAGTCAGACTGGAACTCTACATCTGCTTTCTTGGGTCTCCAGCTTGCTTACTTCTCAGTTTCCATAATCATTTGAATCAATTCCTTTTCTTTCTATCTATCTATATCTATCTATCTATCTATCTATCTATCTATCTATCTATCTATCATCTATCATCTATCTATCATCTATCTATCTGTCTATCATCTATCTACCATCTATCTATCATCTATCTATCTATCTATCTATCTATCTATCTATCTATCTATCTGTCATCTATCATCTATCTATCATCATCTATATCCTCTTGGTTCTGCTTCCCTGGAGAACTGCACTAACATATCTTTCAATAGTTTAGAAATGTTCTCAGTATTATTTGCTCAATTTTTTTTCAAGATTTTATTTATTAATTTACTTAATTATTTGAGAGAGACAGCGAGAGAGAGAAAAAGAGAGAGAGTGAGTGCACAAGCAGAGGGAGCAGCAGAGGGAGACGGAGAAGCAGGCTCTCCACCAAGCAGGGAGCCCAATGCAGGGCTCAGTCCTAGGACCCTGGGATCATGACCTGAACCAAAGGCAGACACTCAATGACTGAGCTACCCAGGCTCCCCTGCTCAATATTTTTTAATGAATTTTCTCACATTTTTCCTTCTGGAATCCCATTGATACATTCATTAGACCTTGTTATTATATTCTCTGTTTGTATGCTCCTTTATTTTTATTTCTATGTCATCTAGTGTTTAATTCTGGATAATTTTTTACCTTTTTTATCTATTTTTTAATTATATATAATTTATTTTAAATCTTTCTTGATTTCAAAATCTTGTTTATCATATAACCAAATTTAGAATTTCACTTGGTCATTGTATTTATTTCTTTTCACTTGTTCATTTTACATTTCCACTGTTTATATTTCAGTTTAAGCTTTTATTAGCCTATGCATATTAAGCATATTTTAAATGCTATAATTGATAATTTTAATATATGGCTCCCCAAAGGGCTTATTTCAATAGCTTGTTTTTTTTTCCAGCTTTTATTCCATGTTCTCTTACCTTTATATGAGCCTGAATATTTTTCATTTTTTGCTAGGCATTCTATTTGTAATATGTGTAGAAATAATTTCAGACCAATAATGATTGTTTTTTCCTTTCCAAAAATGAAAGTTATTTTCCTTTTAAAAAAAGCCACAATTTCAGGGACTCAAAAGTATCTTCTGCAGGTACTTTTTCTGCTTCTAGGATGCTAATACTCTGAAGGAGAGCCATTTTGTTCATATTCTGAGAGGGAGAACATCCAATTATTGTTGCTGTACCTGATGAGGCAGCCAAAAAGTTATGATCTTTATCCCAGACTCTCAAATTATCTGTTCTGAAAAGGTTTCCCGCAATTCAAGGTAAGTTCCAAATTATCTAGCTCATAACTCTACAATAAAGAAGTCATCATTTAACATTTTAGGGAAGTTTGAAACATACAGATAGGATTCTTTTATGAATAAAAAGATCAGAAAGATTAAATGATCATTCTTAGGTAATAAAGCTAAATTAAAAAATAGATTTAAATATGTTTATATCTGAATTTAAAATGTATACTCTTTTTACTTACTTTTATATAAAGCACACTTATGAGATGCCTACTAAGTTGCAGACCCAGTTCTAAATGCTTTATAAATATTAACTCTTTTAATCTCTTTAACAACACAATAAGATAAAATAACATCCTACATATCTCCACTTACAGATGAGGAAACAAGAGCATAGATAGCTAAGTAGGTAGCAGAGCTCAGGTTTTAATACAGATAGACTTATTCAGAATCCATGCTTTTAATCATTTTTTCCCATAGAATAAAATATCTCCATTAAAATAGAAGATAAGAACACGAAGGTCAGAATCTATAACATCATAAATTAGTTTTATAATTTCTTTTCATACATCAATAATTTAATAAGCATACATTAAAAATTTACTATACACATGATGCCACAATACTAATTTATCTTTATTTGGAAAACTGTGTGGGAGTGTGTGTGTATGTGTGCACTGAAGGTAGTAAAAACATAGTTCAAGTGAAATTATATATTACAGAAACTATGTTGCAAATAAAATACAGATTTATTAAGCTTATATTAAGTATAACAAGGCACATTCTAAATACCTGTAACATAGAATGTCATGAGCATGTTTTCTTCACTGAAACAATCTGTACTACAGTTCAGAAAACACAGCAGAAGCACATTAAATGTTAAATAAATATGAAAAATGTATATAGTATATTATTGAGTTTCTACAGATGTTATAATTTCAAAATAATAGAGACCAGTTGTTTTTTCATTTTTTTGTTTTGTTTGATAGAGACCAGTTAATAACAATGGAATAAGAATGATAATGAGAAAAATATTCACAATGGTAATAAGAGTACTATTCTTTGTGCATTTTATAATTTACAGAGCATTTTTTCAAAAATAGGAAGATTTTTTATATATTTTGTGGTAGTTGGTGGCAAAATGTATTCAGGAAAGTACATTGCTGCAGCATACAGTAGAGTTTCAATAAACTCGCCCTGAATAATTCAAAGGAAGAGACTGACTGAAGATGTAAAAATAAGAAATGGGAAAGAATATGTGGATGTCTATGAGCACTGTATCTACTATAGTTGTATACAATGGTGGATTATTTTCACTTTTCTCCACTTGGTTCAATGAATATGTATGAGGTGTCAACAGGCCCAGCCAATAATGCTCATGTGTATTTTTTACTTTATTCATTTGCCATAGAAGTTGACCAAAATGCATTTAATATGTAGTTTTAACTCAGAATGTGGCATATAGGATTCTCTCTCTTCTCAACCTCACCAATTTTTCTACCAAATTTTCTTTATATTTTTTAATCAGAGAGAGGAATTTTAACATAATAATTAAGATATGGATATATGCTTTTTAAATATTTTTCTATTCAATTTATTACTGAAAATTCAGGAGTTCTGTAGACAGTCTTCTACAGTGAAATCAAACATATTCGATGGTATAAATCTTCCAATTAAAAATATTTTTACCTTACCAAAATATTATCTATTGTAAAGTAATAATATTTCAGATATCAAACTGCATATACTTATATTAGAGACTTGAGACACAGAGAAGATATATTAGATATATCTAATATCTAATATCTTAGATATCTAACATATGAAAATCTATATTAGATATATATTAGATATATAATATGTATTATATAATTATAATAATCTAATATATGATATATTAGATATATTATTTGATATATTAGATATATAGATATATATTATATAAGATATTAGATATATATCTAATATAATATATTAGATATATTAGAGACACAGAGAAGATATATTAGATATATTAGAAGATACATTAGATATATTAGAAGATATATTAGAGACACAGAGAAGATAAATAACTTGCCCAAGTTCCTGCAACTAGTAATTGAAAGAATCAAAAATTGGTCTGTGAATAAGCCACTACTTTAAGCTTGATTCCGGATGTTTAACTTAACATTTAAACTTCTCTAACACTTCTTTTGCAATCCCATCCCACTCCTTTTTACAAAGATTTTATTAAAAAGCCACATGGTAAGGAGCTTCTACAGAAAATATAGTTTTCTAAGCCAAAAGCAGTTGTTTTGCCAAGTCACCAAAAACTGGCTGGCTGACACCCATGAAAAGTGAACTTCTTAATATGCAAATATTAGGTTCTTTGGGAGAGATAGTAACAAATACAATGTACATTTTAAAACACTATATGAGAATTAGATCTCTCTTTATGATATAATACTTGTTTGGGGCTCAATTTCCTCTCTTGTATCATGCCCCCATAAATGAATGTTTGAGTGGGTAAGTGGAACAATCAAGGACAAATATGAATGCATATAAATTTATTTTAGAAACTAAAAGTATAACTGCCCACCTCAAATATTTCCAGTTAAGTCTGTCAAAGTAATTTTGTTATTTTACTGCTTATAATGGTACTATAAAGACAAATGACTCATCTTAAATTTTGGTTTTGGATGTATTGAACTAATAACTCAAACTGGCTAATAAGTACCTGATAAATAGACAAAGAAAGTGTTTCCTGATGAGAAACTCTCCTAGTACATGCTGGTAGAGATTTGGAGATTACCGAGAACAATCTAACCTCCAACAACCTGTTGGAGGTTACCAACAATCTAAATAAATAGATTTGACTATTGAATATGTTCTGCACACCTTCTCCTTTACCCCCTTCTTTGTTCCTTTTTATCTTTGCTGAGGCAAAGAAAGAGCTCTGTTTAATAACACATAGGCTTTAATCAGATGAGACAATGATATAAATACAAGCAAAGTTTTTTTTCTTCCAGATACTTCCTTCTGAAGAATTTGAGTATTAAACTTAGTCTTAAAAGAACCAAAAGGCAAAGTCACTAACCTACTTTGGAGGTAATCAGGTAAGATGGTCTTTGGGGTCTTGGCCTCAATGAAAGAGAACTCTGAGGAAGGAGGGGTTGAAGTACTGTAGGAGATTAAAAAAAAAACCAAAAACAAAAACAGAGAAGCTAAGGATTACAAGATATTCCACATATCTATCTGAACCTGTAAGTTCAGATTAATAATTCTGATTACTCAAAGATACTCATTAGTAATTCTGATTAATCAAAGATACTCATTAGGAGGAGTACAAAAATATTATCACTAGCCTACAGATTTTCTGACTGATTTTGAAAGGTTTCTGATTAGATCCTTTTTTTTTGAAGTACAGTATCTGCCTAGTCCTCTAGATAAACCATAAAAAACAAAACTTAAGAGTGCTCTTGCCCCATTATTAGAAATAATATTGTTATAGAAGGAATATTTAAAAATGAATCAATTATTTGAGACTTTAGAATGTAGACACCATTAGTTCATTTAATATTTATCAGTGTATTACATTTACCAGGTTTAGATACTTTCATATGTTATCTTCCTTTAACATAAAAATAAATAAGTAGTAAAACACAGGTTACAAAGCCAGCAAAGAAAACATTGCCCCATTTTATAGGTAAGTTCTGAAGATGAGGTACTCAGAGATGTTAGCACAAACATCCACTGTTTTTGATGGAAAAACAAGCACTGGATGGGATGGAAAATGGAATGGGTCTCACACTTTTCAGGTCAAGTAGATGTTCAGTCTGTCACTGAAAAGAATGCTCCTGAAGAATACCAGCTTTTAAGGGGAAAATGTCACTAGGAAAAAAAAAAGTCAGCCTTGATAGCAATACCAACTGAGATAATAATTCCATAGGACACAAAAGCACCGCAGCAATTTTACCACCTTTAAGGCTGTTGCTAGTATCAAAATTCTAGAAGCATCACTCCAAAAAACAATGCATAATATAGATGTTGATCATGAGTTATACATTAAAATTCAATTCCTATTCTTTCATACTATAATTACTTATTATATATACAAAATAGTAAAATATTCTTTTGGTCATTCAGAATTACATAATTATTTAAATAGAATCAGAAAGCATAAATTACATTCTCCAAAACCATCCTATTAAAGAAAAATATTAAGGTATATCTTATTCTGATAGAGAAATCTAAAATATTTTCATGCAGATTTACACTGGTACTACCAGAAAGTGTTTGTGTGTGTGCAGACATGCATGTGCACCTGTGTATGTAGTGTGGTAGCAGGGATAATTATAAATTTATGTATTATATATAAATTCATTAATAACAACTTGTGGTCTGAATTTCTTAATAATTGTACATTGAAAAATAATAGCAATCAATTTTTGGAGAAATTAGTGTTATTCACATGGTTAATAATATGTTCTATTTTGGAAAAAAGTACACTTTCTCATAATTATGTAAAGAAGATGATACAAAAAGCTCCTTTTCAGAAAGGATAGTAAATGACTCAGCCAGAAGAATCTGTACAAATACAGATTAAAAAAATACTGTGTTGAAATTTTAGGGTCATGCATTGTGAGCATTGTCACAAAAGCCTTAGAAACAGGGTAGAAATGTCAGTCAGCTCTAAAACTGTACTTCCTATTACATTGGAAAATATAATAAATTGGGCAAATGCAGTGCAAATAGAACTGTTGATAAGAATATTCCTAAAGGTATGTAGAGTGATGTAGATGTTAATTTAATTAGCAGTTTAAAGTCTGACAATTTCTACCCCAAAATTCTGACCTGTCAAAAGTTAACAATCATCTTTCTTAATCTAGCAAACTAAATATGACACTGAACAATTTTGAATGACACTAACTTTTCTGTAGAAATGATATGAAGCATGGCATTTGATTTTTTTATGTAAAATATGAAGGCATCCAAAGACAGGAATGATGCATAATATGGAAAGATGACACAAAAATAAAATTATTGGTGAAATAAAAACTTTAGAGAAATGTCACTAACTCTATTTTTATAGATTCTCTCAATATCCATAGCCAAGGAGTAAATTTTATATTTCTGTAGGTTGACAAGATTTTTAAGACAAGTAAAAATTCAAGAAGTACTTATTGAGTATCTTCCATATTTTCTCAACAAAAGATCTGTGAGAAATGAAAAAGGCCTTTCAATACCTGGCACTAGCATATTCATATTTTGTCACTTCTCATTTTTAGCTATACATGGGCTTTCCTACCTCTCACCCATCTGCAGAAATAGCCTAGAATCCAGCTTCATCACAAAAATCACACTCTTGCAACCACCAACTATATCAAGAAACAGAATTTTTCCAGCATACTAGATTCCCATTTATGACTTCTCAAATGTGTTATGTACTCTGATTTTTACTACTAAAAAGTAGTTGGCCTGTTTCTAACTTCATATAAGTAGCATCATATTGTATGCATTGTTTGTATCTGGATACTTTTGATGACATTGTGAGATCAATTCATGCTACTAGAAATTAATATTTTTGTTCATTTTCATTTATCTGTTATTCCATTGTATAAATGCACCATAATTTACTTATCTGCTTTAATATTTTTGGGCATTTGGGTGTGGGAGTTATTATAGATACTGTTGCCATGAGTATAATTGTACATTTTTTGATGAACATAGGTACATTTTGGAGGAAATTTAAATCTAAGTGAAATTATTGGTTCACTTATCAAGGCCACTAATCTTTTTGTCTGCTACATCTAATCAGCTACTAAATACATATAATGTATTTCCATCTTAGTTATTGTAGCTTTTCACCTCTAGTGGTTTGATTTTAGTCTTTAAAAAAAATGTCCTCCATGTGTCTACTTATATTTTTGAAAAGAGGGCATTAGAGTTATTATAATGCATTTAACATCCTTCTCTAATTCTAACATCCATATCAGCTCTGGGTTCTTTTGGATTGATTTAATGTTCTTTAGGTCACATTTCCTCCTTTGCATGCCTGGTAATCTTTGGATATCAGACATTGTGAATGACACTCTTGGGGGATTATTTTAATTATTATTATTTTATTATTATTGTTCTTGAGTTTTAATCTGGACACAGTTAAGTCATTGGGATATTTTGATAAATTTTGGTCTTGCTTTTAAAATATGATAGGTTTAACCTGAAAAGTTCTCAGTCTAGGGTTTGTTACTCTATACAATAAAGGAATATACATCTGAGTACTTTATGCGGTGTCCCCATTGAATTATTAGGTTTTCTAGTCTGTTTAGTGGAAATAGACACCATTCTGAGCCTTGTGTGATAATGATTACTGTTCCCTCTAATTCTTTCAGATGATTCTTTTCCTAGTTCCAAGAAGTTTCCTTATACAAATACATTTAATGGTACTCTGCTACATTGTTAAATTCTCAGAAGCAGGGAAGGAGTGATATTCTGCATATATTTTTGGGTATCTAAATGAAGCTCTCTATTTGATTCACATTTGGATAAAAATAAAATTATACAAGACAAACACTTTTGAGAAATGTGCCTTCAGAATTTTGCATAGTATGTATATACCACAATTCATTCATAGTTTTACAGTAAACAAAACCTAACCTTACACCCAAAGAAGCTGGATAAAGAACAGCAAAGAAAGCCTAAATCCAGCATGAGAAGAGAAATACTAAAAATTAGAGCAGAAATCAATGATATAAAATAAAAAAAAAAAAAAAATAAAACAATACCAGAAACAGTAGAACAGATCAATGAAACTTCGAGCTGGTTCTTTGAAAGAATTAATAAGATTGATAAAGCCCTAGCCAGACTTATCAAAAAGAAAAGATAATTTCCCCAAATAAATAAAATCATAAATGAAAGAGGAGAGATCACAACCAATACCCCAGAAATACAAACTAATTATAAGAACATATTATGAGCAACTATATGCCCGCAAATAAGGCAATCTTGAAGAAATGGATGCATTCCTAGAGACCTATAGCCTACCAAAACTGAACCAGGAAGAAATAGAAAAACCGAGTAGACCCATAACCAGCATGGAAACTAAAGCGGTAATCACAAATTTTTCAATGAACAAGAACCCAGGGCGAGATGGTTTCCCAGGGGAATTCTACCAAACATTTAAAGAAGAATTAATACTTATCTTCTGAAGCTGTTTCAAAAAATAGAAATGGAAGGAAAACTTCTAAACTCATTTTATGAGGCCAGCATTACCTTGATCCCAAAATCAGAAAAAGACCCTGCCAAAAGGGAAAATTACAGACCAATATTCCTGATAAACATAGATGCAAAAATTCTCACCATAATAGCCAATAGGACCCAACAGTACATTAAAAGGATTACTCACCACTATCAAAAAAAAAAAAAAAAGGATTTATTTCTGGGCTGCAAGGGTGGTTCAACATCAACAAATCAGTCAATGTGATACATCACATTAATAAAAGAAATGGCAAGAACCATAAGATCCTCTCAATTAATTGAGAAATAGCATTTGACAGAATATAGCATCCTTTCTTGATTAAAACTCTTCACAGTGTAGGGATAGAGAAACATATCTCAATATTATAAAAGCCACCTATGAAAAACCCACAGTGAATATCATTCTCAATGGGGAAAGCTGAGAGCTTTTCCCCTAAGGTCAGGAACATAACAGCCACTGTCACCACTATCAACATAGTACTAGAAGTCTTAGCCTCAGAGATCAGATAAGAAAAAAAAATAAAAGTCATCCAAATTGGCAAGAAGAAATCAAACTCACTCTTTGTATATGACATGATACTCTATGTGAAAAACCTTTAAGATTCTACCCAAAAAATCTTACAGGAATTCAGCAAAACGACAGGATATAAAATCAATACACAGAAATCAGTTGCATTTCTATACACTAACAGTAAGACAAAAGAAAGAAAAATTAAGGAGTCAATCCCATTTGCAACTGCACCAAAAACCATAAGATACCTAGGAATAAACCTTATCAAAGAACCAAAGGATCTGTACTCAGGAAATGATAGAATACTCATGAAAGTAACTGAGGAAGACAAAAAGAAATGGAAAAGCATTCCGTGTTCATGGATTGGAAGAACAAATATTGCTAAAATGTCTATACTACCCAAAGCAATCAACACATTTACTGCAATCCCTATTAAAATACCATAAACATTTTCCACAGAGCTGGAACAACAATCCTAAAATTTATATGGAACCAGAAAAGAACCTGAATAGCCAGAAGAATATTGAAAAAGAAAACCAAAGCTGGTGGCATCACAATCTGGACTTCAAGCTCATTACAAAACTGTAATCATCAAGACAGTATGGTATTGGCACAAAAACAGACACATAGATCAATGGAACAAAACAGACAGCCAAGAAATGGACCCTTGGCTTCATGGTCAACTAATCTTTACAAAACAGGAAAGAATATTCAATGGAGAAAAGATAGTCTCTTCAACAAATAGCGTTGGGAAAATTGGACAGCCACATACAGAAGAATGAAACTGGACCACTTTCTTATACCATACATAAAAATAAACTCAAAATGGATGAAAGACCTAAATGTGAGACAGGAATCCATCAAAATTATAGGGAACACAGGCAGCAACCTCTTTAACTTCCTCGTCATTTCTTGCTAGACACATCTCCAAATGCAAGAGAAACAAAAGCAAAAATTAAGTATTGGGGCTTCATCAAGATAAAAGGTTTTTCACAGCAAAAGAAACAGGGAGACAAATAGGCAAGATGGCGGAGAGGTAGGACACCCTGTTGCAACCTGTCCCCAAAAGTGAGCTAGATATCCGCAAGACCACGCTGAAAACGCATGAAATCAGCCGGAGGAGCAAGACTTTTCACTTCTGGATCTCTACGGGAGCAGAAGACAGCAGGAGAGAGGTAAAGCAAAGCGGGAACACTTGAAAAAGTAACAGAGGATAAACAAAATGGGGAAGGAAGCTATCAGAAGCAGCGCAAGGACAGTAATACCCCAAAGGAAAGTGCCAGGTGGTTGCGGAGCAGCAATAACTTAGAGCTTGGTTAAAAATACTTAAAAAGAGCATAAGGTTCTGAGGAGCAGTGAGTGCACGGGTCCAGGCCCCCTCTCCCAGGAAGGATGCCATTCGCCCCAAAGAGAGACCAGTGGGGGGCGGGGTCCCGCTCCCCACACCATTTTGTGGGCAGGGTGCGCACACTCCTAAAAGCACCTTAGAGAGTCTGCTGTGGTCCCAGAGCCCACAGCTTTTCTCCGTGTATAGTGCTCTCTAGACGGTGCACCACCGAAGACAAGAACTGTGCAGCCAGTGCGGTAATATTGGCAAGAATCTGGCCACACCCTGCCAGAGCCTAGAGCCCCTGGTGCAGGGGAACACACATAGTCGAGCGGAGCTGCCAAACTGCTGAGAACATAGTTGCGCAGAGCCGCCAAACTGCTGAGTGCTCGCTGCCTGGGAAAAGGCAGCTGTGCTGGGAGATTTGCAGAGGGGAGTGTTCCTTCTGGTCCAGCCAGAGGGGAGTAGACTGGGCTTCTCTGTGACAGGGAGGTCTGGGTACTGACAGGCAGATCCCTCGCTCAGACTCTCTGAAAAGGAGAAAAAGCTACAAAAGGCCAAAAGCCTTCAGAGAGCTAAAGACTGAGAAACCGGGTTCCACAGAGCTCTGCCCCTTGACTGGGGGGCTGGGTGACTCAACCCAAGCAAGATTGACTGGAAAACAACACACCAGGCCCCTCCCCCAGAAGACAAGTAAAAAAACAAAAACAAAAGTACTATAACCACAGAGTCACCATAAGACTTTTATCCCCAACATTAGAGGAAATCAATATATTATATTGATAATACCCTAAAACCTATATATTTCATAGATACAAGTTTTTTTTTCCTCTATTCACTTTTTGTTTTAAATTTTTATTCACTTGTTTTCACATTTCTTGGTTTGATTTTGCTTTTTGTTTTTATTTTTTTAAACTACTTAACATTATATTTAGAGGCTTAATCCAACGATAAACTCAGGAAGACCTGAAATATCCTTCCTCACACACGAAGAGCTATAACCAACCTCCCATTTTACCCTTCTGTCAGAGTTTCTACCTATTTGCTTTTGTTCTGGTATTATAGAAAATCTCATTCCTGAGGTTCATTCTGACTAGGTTCTTTTATTTCTTGTCATCTACTCTTGTCAGTCTATATGTTTGTTCGTGTTGGTCTACATACATTATAAATCTTATTGTTGGAGCCCATTCTGGCTGAAATCCCTTCTCTTTCTGTTTCTCTCTATCTTTTTTATCCTTATTCTTTCTTTTTGGTGGTGAATCCCAATTGCTCCTAAACCTTCAAGAGTGCACCTGGCCTGGATCGTGGGTGAAATACCCAACTATACATCCTCCCCTCCACCTCCCATCAAAATGACTAGGAGGAGGAACACCCAACAGAGGAAGAACCCAGAGACTGCGCCCTCTCCCTCAGAACTATGAGACATGGACATTAACAGTATGTCAGAAAGGGAATTCAAGGTGACAATTATCCAGGTAATGGCTAGGATCAATGACAATATAGAATCTCTAAGGGCAGAAAT
>CM053605.1:35030148-35059384 GCA_028646535.1 Procyon lotor
TACCTACAGTGACATGTAAATATGTTCTTTCTTTTTTTCTCTTGATAATATGTCAGTTTTTGACTTTGAGCATGAACATTCTTAAGTTCCTCAATTCAAAATTAGATCTTCAAATGTTGTACTCCTAAAAATATTTTTTTTTTATTTTAACATGTAACCACAGGTGTTCCAAGCCTAGTAATAGATTGAGCATTGGAAATTAGTCTCATAATTACCCAAGGTGGAAAAAATCTTTCCAAACCTATATTATATTGAAATTGACTTCATCTTTCCTTGCACTTGGGTAAGCCCTAATGAATGCATTTTGGAAATGGATTTCCCACAAGAGCTATTTTCATTCATTTGTCACAGAAAAAAAAAAGCCAGAAAATATCCAACTTAAACATCTGCTTTATGTTGAAGATAAAATTCAGTCAAATAAATTTCACTTATTTTTCTTTTTCGCACATTTGGTCATATTTCTAAATGGAACCAGAGGCATTAAAGTTAGTTTCCAGTCAGATCTAACATTTTTAATATTTTTCTCTTTATACTCTGAATGGGTTATAATTTCTGTGTGTATGTACATAAATCTTTCACTAGTGGGTTATAGAAACTTTATATATTGCAACGGGACTGATTTTTTTATTTTTTTGTCTTTGATTCAGTTCTTAATCATTCAAAAGCCCTTAAAACATTGCAATCACAGAATAATTATGCTTTTAATCCTTTTGGTCAATGGTGATGGTGGCTCCAGTTTTGTTCTTATTATGCTCCTGTGCCCTCAAAGCAGGTTGATTCATTTTCATTTTTTACTATCTTATTTTCTTCATTCTTCAAATACAGTTTTAAAATGCAACCAAAGGATTTTTCAAGTATTGTATGAAAGCACCCTAGAGACAGGTAAGTTTATCAGGCTTAATAAACTTTATTCAGTGAAGTTTCTAGGGAAATAAATCTTTGGGGGTTCCAGACAGTTGATGAACCACTGTGAAAGCATTAGCACCTGCTTTCACACTCTATGTAAAGTGTCCTTGTATTTGTGCTGCATTTGCCAAAGGCAAGAACAGTTATATATATATATATATATTTTTTTTTTTTTTTTCAATAAAAATATCCTTAGGACTATTATCAAAAGTGATTGAGTGCTCAGACATATTTTTGTCTTCCTCTTTATGAAGAAAGCAATCCATGGTTATGTTATAGAGAATATCATTTAAACTAATTTTTAACATACGGAAAACTTAGTTTTCAACAGATAGCTTTATTCCCTGGGATAAAATATTTACTCAGGGCCTGTAAAGATAGTGAGAGGCAGAGCCCTGCTGTTGTGAGGAACTAGGGGGCTCTCTGACAATCAGGGCTCCCGGTTGTCTTGTCTTCTGAGGGGCCTATGCGTGGTAGGACTGCCGACATCCGAGAGCTGGCTTCAGGAGAAGAGGCAGCTTTGTGTTGGAAAGTGCAGAGGCATTGTGGTCTCCTGGATCCCTGATAGTGATCTGGTCTCTATTTAGACTGTCCAGACGCTGGGAACAGCTCCAAGGGCGCCCCAGCTCATGGAATCATGTGGCGCTAACCTACAGTTCACACGGGCCACACAGGCTTGCGGAGGCCCAGCCCGCTAGGTCCACTTGGCCTTCCTCCAGGGGCTTAATGGGACCTCGCATTGCGCTCCTGATGAGGTATTTGGAAAAGTCATAAGAGTCAGACCCCTTTCGGCCCTGCTGTCGGTACTTACTGGTACAGGACTCATCCTCTCTGACAAGTGGGGCTCCTAGGTTGCATCTCTTCTGAGAAAGGCCACCGGCCGCTTGGTTTGTGATCCCATGAGATGGGGCTTTGTTTTGAAAGTGTGGTGGGCTGAGACTCGGGCCCTTTATGCTTTTCTTTGTGGCATCTCCCTACTTGCTGCTCCTATAGCAGGTCTTCAGTTTACCCCTCACTACAACGTGAAGCAGCAGAGTGCACCTAGAGGGCTCTTGCGAAGACCAGTCTGCTTTCTTTGGGAAGCACACAATCCTTCCCTCTGATCAGAACCCAGCCAATGGGCAACTTTCCCTGTGTTCAAAAGTGGCAAGAGGGAATGTGATTAATTTTAATAACAACAAAACAAGACAAACAAAAACCCCCAGATATAGGCATATCAGATTCAGACTGCAAAATCAAAAAAGAAAAAGAGAAAATCTTGAAAGAAACAAGAAGTAAAAAAATGAACCTATAAAGGAATAAGGACAAGAATCACAGTGATCTTATTATAAACAATCTAAGTGAAGACATAGCGGAGTGAAATATTTAAGTATTAAAAGAAAAAATAAACATTAATCTAAAATTCTATATCCAGTGGAATTATTCTTTGAAGAGGAAAAAGCATAGATATTGTCCCAGGTGAACAAAATCTAAGGGAGTTCATTGCCTGAGGACATGTCCTGCAAGAAATTTTAAAAGAAGTTTTCAGACAGAAGAAATATAGTAAGAAATGGGAATCTGTATAAAAAAGAAAGTGTGTTAGAGAAGAAATAAATGAACGTAAGATACAATCTTTTATTTTCCAGTCTTAATTGGTCAAAAGATAACTATTTAGAATACCAATAGCATCACTGTATTCAGTGATTATAGCATATGCATAAATTAAATGAAGAACCACCTAGTCATAGGAGATAGGACTGGGATGGGGTAATTGAGAAATATGTTTATGAGGTTCCTGCCCTATAGTAGAAGTGTTATAATGTTATTTGAAGGTGGGTTTAGAATAGTTAAAAAATATACATTGTAAATTCAAGGAAACCACTATAGTCTTTTTTTAAAGATAATTTATATAATAAGAAAGTATATAAAATGCAACAATGTAAAATGTTCAATTAAAACCTGTGAAGGTGGGGCACCTGGTTGGCTCAGTGGGTTAAAGCCTCTGCCTCAGGCTCAGGTCATGGTCTCAGGGTCCTGGGATCGAGCCCCACATCAGGGTCTGCTCAGCAGGGAGCTTGCTTCCCCCTCTCTCTCTGCTTGCCTCTCTGCCTACTTGTGCTCTCTCTCTCTCTCTCTGTCAAATAAATAAAATCTTTAAAAAAAAACCTGTGAAGGTAGGAAAAGAGAGAGCCTAAGAAGCAAAGAACAAATGCAATAAATAGAAACTACTTGCAAACATAGTTGCTATTAATCTAACTATATCAATAATCATATTAAATCTGAAAGGCCGAAATATACAAATAAAGAGACAAATATTTAGAGTAATAAAAATAAGAACAAAATTAAACAAGACCCAACAGTATATCTCCTGTAAGATATACACTTGACATACAAAGACTTAAATGTGTTAAAATTAAAGAGATGAGAAATTCATGCTGTATTATCCTAAATTCATGTTGCTAAATGAAAGAAGACACTATGAAAAGGCTATGTACTATATAATTCCAATTATATTGCATTCTGGAAAGATGGAAACCATGGAGAGGGTAATAGATCAGTGGTTGCCAAAGTTTCATGGGGCAGGGATAGAGGTTTGAATAGATTGAGCATAGAAACTTTTCAGGACAGTGAAAGCACTGTATGATACTGTAATGGCAAATATTTGACACTGTATTTGTCCAAATTCATAGAAATTCACAATAAAAAGTGATACCTAATGGAAACAAATTTTAAAAATAACTTGGGAGTCTAACATGGAATGGAGAAAAGTAGGAAAGAAATTAACTACATTACAAATGTATGAAACAATTGCACTAACAGGGTGGGAGAAAAGTATGGACCTAGTAATTCTGGAATTAAGTGGAGTCTGTAAGACTAAAGGCATAAGAGCTATGCCTAAGTTCTGAATTTATTTGATGAAGTTTAATGAGTGAGTTCCATTCGATAGATATGAAGACAGAGCTATGCTTTAAAGGATGTATCTATTAAAAAAAAAGGATGTCTCTATAAATGTAGTTATATATATGCATGTGTATATATATGTATGTATGTATAGTTTCCAGTAATATATATAGTATATAGTCATATGTGTGTATGTGTATATATATATTCCCTTTCCATGAATTTGTAAGTGGTAGTTGTTTAGTTAAAAAGACATAGTCTCAAATTTATTCAAAATATTTCCACATTTACACCATTAGCTTTGTGGACATGAAGTGGAAAGGTCACTTTTGAGGAATCCACTCTTGTTGTCTCAGTAAGTCTTTTGGTATGAGTTCAAGTGTTGATTTTGAATACTCCCAATTAGCCTAACAGTTTCATTGTAGGAAGCAGTATCAAATTGATCACTAGTAACAAGTAATAAACCAATAGCATTGCACTGAGACTGAAATAGCCTTTTTTTTACAGCCTTCCCTAACTTCTCTTGATACTAGGTTCAATGACAGGTGGAAGGAATTCTAACATTATCCTCATGCTTTCTTTCTTTTTTTTTTATCCTCATGCTTTCATCAAACTTACTGTTGGCTATTTTTTCTTTAATGAAAGTATCTATATATCTGAAATGTTTCTTCTTTTGAGAGTTTGTGTCTGTGAATTTTTGAATCATTATTTATGGTAATTTTTTTCCTTTTGAATTTATTCTTCCTGGATTTAATCCATGAAAATGCAAGCAGAGACATTCATAAATCCTATGAAAGTCACTAAAATCATTTTCACAAATAAAATTCTCTGTTTCACCAAAGAACTCATTATCCCCTGACATAAACTTCTATTGCTTATAATCTCTTGGTTCCACTAAGTCAAGAAATTGTTTTTCTGCTCAGATGTATTTCTCCCTCCTAATCTCTTATGTTCTTTCATTATTAGCATGCAAGAGGAAGAAAACATTTTTTTGTTCCAAAGAAATGTTTTTATCTTGTATTTGAACTGCTGTTATTGGTGAATGTGTTATATATTGGTGTGTACAATCTCTGAAATCACATGTGACTTCTAGATCAATAGTCTGAAAACTTTCCCTTGAAAGGTTAGATAGTAGGGGCACCTCAACTCTCAGGGTCATGAAGTCAGTCCCATCTTGAGCCCCTCATGGAACAGCCTAGGCTCTGTGCTCAATGGGGAGTATGTCTCTCTCTAGCTCCTTCTGCTTCTCCCTCTGCTCCCTCTCTCTCTCTCTCTCAAATAAATAAATAAATCTTAAAAAAAAAAGATAGTAAGTATTTTATACTTGTGAGTCATAACGTCTCCCTTGCAACTACTCGTTTTTGGCCTTCTAATGTGACAAAAACCATTACAGGACATAAACAAATAGACACAGCTGTATTCCAGTAAGACTTTACTGCCAGTCTGTGGAGTGTAGTTTGCCAATCTGTATTCTAGATTACTGAGAAAATTAATATTTTTTATTTTTGCTTGATGGTTTCTAGCTTTTGATCACAAATATATTCATGCAGTGTCCAGAAATCACATCTCAAAAATGTCTGAAGATCTTTCCTAATATTTAGTAAAAATATACAAATATATGCATATATTTAGTGTTACACTAAATATATTTATCAGTTTTTGCTAAATGCATACATCTCTCTTATAATTCCTAGACTAAATTAGATTGAAGTGTGTATACTGTTATTTTGGTTTCTGATTTCCTACATAATATTTATATTTGGGGATTTAGAAACACTTTAAGGAGGCAAAGACTTGAAATGTTTATTTTCTTAATAGTTATATAGAGATCCACATTCGATTTCATGGAAATATTATCTTTATATCCCCTTATCTTATAAGTTTATTGGATGAAGACCAATTTATGTATTTATGTTATGTATTGTCTTAGTCCATTCAGGCTACTGTAATGAAATATTATAGACAGAGTAGTTTATAAACAACAGGAATTTATTTCTCTCAGTCTCCAGAATGAGAAGTCCAACATCAGGGTACCAATATGGTCCTGTTTTGGTGAAGGTTCTTCTCATGGTTTATAACTGATGACTTCTCTCTGTGTCCTCCCATGGTAGGAAGGGCTAGAATTCAATCTGGAGCTTCTTTTATAAGGCTCCAGTCCCCATTCACGAAGGAGTCAACTTAATTATCTAAGCACCTCCAAATGGCTCCATCTATCATGACCACCATGGTCATGGGCATAGTATAACAATGTCTGAATTTGGGGGGGGATGCAAACATTCAAACAATAAGTACCTTCTTGAAATTTGGTAATGTGATGAAACCACCAATCCCATTATGCAATGCACTTAACCTAGTTTCATCATAGGCAGTTGGGGTGGGGGAAGAAATAAAGGAAGAAAGAAAAGTATATTATTATTGTCAAGTAGCACTGTAATGAGATCCTTGACTAAAGTTTCCAAAGCAGCAACTTCTTAAGCAGATAAATGTCCTTGACCATCAGAATATTAAAGATAGCTGGTTGGCAGAAATAAATAGGCAGAAAAAACTGCATTGCATCTTCAGTAAATTAATACTATTAGTATGAAAGTAATTCAACATTTTTGGTCCTTATGTATGTGATATTTGTTTCTGTGTATGGTTACATATTTATATATCATGCAGTTAGATAGGGACACTTTTTATATTCCAGAAACCGAATTTATCCACTTATACATGGATCCATATATATCTAACTGTCCAATAAAAACTGATCGAATTCAGAAAAACAAATTTATAACATTCTTTATGTTTAATGTATTTTAGTAAAAGAACAATTCCATTTAATTTGATGTGACTCTCACAACCTTCCAACAGAGGTATATTCACCTTACTGATTAAGATATTGTGGGGCGCCTGGGTGGCTCAGTGGGTTAAAGCCTCTGCCTTCAGCTCAGGTCATGATCTCGGGGTCCTGGGATCGAGCCCCACATCGGGCTCTCTGCTCAGCGGGGGGCCTGCTTCCCCCCCATCTCTCTGCCCGCCTCTCTGCCTACTTGTGATCTCTCTCTGTCAAATAAATAAACAAAATCTTTAAAAAAAAGGATTCTCTCTCTTAAAAAAAAAAAAAAAAAGATATTGAGACCACAGTGATTATTCATCTTGCTTGTGTTTACACAGTATATAATGTGAATTGTTGGGTTTGGAGACCATGCATTATGATTTCTGGTCTATACTCCCTGTCTCTAGTAATCAGCTTTCTCTTATACAGTCATTTGTAATCATCAAGTTTTGATTCACACACTAGTATGTTAGATACTGCTCAAATTATTTTGCTTTGTCATGCCACAAATTAGATTTCTTTTATTTTAAAATTACTTTTGATCTGTATTATATTCTCATGGAATAGTCAGGACAGGTTCTATTAGCCATTTTTTTTCCCCCTGATAAAGTTGAAGGACCAAATAGACAGATGAATTTTTGTTAAACCCTTGGTTTCAATATTGGAATGAGAGAGTTGTTTATTTCTAGTTCATTAGTTATTCAACTGAATTATAGCAATTTGTTAATGCTGGTATCAAAAATTATAGTAACTACGCAAATATTGTAAGTTCAGATTGGTTTTCTGGGGTAGAAAAAGGAAGATTTAATCATGTAATAAGAATTATAATAATAATAGTAGAGTAATAATAATAACTAATACTTATATAGTACTTAATATATGCCAGGCACTTTTTAAAGTGCTTTGCCTTAACTGATTTAATGCATTTCTGGAGATAAGGAACTAAGACACAGCCATGTGCCTAAAGACAAAAGCTACTAAATGATAAAGGATTCATTTAGACAATCTTACTACAGAGTCTGCACACTTAACCTGAACACTAAACCATTTCTTTTAGTAAACTGAGTTCCATCTGTAAAATTGACAAAATTGACATTGATGAGATGTCAATGACACATAGTTATTGTAAGGTGAAGGAGGGGTGATGAGTTTAAACTGGCCAGGCAATCAAGAAATGGTTGTATCAATATTTACAAAATGGGGGCGTCTGGGTGACTCAGTCGATTCTGTGTCTGCCTTCAGCTTGGTTCATGATCCTGGAGTCCCAGGAGGTGTGGGCTTTCTGCTCAGCGGGTGGTGGGGGAGAGGCCAGAGGGTTGGTCTGCTTCTCCTTCTGCTCCTCTCCCGCTCCTTCTCTCCCACTCGATCTCTCTCTCTCTCAAATAAATAAAATCTTTTTTAAAAAATTTAAAAAATTACAAAATGATGAAAATCATAAACAATAAAAATATAGAGATGAAAATAGTTTACATTAAACTATTTCAGAATTGTTGCACGTGTAGTATTCCATTAGTCATGATGTTATATTCAAAGGGTAGCAACTGAAGACTGTCAGTGTATGATTTTTATTTTATTTTTATTGGTTATATTTACAATCAAAAATCTATTTAGGGGCGCCTGGGTGGCTCAGTGGGTTAAAGCCTCTGCCTTCGGCTCAGGTCATGATCTCAGGGTACTGGGATCGAGTCCCACATCGGGCTCTCTGCTGAGCAGGGAGTCTGCTTCCTCCTCTCTCTCTGCCTGCCTCTCTACCTACATGTGATCTCTCTCTGTCAAATAAATAAATAAAATCTTTTTTAAAAATCTATTTAAAATTTTATTCCTTATTTATCTGCTGCAGACATTATCACTTACCTATTATTTTCAGATATGTATTAGTATCCCCACATTCCCCTCCAAAATTCTTTCTATATCTGCAATTAGGTCTTCATGTTATCTACTTGTTAATTTGAAATACTTGAAATCTAATAGGTGTATTTCACAATTTTACCCTTTTATACATGCATTCACAAAAGAACCAAATATTAAAACTGCATCTGTGAAAAAAAAAAACAATTGAAAGAAAATATTTCAAACGTCCAGGTCAAATGGATTTTAATCTCTTAACATTCCTTTAAGCTCATTCAAAATCTATACTACCAGCAACATGTTTTTCTTAAGAAAATTATTTTCCCTACTTTTTTTTTTTTAAAGATTTTTATTTATTTGACAGTGAGAAACACAGCGAGAGAGGGAACACAAGCAGAGAGAATGGTAGCCAGGAGAGGCAGGCTTCCTGCAGACCAGGGAGCCAGATGCGGGGCTTGATCCCAGGACTCTGGGATTATGACCTGAGCCAAAGACAGACACTTAACAACTGAGCCACCCGGGTGCCCCATGTTTTTTCTACATTTTTAACAAACTATTTTTTTTTCCTTGTGAAAGAGATATCAGATGACTGACTTCTACTGCCTATTATTTAATCACACAATTGTTAAGTATCCTAACTTGGTTCAATTGTTTTCTAGGTTTGTTTGTGCCTCCTATGATAAAAACATTATTTTATTGTACATATTTATTTTCTATTTGAACTTTTGAAAACCCCTTGGCTTTCTTTCTTGTATCTCTACATTCTTCATTATGCCAGATGGGATTCTCGAGTATTTTTATAAAAATAATGAATTGGAAAACATAATTTTTTGGGTCAAACGTATCTAAAAATGTCGTGTTTTTTTTTTTTTTCAGATTTTATTTATTTATTTGACACAGAGAGAGAGAGATCACAAGTAGTCAGAGACGCAGGCAGAGAGAAAGGGGGAGGCAGGCTTCCCGCTGAGCAGAGAGCCCGACTGGGGACTCGATCCCAGGACCCTGAGATCATGACCTGAGCCAAAGTCAGAGTCTTTAACCCACTGAGCCACCCAGGCACCCGTTTGTTTGTTTTTTTTTTTTCCTCTTTTGACTGATAGTTTTGTTAATGGTAGAAGTTTTCTCAGTTGAAAATTGTTTTCCTTCAGATTTTTAAATGCATAATTCCACTTCTGTTTTTATTATTAAGGCTCGCTGATGGTAAGACTAAAGATTATGTATCATCTCTTATTTTCTTTCTCTTCTGAAGTTTTATGGGTTAAAAATGGTTATCATTATTTGGATACTAGTAGTCTATATTATTTTTTTAAAGATTTTATTTATTTATTTGAGAAAGAGAGACTGAATGAGAGAATGAGAGGAAGAGCACAAGCATAAACAGAGAGAGGCAGAGGGGCAGAGGGATAGAGAGAAGCAGGCTCTCCACTGAGCAGGGAGCCCGATATTCCCAGAACCCTGGGATCATGACCTGAGCCAAGGTGGACACAACTGACTGAGCCACTCAGGCATCCTAGTAATCCATATTATTGCCTTTCAACCTGAAGATTTGTGTCTTTCTTCAGTTTGAATTTATTTTTTTCCTTTTTATCTATTTGTGTACTTACATTTTCTCTGTTCTATTTTCCTGGAACTCTTAAGAGATGAATATTAAATGTGAAAGTCTGGATAGATTCTTTATTGTCTCTTTAAAGCTGAAACTTTGACTATTTGGGTGTATTGCATTACCTGGCAATGTTAACTTAAGGGTACAAAGAACAGGCAGATGGAATGGATCATTTTAAAAATTGCCAAGAGAAGCTGGTAGCTACACTTAAGCACATGGTCTCACTTACAGTGTATTAGTATCATAGGCCTGCCAAATAACTGATTACTACAAACTTGATTGCTTTAAACGACAGACATTTATTCTTTTATAGTTCTAGGGCCAGAAGTCTAAAATCAAGGTGTCAACAAGACCATGCTTCCTCCAAAGCCTCTAGAGATTAACCTTTCCTTGTCTCATCCAGCTTCTGGTGGCTCCATGGATTCCTTGGTTAAGGTGGCATAATTTCAATCTTTGCCTCTGTAAAAACTGACCTGTGACTATATTGCAAATCTCCTTTTTTTTCTTGTAAGGATAATAGTCATTGGATTTAGAGAGCAACTTAAATCCAAGATGCTCTCACCTTAAGAGCCTTAATTTAATTACATCTGCATTGATCCCAGGACTAGCAATATGGTTAGTCATAACCATAAATTTCCAAATAAAGTCATATTCATAGGAACTGGGGGTTAGGACTTAGACATATCTTTTTGAAGGACAGACTTCAACTCACTACACTTGGCATCCTGCATGCATGCAGGCAGGTTTCAAATTCCTTAGAATATTCCTCCAGTTTTAATCTGAGTAAAAATAGTACTTTTTATTCTCTAACATGCTGGCTCTAGATTGGAGCCCCTCAAAAATCCTGTTCTAAAGATATGTTCATGCTCAACTATAGTCCTATGTTATCTAAGATTTAGCTGTGGACATTTCTACTGTAGCTTCTTCATAAACATATTTGTACTGATTTCTGTTCTCCTAGAATTCAGTATCACATTCGGTCCAAGGGCTCTGCTTTTCTGACAATGATGGTGGTAGAATTGCTTATCTCAAAGTAACCATATTGCTAGAAAACAACTAGAAAATTTAGAGGAGAGAGGAAAAGAGAAAGAGAACTGAGACATATAGAATAAGGCTAATCTCATTATTTATTTTTTCTATTTTTCAGAATTATTACCTGAAGCTCAATTACTTAGAACTGTTATTTCATATTTTTATCTGATTTTTGAGTTGTTTAGATAAGGAGAGTAAATATTGACTCTGTTAATCTTTTTTAGCTAGAAGTAGATTTTATAATTGTAAACACATAAGACAGGAATGATATTTTAAAATCATTTATATAAAAAGCAAATTCAAGAATGTAAGGAAACTGTAGCAAAATTAATATCAAAGTAGGAAGAAATAGTAAATGTATAAAAGAAGCTGATAAAACATTAACAATTACAATAACCAAAGACTGGGTAAACAGGAACAAAAGTTGTTTCTTTGAAATATATGATAGAATATAATAAAATAATAATTGGTAATTTTGGCAATGAAAATGAGGCATCACTATAGACCCTAAATATTAGAAAAATAATAAAAATTAAAGAATAAAGGAACATTATAAGTGACTGCATTCCAAGAATAATGGAACATATAGATAAATAGGATAAAACTATAGAAAAAGAAACTAATCAAAGCAGACACAAAGATAAAAAGGATGTCTGAATTGTACTGTGTCTATTAGAGATATTGAATCTGCAGCTAAAATTCTTCTAAGATTTTAGGCACAGATGCCTCATTTGTAAGTTATAGCAACAACAAAAAAAGCCCTAAGGAATAAAAAAACACTTTCAGAAACTCTGCTGAGTTTAAAATGAGAGGAAATATTCTCTTAACTGTTTTGTGATGTGAGCATAACCTTAATATAAAAGCTTGAGAAGGAAACTCTTACCCAGTAGCGATGAATAGCCTAAAGAAATAAAATAACATTTAAAAAAAAAAATCTCAAGAAAGATAAATAGCAAGAAAACCACAACTACTAAATTTCCAGAAATTAGAGACCAATAAAATCTTAAAAACAGCAAAGATATAAAAGTATATTATCTTCAAAAGAGAAAAATTAAACTTGGTAGATGACGTTATGAAAAAAGTATGGAGCCAGATGACAGTGGAAAGATATATTTAAAGTGTTTAAGGCAAAACTGACAATCTAGAATTTTATAGCCAGTGAACATAGTCTTCAAAACAAAAGCAAAACAAAGATATTTTCAGACAAAAGAAAAAACTGGAAAATATATATTTCCAGCAGATATGCTCTACATATCTGTTTCTGCTTTTCAGGCAGAAACAAATTATCCAAGAGAAAATTAAACATGAAAAGTTATGGGAAGGGGTGGGGAATACCAGAAAGAGTAAAATATTTTATGGATATAAATGAAAATTAGTTATTAAAACAACAATAATGGGGTGCCTGGGTGGCTCAGTTAGTTAAGCATCTGCCTGCAGCTCAGATGATGATCCCAGGGTCCTGGGATAAGTGCCTCCATTGCATCATGCTTTCTGCTCAATGAGGAATTCTCTTCTCTCTCTTCCTCCACCCCTTTCCCTGCCCCACCTCCCACTCACGCTTTCCCTCTCTCAAATAGATAAATAAAATCTTAAAAAAAAAAGAACAATAACAGTAATGTCTTAAGGGATTTATAACATTGGCAAATATATATGATGACAGTGGCACAATAAGTAGGACAGGTTCAATGAGGTTAAACAGTTGTAAAATATTTATGTTATTTTGGAAGTGGTAAAAGCATTAAATCAAAGTGTTATTTAAATAAATCAAAGATGCAGTTATGATCTCTAGGATAACCACTGAAATAATTATAACAGAAGATATAGTTAAACAGCTGATACTGTAAAAACAAAAAGAAATCATTTAAAAATTTTATTTAATCCAGAAAAAGGAAAAAATAAAAATGATAGCAATGTTGCAGATATAAAACCAGCTATATTCATGAATATCCAAAATGTAAGTGTAGTAAACACTTTATTTTAAAGATTTTTTTTTTTAAAGATTTGTTATTTATTTGACAGCGAGAAACACAGCGAGAGAGGGGACACAAGCAGAGGGAATGGTAGCGGGAGAAGCAGGCTTCCCGAGGAGCAGGGAGCCCAATGCGGGGCTGGATCCCAAGACTCTGGGATCTGACCTGGGCCAAAGGCAGACGCTTAACGACTGAGCCACCCAGGCGCCCCAACTTTATTTTAAAGATTATAAATTTTAAAAATGAACTATATTTCTTGTTTCTTGAAAATTTGGGTGTTCAAAAAAAAAAAAACCACGTAGTTCTAATTTACCTAGGATTCAATGGTAACATCACAGTGGTGGTTAGAATATGTATATAAAGCCTAACAAAACTTAAAATGTATCTGTATTAGTTTGTTCAGGCTGCTATGCAAAAATCCCATAAACTGCATGGCTTCTAAATAACAGAAATTTATTTCTCATGTTTCTGGAGTCTGGGAAACCGAAGATTATAGTACTGGCAGATTTGGTGTATGATGAGGACATTTCCTGGTTTGTAGGTATCCATCTTCTTACTGCAACCTCATAAGGCAGAAAGGGCAAGGGATCTCTCTGGACCCTCTTTTATAATGGCAGTCCATCCATAAGGGCTCTCCCGACCTAATCACTTCCCAAAGGTAGCACCTTGGGGTTAGGATTGCAACAAATGAATTTGGGGAGGACACAAATATTCATACCATTGCAATATAAAAATTTGTAGACTATAGCTAATGGTTCTTAGAAGGAAATTTGGAACTTTAAATAACTATCTCAAAAAATAAAAAGAAAAACTGAAATTTAATTATTTAAGCTTTCAATTCACAAAGCTAGAAAAGAAAGTAAATCAAATATAAAAAATATCTTTTTAGTTCATTTAATATTTCATAGTAGATGGTTTGCAAATTTCACAAAAAATATCAAGATAAGCCTTATGCTATACTGAAAACTAACTTTGATTATGATATTAGATGTGTAGCTACTGTCTAGCTCTAAATCTGTTATATTAAAAAATGAGTCTGAAAGATAATGTTTATAAAATGATGAAGATAAAATATTTATTAACAGATAAATACATTGGAAGGCATATAACTGTAGTACATACTGTTCTAAAAGATAGTGAATATAATATAAATATAAATATTTGTTCATTTGGTCTGCCTAGCTGTCTATATTTACATAAACCTGGATAGCTAGTGATAACTACTGTATGAATGGATAATTGGTATACATTTACAAAAGCTTATTAATTTTATCTTTGGGTTATGTGATTACCAGTTTTGTAGATTTTTTCCCTCATAATATTTTTAGTATTCTTATAATAACTGGTATTATTTAATAAGAATTTTAAAATAACAATATATAATATTTACCAATTATTTGCATATGTTTCCCTAATATCACAAAAACCATGAGCAGAGATATTGTTTATACCTCCTTTGACAAGTGAACTAATGTTAGAATTTTTTGAAAATTATCATGAGAGCAGCAGCTATACCATGGTAGGAAATGCAAGTCCATAACCAAGAAGTTAGGAGAAATCCCACTAAAATAGTGACATGGGAGCCTCCTGAATTTCCTTTCTCCCGAGGATACAACAAATATACAGCTGTATACAGAGAATTCCCCCTGAGACAAATCCAGAAACCAGTTGGGTGATTCCTCCACCTTGGTAACTGGTAAAATATCCACATTGAAATAAGTCAGGAAGGCTGAGACATACTCTTGTCATAAGCCACCATATCTCCTGCACAGCGCCTATACCCATTGGGAGGGAACCAACTCCCAGCTTCTCTCTGAGGAGTCAAGATTTGGACTGTACATCTGGTATCCCAACTTTTAAAGCTACTACCCAAAGAACTAGCTCCCAAATCACTTAACCCTGAGAGCTGAAAGGGCTTGGCATTTATTATGAGAATTCCCAGTCCACACAAAACAAAGAGGCATTTCTGTTTAGGCACATAAGCATTTCCAGTGACTATTCTCTCTGATTCAATACAGAATGAACAAACACAGCTAGTTCCTGGTTTCTTCTAGGTAAGAGTGGAATCCATACCCAATGTCCTGACCTTTCCAGTTGCTGCCTGAAAGCTTCCAATGTACCTGAATTGCAAAGCTGAATGGATAGGCAATTAGTAATCCTCTAGGAGCCTGAACAGGCTATGAGCATTTTCCATACCTTTGGGACATTGGCCAATCTTGGCATACTGCCTACTAGGAGCCACTAAGAACACAGACAATAACTTGAAAAATCACAGAGATTTCAGGGACAACCAGGTGGTTAGGCCCAGCTGGTTGATGAGTTTCATCTCTCCATAAAACCAGTCTATGGAGGCTGGCAGGGAGAGGTAGCTGTTTACTTAATGCAAAGAAACCAACACAGATAGTCAAAGAAGATGAAGAAACAAGGGAATATGTTCTAAACAAAACAACAAGATAAATTTTCAGATATTGGTCTTAATGAAATGGAGATAAGTGATCTACCCAATAAAGAGTTCAAAATAATAGTCATGAAAATGCTCAGTGAGGGACCTCCATACTCTTCACAGCAAATGCAATAGCTTGCATTCCCACCGCCAGTCCACCAGGGTTCCTTTTTTCTCTGCATCCTCTACAACACTGGCTGTTTCTTGTGTTTCGATTTTAGCTGTTCTCACAGATGTAAGACAATATCTGATTATGGTTTCATTTTGCATTTCCCTGATGATGAGTGATGTTGAACAAGTTTTCATGTGTTGCTTAGCCATCTTCTTTGCAAAAGATGTCTATTCGGACCTTTGACCCACTTTTTAAATTGGATTATTATTATTTTTTTGGTTTCAGGTTGTGTAAGTTCTTTATATATTTTGGATATTAATCCCTTATCAAATATAACATTTGCAAACATCTTCTACCATTCAGTAGTTTACCTTTTTGTTTTGTGATGGTTTTCTTTGCTGTGTAACCTCTTTTTATTTCAGTGTAGTTCTAATAGTTTATTTTTAAATTTTTATTTAATTTTATTTAATTTTAATTTTTATTTAATTTAAATTTAATTTAATTTAAATTTAATTTTATTTTTTATTTTTTACTTAATTTTTAAAATTAACATATAATTTATTGTTTGTTTCAGGGATATAGGTCTGTGATTCATCAATCTTACACAATTCACAGCACTCACCATAGCACATACCCTCCCCAATGTCCATCAGCCAGCCACCCCATCCTTCCCAGTCCCCTCCCCTCCCGCAACCCTCAGCTTGTTTCCTGAGATTAAGAGTCTCTTAGGGTTTATATCCCTCTCTGGTTTCGTCTTATTCCATTTTTCCCTCCCTTCCTCTATGATTCTCTGTCTTGTTTCTCAAATTCCTCATATCAGTGAGAACATATGATAATTGTCTTTCTCTGATTGACTTATTTCACTTCGCATAATACCCTCTAGTTCCATCCATGTCATTGCAAATGGAAAGATTTTGTTTTTTGATGGCTGCATAGCATTCCATTGTGTGTGTGTGTGTGTGTGTGTGTGTGTGTGTGTGTGTGTGTGTGTACACCACATCTTCTTTATCCATTCATCTCTGGATGGACATCTAGGTTCTTTCCATAATTTGGCTATTGTGGACATTGCTGCTATTAACATTTGGGTGCACATGCCCCTTTGGATCATTACATTTGTATCTTTAGGATAAATACCCAGTAGTGCAATTGCTGGGTTGTAGGGTAGCTCTATTTTCAACTTTATGAGGAACCTCCATATTGTTTTCCAGAGTGGCTGCACCAGCTTGCATTCCCACCAACAATGTAGGAGGGTTCCCTTTTCTCTGCATGCTTGCGAACAACTGTCATTTCCTGACTTGCTAATTTTAGCCATTCTGACTGGTGTGAGGTGGAATCTTACTGTGGTTTTGATTTGTATTTCCCTGACGCTGACTGATGTTGAGTAATTTTTAATTTTTAATTTTTTAAATTAACACGTGTCTATTGGCTATTTGGATGTCTTCTTTGCAGAAATGTCTGTTCATGTCTTCTTCCCATCTCTTGACTGGATTAGATTGTTCTTTGGGTGTTGAGTTTGAGAAGTTCTTTATAGATTTGGATACTAGCCCTTTATCTGATATGTCATTTACGAATACCTTCTCCCACTCCGTCAATTGTCATTTTGTTGACTATTTCCTTTGATGTGCAAAAGCTTTTGATCTTGATGAAGTCCCAATAGATCATTTCTGCCCTTGCTTCCCTTGACTTTGGTGATATTTCTAAGAAGAAGTTGCTGTGGCTGAGGTCAAAGAGGTTGCTGCTTGTGTTCTCCTCAAGGATTGTGATGGATTCCTATCTCACGTTGAGGTGTTTCATCCATTTTGAGTCTATTTTTGTGTGTGATGTAAGGAAATGATCCAGTTTCATTCTTCTGCATTTGGTTGTCCAATTTTCCCAGCACCATTTGTTGAAGAGACTGTCTTTTTTCCATTGGACATTCTTTCTTGCTTTGTCGAAGATTAGTTGACCATAGAGTTGAGTGTCCATTCCTGGTCTCTCTATTCTGTTCCATTGATTTGTGTGTCTGTTTTTGTGCTAGTACCTTACTGTCTTGATGATTACAGCTTTGTAATAGAGCTTGAAGTCTGGAATTATGATGCTGCCAACTTTGCCTTTCCTTTTCAACATTCTTCTGGGTATTCAGTGTCTTTTCTGGCTCCATATAAATTTTAGGATTACTTGTTCCATTTCTTTGAAAAAAGTGGATGCTATTTTGATAGGGATTTCATTAAATGTGTAGATTGCTCTAGGTAACATAGACATTTTCACAATATTTGTTCTTCCAATCCATGAAGGTAAGCTTCATTCAAATTTTCCTAATGACCATTCTCCAAATTTATTTTTAGTATAGTTACTTTATTTATTTTTAAATTTAATTTAATTAATTAAAATATAATGAATTATTTGTTTCAGAGATACAGGTCTGTGATTCATCTGTCTTATATAATACCCAGTGCTCATTACAACACATATCCTCCCCAAGATACTTTAAACAAATGTGAAAAACAATATGTATGTCTGTGTGTGTATAGCACATATATACACACACATATATGTGTATGTAATACATAAATAGTATGCATAAATGTATGTATATAAAACATACATTACTCCATAAATATATTTAAATACATTACATATGTATATATCCATTATTATATGATTACTTTATAATCATATATTACTGAGATAATATATTACTGAGATAATGGGAATGCATCAGGAATAAAAAGGTTTTTTTTTCAAATTTTAGATACTAAACTCTAATAAGGCTTTGGAAATGCATGTGATTTTGCCTCACATTACAAAGAAAATGTAAAAATATATAAAACATTTTATTCATCACTTAATAGCGCACTTAAATTTGATGAACTAAATATATTTGTTTAGGAATCTGCTTATTGAGATATGTATGATTAAAATATATTTTAAGTAATTTTAATTATACCATCAATGATATAGTACTTGTAAAATATTTTTAAAACTATATGCACACAATTTGAAAAGTAGAATTACCCTTTTATATTGTCACATCCTACATTTGATAGAATTTTAAATACTGTTATGTACATTCTTTTTTATATGATGGTACTTCAAATCTGATTTTAGAGAACTAATAATGATAATTGGACCAGCATAACATTGAACATTATTATAATTTGGAATTACACAGTTTCATTTTTTTCAACCTCAAATTTGTACTGCAAAAAATTGAACATTTTGGAAAGCCCTGTGATCATTATATCTTTTTTTGTGTGTAATTTGTATTACAAATACTTGTTAATGAATTCAGGACCGAGAGCATATAATCACAGAGTACAAATTAAGACTTCTATTATCATTAATAGGAGTAAACACACAAATCAGGAGAAAATGGATCCTTATATTCTAAACTTCGAAGTTTATATGAGAAATAAATTAACCATAAAATTAGAATGTAGGCAGCTTTCTAAAGAGACAGTCTTAAAGGTATTCTAAAGTACTTAAAAGGCAATATTTCCTTAGGAATTTAAACAGAGACACATAAGTTGAACAAGGGAATTTGAAAAATTGGGCAAGATTTAGATTCTCATTAAAATTAACCTTTGCTTAAGTTTCCTGGAAAGTGAATTCTACTCACTGTAATTGCTACTATGCTATAATTAAAGAACAGACAAATCCTCCATTTACTCCCTAGTCACCAAAAACATAGATATACATTGGTACTCTTTCTAAAATGACTATCATCAGGATTACTTTCCTAGAGAGGGTGAAAAGGGAATTATTTTAAAGAACATGGGAAGTAATATAAAAGAAAGTAGATTAAAAATGCAGACAAATGTGCATGTTTAAAATTTTTAAATTTTTAATCAGAAGGGATTTTTTTATTGTGCAGTCTTTAAAATTTTAATGTGGAGATAAATGTATATAGGGATGTGTAAAATTCAGATCTGGTACTTTACAAAATATTTAGAAAAGAATTATCATATAGAAGGATAAGATCCTAAGAATATATGAACATTAACCCCTTCTGGAGTGACAATGTGAAAATAGAAATCTTAACATAAAAAATGAAACATTCTAAAGATTTGATTGCAAAATGTAAGACCATGACCTAAAAGGCTGACTATAATGTAGTTTCAAAACTACATTATGTTTTGTTCATGTTCAGGGTTTGTTAGATCAAATTTGAACCACTTGGTTCAGCAATGACCGAGGATAACCACCAAAATAATTAGAACATATAGTTAAACAGCTGATACTATAAAAACAAAAAGAAATCATTTGAAAAAATTATTTAATCTAGAAAAAGGAAAGAGGAAAAAATTAAAAAATAAAAATGATAGCAGTGTTGCAGATATAAGACCAAAAATTTTACTTTTATCATAACAATTTTTAGAACCACTTAATTTTTAAATTTAAAATTTTAAATGATTTTATTTATTGATTTGGCAGGGGGAGCAGCAGGCAGAGAAAGAGGGAGAAGCAGGCTCCTTGCTGAGAAGAGAGCCTGACATGGGGCTTCATCCCAGAACCCTGGGATCATGACCTGAGCCATAGGCCAACACTTAACTGACTGAGCCACCCAGGTGTATCCATCTCAGAACAATGTACTTCTGAAAATATAATCTATGTGAAATTATACTAGTTACCAAGCATGCTTAGATATAGCCTTAAGAAAAACATGTATTGGTGACAGGCCTCTGGGGGAGAGGATGATATACGTACGTCCTTGAAGCCTTGAAGCCGAGCAGCTAGGGATGCCCCACTCGCTCAGGGCGGAACGCCACCTGCTTCATTTTTCCGTTATCTGCCCTTCCCCAGAGAGCATCAGCAGTTAGTCAGACAATCCTTCTCTTTGGCCTTGCTCACTATACGTCCTGTACTATGTGACCAGGCATATTTTGCCTTTCTTCTTATGTATTGACAAGACTCATGGTCAATGTGTAACCTACTCCGGCTTCTTTGTTTATGGTTACCCACTTTCTAATAAATATGAGACTGAGGAGTTGTTCAGGGTGATAGTCTTTTCTATTGTTGTCCCCTGCTCCCTTTCTCTTGCAGCTGACTTGTTTGTGCCTCATTCTTCTCCCATACGCCATCAGGAGGCGGCACCGAGGCACACCAAATTTAAAACTTTTGAAAACAGATTTTGGTTAGTAGCAAAACTGAGAAGAAGGTACAGAGATTTACCATATATCCCCTTCCCCACACACGCATAATAAGTCTCATTATTAACACCCCAAACAAAGCATTACATATGTTACAATTGATAAACCTGCCTTGACACCCAAGTTCATTTAATACATATAATACAAGGTTCACCCTTGGTACTGTGCATTCTGTGGGTTTAGATAAACATATAATGACATGTATACACCATTATAGTGCCATACAGAATATTTTCACTGCCTTGAAGAGCCTCTGTGCTCCACCGATTCATCTCTCCACACACTCTCAACTCTTATTAACTAATTACTGACTTCATAGTTTTGTCTTTTCCAGAAGGTTGTATAGGTGGAATCATATAGTATGTAGCCTTCTCAGATTGGCTTCTTTCCTTTAACAATAGGCACAATTGCCTCTTTCCCTTACTAATTTGAAGTTTTCTTTACATCTTATCATGACTTGATAGTTTTCCTTCTCTCTCTCTCCCTCTTTTGGTGCTGAATAATACTCCATTGTCTAGCTGTACCACTGCTTATTTACTCATTCACCTATTGCGGGATATCTTTTTTGCTTCCCAGTCTTAGCAAATGTAAATAAAGCTGCTATAAGCAACTGTGTGCAAGTTTTAAGGTGGATAATATCAAGGAGAACAATTGCTAGATCATAAGGTAAAAGTATGTTTAATTCTATAAGAAATCACCAAGTGGCTTTCAAAATCAATTTATCATGTTGTGGTTCCAGTGAGAGTCCCTGTTGCTCCAACTTCTCATCAGCATTTGTTATTGCTGGATTTAGTCCATTCCAATAGATATGGAGTGGAAACTCTAATTTGACATATCATGTGGAGCATCTTTTCATATGTTTATTTCTCATCTTTGGTAAAGTGTTTGTTAAGGACTTTGACCAATCATTATTAACTGGATCGTTTTCTTATTATTGAATTTTAAGAGATTTTGTATATTCTGGATAAAGATCCTTTATCAGATGTGTCTTTGCAAATACTTTGTCCCAGTCAGTGGCTTATCTTCTCATTCTCTTGACATTGTCTTTTGCAGAGTAGATATTTTCAATTTTACTGAGGTCCAGCTCATCATTCTTTCTTACACGGATTGCATCTTTGGTGCTGTCTTCGAAAAGACATTACAATATCCAAGACCATCTTGGTTTTCTCCTATGTTATTTTCCAGAAGTTGTATGGATTTACATTTTACATTTAGGTCCATGAAGCATTTTGAGTTATTTTTTGTGAAGTGTGTAAGATTGGTGACTGGATTATTTTATTATTATTATTATTATTATTATTAATTATTATTATTAGGATATCCAGTTCTTCCAGCACCATTTATCAAAGACATTATCTTTGCTCAATTGTAGTACCTTTACTTTTTCTTTTTTTCTTTTTTTTACCTTTACTTTTTCTGTCAAAGATTAGTTTACCATATTTAAAGGCATCTCTTTTGAGGCTTTCTATTCCATTCCATTTATTTAATTGTCTATTCTTGCACCAATACCACACCACTGCCTTGATAATTGTAGCTTTATAGTAAGACACAAAGTCAGGTAGTGTCAATCTCCCAGCTTTGTTGTTCTCCTTCAATATTGAGCTGGATATTCTGTGGTCTTCTCTGTTCATATAAACTTTAGAATCTGTTAATATCTAAAAAAAAAAACCCTACTTGCTGGAATTTTAATTGGATTGCACTGAATCTGTAGATCAAGCTGGGAAGAACTGACATCTTGACAATATTTTTTTTTCCATCCATGAATATTTTCATTTTGGTTTTTTTTATTTAATTCAGAGTTTTATAGTTTTCCACATATAAATCTTCTACATATTTTATTAGACTTATACCTAAGTGTTTGATGTCTACTACTCTTTTAGAAATAATATAGCTACTCTTTTCATTTGATTAATGTTAGGATGGCATATTTTTCTCCATCCATTTATTTTTAATCTTCATGTTTCTTTATATTTAAAATGAGTTTCTTATAGACAAACATAGTCAGGTTGTGTTTTTGATCCACCCTGACAATCTCTTTTAATTGGTGCATTTAAACCATTGGGATTTAATGTGATTATTGTTATATCTGGATTAATATACAATGCATTTATTCCCGTTTTCTATCTGTTCTATGTTCCTCTTTTTGTCTTCCAATCTTTCCTGAATTTCTGGTTTTAATTGACTCTTTATATGATTCAATTTCTCTCCTTTCCTAGTAAGTCAGTTATACTTTTTTTTTAATTTTTATTTATTTTTTTACTTTTTTTTAGTGGTTGCCTTAGAGTTTGCACTATACATTTAAACTAATCTAAGCACACTTTCAAATAACACTATATTGCTCATGGGTAGTATGAGAACAATATAATCCTAATTCTTCCCCCATGTCCTTTGTATCATTGCTGTCATTCACTTTTTCATATATAAAATACATGAACATATAAATATATATGCACACATATAAGATACATACATAAGCATTCATACTGGATACAGTGTTGCTATTATTTTGAACAAACTCTTATTTGTAAGGTAAATTTAGAGTAAGAAAAATTAAAGTTTGTATTTTACCTTCACTTATTCCTTTTTAGTACCCTTTTCTTTTTCCTCTAATGTAAAAACTAGTTTCTGACATTATTTCCCTCGCCTCTAAAGAACTCCTTTTTTAAAATGATTTTTTTATTTATTTGACACAGAGAGAGAGACGACAAGTAGGCAGAGAGAAAGGAGAATCAGACTCCCTGCTGAGCAGAGAGCCCGATGCGAGGCTCAATCCCAGGACTCTGAGATCATGACCTGAGCCAAAGACAGAGGTTTTAACCCACTGAGCCACCCAGGCACCCCAAGAACTCTTTAGAACATCTCTTGAAAGGTAGGTCTACTGGCAATAAATTCTCTTAATTTTTGTTTGATAAAGTGTTTATTTCTCCTTCACTTTTGAAGATAATTCCATACACAAAAATGTAACTGTCCCTCAGAACAATATACTGCTTGATTACACTAATCACCAAACTTGCTTAAACAGGTACTAGCAACAGGCCTCTAGGGGAGGGGATGATACACGTCCTTGAAGCCAAGCAGCTGGGAATGCCTGGCTAGCTCAGGGTGGAACGCTGCCCTGCTTCTTTTTTCTGTTTTCTCCCTTCTCCAGAGATCACCTGTAGTTAATTAGATGATCCTTTTAAGTGTGTTTACTCAACCACAAATACCATACTGCTTGATCAGGCATATCTTACTTTTCTTCTTGCTTATCTATAATCTCCTTCGACTCCTTTGTTGATTGTTATCTTGTTTCTAATAAATGTGGGACTGAGGAGTTGTTCTGTTCGGGGGTTGCAGTTTTCTCAACTGCTGACCCCTGCTCCCTTTCTTTTGCAGCTTACTTGCTTGTGCCTCATTCTTCTGTGCATCGTCAGGAAGCTGCACAAAAATCTCAAATCTAGTTGTTGCTGTTTTTCTCTCAAAACTTGAAATATGTCATTCCACTCCTTGTTTGCATGGTTTCTAAGGAGAAGTAGAATATAATTTTTATCTTTGTTTCTTGGTATTTTTTTCTTCTGGCTTCTTTTGGGAATTTTTCTTTGTTTTTGATTTTTTGTAATTTGAAAATGATATGCCCAGGTGTAGTTATTTTGGTGTTTATGATGCTTGGTATTCTCTGAGGTACCCAAGACTACAGTTTGGTGTCTGATATTAATTTGGAGAAATTCTCAGTTATTATTTTAAATATTTCTTCTCTTTTCTCTTTTACTTCTGGTATAAAATATGGTATAGCATATACATGTATGTTATATTATACCTTTTGTAGTTGTCTCACAGTCTTTGGATATTCTGTTCTTTGTTTTCTTATAATTTTTTTCTTGATAATAGGACATGATGTACCAGGAAAAAGAACTGCTGTAAGTAAGTCTTTAGTAATTTGATGGTGAGGTGTAGGGAGATAAGAAGCATTCTACAGATCCATAGTTAGATCACAGTCTTTCGTGGAACCTATGCTGGTGGCTTGTGAATTCACAGGTGTTTCTCATCCAGCCCCCCAACCCCTCTGCTTAGGTAGGACAGAATAGTTAGAGGGGGCCGGAATTGGATATTTCCCCACCCCCATGTCAGTTAACTTCTTATAATACCTCAATAGGCTAGGTTCTGATTAAATAGTTTCTCCTGAGGGCAGGCCTTTTTAAGAACAACTGCTTTGTATATTACCAAATGGTTCCTTACTGCCTCCTTGTGCTGGAAGTACCAGGGGATTTTTCTCTGATACTTACTATGAGAATGTTTTAGAGTTCCTAGAGGTAAATCTCACAGAATTGTGGGCTCCCATTGGAGTTTTAACTCTCAGGGTTGTCCACACTGAGCCTCCAGCAAATTGTCAGTTACCATTCTGTTTTTCCTATCCTGGTACTGGTTTTCATGGAGGTTTCTTCTAGTGAGTCTCAGCTTTGGTAAGTATAGAATCTTTGTATGCACCTGGATTCTTCCATCTTGGGGCAGAGATTTACAGAGCATCCTCACTTTTCTTTTTGATCCCAGAAAAGCTGTTAATTTTGTAGTCTATTCACCTTTTTGCTTGTTGTGTTATGCCCAGATTTTGAGATCCCCAAGACCACCAGGGAGCTGTGTCCGATGCAAAAGCAAAGAGCCTTTATTTGAGCTAGCTTGAGCTCAATCTCCCACACTCACTGACGCAGTGGCGTGATGTAGAGAAAGAGAGTGAGTTTCAAAAAGTGCAGCAGTTTTATGGGGGCCAGTGGCCAATGAGATTGTAACACACACAGAAAGTTGCATAGTCATGTTAGGCCACACATAGGTGGCCAGTTGAATTACAATTTACCCTATAGTAGCTGTTTGAACTAGCCTATCACTCTGGTCAGAATGGCGGGCAAAAGGCCGGGTTTGTATCCTTTGGCAGTTAGGGGTTCCACATTCCTATCGGCTAACTCAAACTAACTCAAGGATAGGCTGGGCAATATTCTAACATTCTGTGGTTTTTCTCAGGAGCTGGTTATGTGGGGGTTATACACAAGATAGCAGGTATAGCCCAAAACAGAGTTGGCCTTGCTTTGCTGTTTCAGTTGTTAGGATGAAGTGGTAACTTCTAAATTGCTTAAGAGCATAACTGAAAGTCAGAAGTCTGCCATTGTAATTTCAAATTGAAAATCCAGGCAAAATTTTGAAGAATTCAAGATATGTGTTATTTCATTTAGATTAATGAATCATGGTGGTCAGGAGTAGGGCCCCTACTGACAATGTAACATTAGTTAAAATACTTAACCCTTTCCCATACCTTGACATGTAACCCTGGCAAGGTTGTCATAAAAGGCTGGGTTAAATTAAAACCTAAAAAAAAAAAAAAAGTTCTAGGACCTTGTTACCATGTAAATATTTATTTTTTAATTAAAATCATTAGGATTTAAATTCAATTTGTAAAAATCTTAAATAACCTTTTTTGACCTTTAGATCCTATTTCCTAACATATATATCCACTAGAAATTGCTAATATGTAATATATATATTTGTACATGTTTTCCACATTTCTTTAGTTCGGACATTTTTATGTTTGAATAAAGTAACCATCTGGCTTACAGTATTTTCTTTCTTTTTTAGTGATTTTAAAATGATATTATATGTCAATATCTATTTAAATCTACTTAAATTGTTAAAAGAAATAACCCATTTCCTTTAATCAATGTCCAGCTCTCCTTCCTTTGGTAAATTT
Source organism: Procyon lotor (assembly GCA_028646535.1). Classification (NCBI taxonomy): domain Eukaryota; kingdom Metazoa; phylum Chordata; class Mammalia; order Carnivora; family Procyonidae; genus Procyon; species Procyon lotor. The sequence continues at coordinate 35,056,603 of CM053605.1, forward strand.
TATGTCATGCATTTTATTTTTACTTCATATATGGATTTCTCAACTATTTGTAGTATTTGTTTCAAATTTTAAAATTTGAAGTAAGTACTTTTGTATTATTTCTGTTTTTCTACAAATATAATTTTGTTTTAAACTCATACTTTGAGATTTCCCAATTTGTTCATGTATCTTTGTATTTATCTGCAGATGGTTTATCTTCACTTTCGTTAGTTTCTGTTTGAATATACCATACGTGTATTCATCTTTCCTCTCCAATGTAGGATATTTGTTTCTATTTTTAGCCAATATAAAATGTACTGTAAATATTCTTTTTTTAAATTTTTATTTTATTTTTTCAGTGTTCCAAGATTCATTGTTCATGCTTCACACCCAGTGCTGTAAATATTCTTGTACAACTCTACATGCACCTGTAGGAGATTTTTTTTCCCTGAAAGGAATTACTAGAAGTTTCTTAGTATCATTAAATTAAACTCTCCTCAGAACTAAGTAGAGAGGATCTAAGATCTACATCTGCAATAATGCTTTGTATTTTCAGAAATTTTATTTTTTGCTGATGTGAGGTTATAAAATGGTGTACTCTTGCTTTAATTTGCATATCAGTGATTAAATGTAAGGTTCAGTATCTTATCTTTGCCTATATACATTGGTCATTTTGATTTCCTCATCTATAAATTGCTTGGTCACATTTTTACCCAATTTTATTTTGGTTATTGTGCCAGATTGCCTGTTTCTTTATCTTATTATGCTCTCCATCTATAGGAATCATAAAGATTATTCATTCTTGAAAGATTCTTCCATAGGCTTCTGGATTACATTTTGCCATATAGATGTAAGAGAAAAAAAATGACCTAATTTCCTATATTAATTCCGTTGTGTTTGAAATACATAGATAGGGTCATTTTCCTGATTAAACATTGATTGATAGAGTTATTGTCTCTTCTTACTAATTTATATAGTTATTTACATTTGAGTACTTATTCTTTATATGGCTTATGTGTCACAATTTTTCCCCCCCGACTGTGGTTTAACTTTTTATTTTGTTGATAATGTTTAGTTAACTAAGCTTTCAATTTTAATCTATTAAAATGCGTCAGTGTTTTAGTTTTTAATTTTAAGTTTATATAGCAAATTCTCTATCTAAAAATTTATAAAACTACTCTCCTAAATTATCTCGGAAGTATTTTAAAGTTTGTGATGTCATATTCAGGGTGGGCTTATTATACATTTTTCTTTAGGAATAACCTAAAGTCTTAGCTTCATTCTTTGCCTGTTGCTTCTTAATCTCAAATTTATATATTGAATTTCCTGTCCATAAAACATGGCATATCTATTTCTAAAATCTTATTTTCATCTATTAATATAATTTTATATTTTTCTTCCCCAAAGGTTGATGCACATATTGATTAGCTATATATTTAGTTATTTATGTTTTAATAATATAAAATTATATATTTGTTATTTATACTTTTAGCTGTGTTGCCATTGTATATGATACATCTTGAATTAGAAGGTATATTTACTTATGTTATATAGAACATACTTGCACTATGTTTATACTATATCCTACAAACTTACTTATTTTATTTACATGACTTGTTTACAGATTTTAATGGATTCGTTATCATATTGTCTATGAACAATGAAAATTTGTTTATTTCCAAACTTAATATATATATTTTTTCCTTTTCTTACTTGGTTTATGCAGATCTTGAACAGATTGGTGCACAGAAATAGTAAATAGTGCTGATCTTGTACTGGTGAATAATGACAATCTTGTGTTCTTCCCAACTGAAGGGAAATACATCTTAAATTTCAAAATTTATTATGATATCTTCTATGCATTTTTTTTTTTTTGGGTAAATGTTTTAACAGGAAAGAATTTCCCTTCTGGTTATAATTTTCTTTTATAAAAGGAATATTCAATTAGAAAAAACAAATAATACCCGTAAATAAGTTTCAATAAAATTTAAATTTCACATATGAAAAATATATAGCTGTAAAGATTCAAACACAAAACAAAAACAAAGTGAAACAAATTATCAGCATGTAACTCAATTGTAAATACAGGTAACTGAAAAGTAAACACAGCAGTAAATATATTCCAGAAGTATAGAATCATGCTTCCCAAAAATATTTATTCCTGAAATACTAGAATAATAAATTTCTTTTTTTTATTAGCATATAATGTATTATTTGCCCCAGGGTACATGTCTGTGAATTGTCAGGCTTACACATTTCACAGCACTTACCATAGCACATACCCTCCCCAATGTGAATAACCCAGCCACCCTATCCCTAACCCCCACCTCCCAGCCACCCTTAGTTCGTTTTGTGAGTTTAGGAGTGTCTTATGGTTTGTCTCCTTCCCCATCCTTTTTTATTTCATTTCTCTCCCCCACCCCCCCACAACCCCCTGCCCTACCTCTCAAATTCTTCATATCAGAGAGATCATGTGATAATGGTCTTTCTCTGACTGACTTATTTCGCTTAGCATAATACCCTCCAGTTCTATCCATGTCGTTAAAAATGGCAAGATTTCCTATCTCTCGATGGCTGCATACTATTCCATTGTGTATATATACCACCTCTTCCTTATCCATTCATCTGTTGATGGACATCTAGGCTCTTTCCATAGTTTGGCTATTGTGGACATTGCTGCTATAAACATTCGGGTGCACATGCCCCTTCAGATCACAACATTTGTATCTTTAGGGTAAATACCCAGTAGTGCGATTGCTGGGTCATAGGGTAGCTCTATTTTCAACTTTTTGAGGAACCTTCA
>CM053605.1:35059884-35079647 GCA_028646535.1 Procyon lotor
TGTGGGTTTTTCATAGATGACCTTGATGATATTGAGGAATGTACCCTCTACGCCTACGCTGTGAAGAGTTTTGATCAGGCAATGATCAGAAAGCATGCTGTACTTTGTCAAATGCTTTTTCAGCATGAATTGAGAGTATCATATGGTTCTTGTTCTTTCTTTTATTAATGTAAAATCACATTGATGGATTTGTGGATGTTGAGCTAAACTTGCAGCCCAGGAATAAATCCCACTTGATCATGATGAATAATTCTTTTAATGTACTGTTGCATCCTATTGGCTAGTATTTTGGTAAGAATTTTTACATCTGTGTTCATCAAGGATTTTGGTCTGTAATTCTCCTTTTTGATGGGGTCTTTGTCTGGTTTGGGGATCAAGGTGATGCTGGCCTCATAAAATGAGTTTGGACGTTTCCCTTCCATTTCTATTTTTTGGAACAATTTCTGAAGAATAGGTATTAATTCTTCTTTAAATGTTTGGTAGAATTCCCCTGGGAAGCCGTCTGGCCCGGGCTTTTGTTTGTTGGGAGATTTTCGATGACTGCTTCAATCTTGTTACTGCTTATGGGTCAGTTCAGGTTTTCTATTTCTTCCTGGTTCAGTTTTGGTAGTTTGCGTGTCTCTAGGAATGTGTCCATTTCTTCCAGATTGTCTAATTTGCTGGCGTATAGTTGCTCATAATATGTTCTTATAATTGTTTGTATTTCTTTGGTGTTGGTTGTGATTTCTCCTTTTTCATTCATGATTTTATTAATTTGGGTCCTTTCTCTCTTCTTTTTGATAAGTCTGGCCAAGGGTTTAGCAATGTTACTAATTCTTTCAAAGAACCACCTCCTAGTTTCATTGATATGTTCTACTGTTCTTTTGGTTTCTATTTCATTGATTTCTGCTCTGATCTTTATTATTTCTCTTCTTCTGCTGGGTTTAGGCTTTCCTTGCTGTTCTTTCTCCAGGTCCTTTAGGTGTAGCGTTAGGTTGTGTATTTGAGATCTTTCTTGTTTCTTGAGGAAGGCTTGTATTGCTATATACTTTCCTCTTAGGACAAACTTTGCTGTGTCCCAAAGATTTTGAACAGTTGTGTTTTCATTTTCATTGGTTTCCATTAATTTTTTAAGTTCTTTTTTAATTTCCTGGTTAACCTATTCATTCTTTAGTAGGATGCTCTTTAGTCTCCATGTATTTGAGTTCTTTCCAACTTTCCTCTTGTGATTGAGTTCTAGTTTCATGGCATTGTGCTCTGAAAATAGGCAGGGAATGATCCCAATCTTTTGGTACTGATTGAGACCTGATTTGTGTCCCAGGATGTGATCTATTCTGGAGAATGTTCCATGTGCACTCGAGAAGAATGTGTATTCTGTTGCTTTGAGATGGAATGTTCTGAATATATCTGTGATGTCCATCTGGTCCAGTGTGTCATTTAAAAGCTTTATTTCCTTGTTGATATTTTGCTTAGATGATCTGTCCATTTTGGTGAGGGGTGTATTAAATTCCCCTACTATTATTGTATTATTGTTGATGTGTTTCTATGACTTTGTTATTAATTGATTTATATAATTGGCTGCTCCCATGTTAGGGGCATAGATATTTACAATTGTTAGATCTTCTTGTTGGACCATCCCTTTAAGTATGATATAGTGTCCTTTCTCATCTCTAATTATAGACTTTGGCTTAAAATCTAATTTATCTGATATAAGGATTGCCACCCCAGCTTTCTTTTGATGTCCATTAGCATGGTAAATTGTTTTCCACCCCCTCACTTTAAATCTGGAGGTGTCTTTGGGTCTAAGATGAGTTTCTTGTAGACAGCATATCGATGGGTCTTGTTTTTTTTATCCATTCTGATACTCTGTGTGTTTTGATTGTGGCATTTAGCCCATTTACATTCAGGGTAACTATTGACAGATATGAATTTAGTGCCATTCTATTGCCTGTTAGGTGACTGTTAACTGTATATTGTTTCTGTACCTTTCTGTTCTATGTTCCTTTTAGGCTCTCTCTTTGCTTAGAGGGCCCCTTTCAATATTTCTTGTAGGGCTGGTTTCGTGTTTGCAAATTCTTTCAGTTTTTGTTTGTCCTGGAAGCTTTTTTTTTCTTCCTCTATTTTCAGTGACAGCCTAGCTGGATATAGTATTCTTGGCTTCATATTTTTCTCATTTAGTGCTCTGAATATATCATGCCAGTCCTTTCTGGCCTGCCAGGTCTCTGTGGATAGGTCTGCTGTCAATCTAACATTTTTGCCTTTGTATGTTACAGATTTCTTGTCCTGAGCTGCTTTCAGGATTTTCTCTTTGTCATTGAGGCTTGTAAGTTTTACTATTTGATGCCGGGGTGTAGACCTATCTTTATTGATTTTGACGGCTCTCTGTGCCTCCTCGATTTTGATGCTTGTTCCCTCTGCCAGATTAGGGAAATTCTGTACAATAATTTTCTCCAATATACCTTTCACCCCTGTCTCTCTTTATTCTTTTTCTGGGATCCCAATTATTCTAATATTGTTGCATCTTATGGTAACACTTATCTCTCGAATTCTCCCCTTGTGGTCCAGTAGTTTGTTTCTCTTTTTCTCAGCTTCTTTATTCTCTATCATTTGGTCTTCTATATCACTGATTCTTTCCTTATCCTCATTTATTCTAGCAGTGAGAGCCTCCATTTTTAATTGTACCTCGTTAATAGCTTTTTAAATTTCAACTTGGTTAGATCTTATTTCTTTTATTTCTCCAGACGGGGATTTTATTTCTCCAGAAAGAGATTCTCTAATATCTTCTATGCTTTTTTTGAGCCCAGCTAGCATCTTGATAACTGTCATTTTGAACTCTATTTCTGACATATTACTAATGTCCGAATTGAGTTGGTCTCTAGCCATCGATACTGTCTCTTCTTTTTTTTGTGGTGAGTTTTTCTGTGTTGTCATTTTATCAAGATAAGATTAGATGAGTGAGAGAGAAAAATACTCTGGAGTTCCGCAGTTTTCACTGATTGATTAACTAGGTCTTGGCTGGATATTCTCACTGATCTTCCAGGGGAGGGGTCCATTGCCGAGATTCTCAAATGTCTTCACCTGAGGTGGAATTGCACTGCCCTTGCCAGGGGATGGGCCAAGCACTTTGCTCAGGTTCGCTCTGGGGAGTCTTTGTTCCCTGAGCACTTTCCATACTGCCATGGAGGCTGGGAATGAAAATGGCGGCCTCCCAGTCTCCAGCCCAGAGGAGCTCAGTGTTGGGCTCCCTGCTTCTCAGCATACCCCCAGAGGAAAGCAGTCAGCCACTCTCATCTCCCTTGTCTGTGGCCTGTGCTCTGTGCTCAGCTAGCCCATGGCAGAGTTCCTCTATCTGTGGCATGTATAGCCCCATCTGGAGTCTTCAACCCAGCAGATTCCTGCTGTGCACTCCTGCACTGCTCCTCCCAGAGGAGGAAGGAGGGGGTGTCTCTGGAGCTGCCTCCCGTTGGGTCCCCGCTTGAAGAGCAACAGCCTGACGATGTCTCAGATAATATAGTTCAAGATAACCCTAAGCTGATAGGGTGCTACATGGCTCCTTCTCTGCCACTGGCTTCTCCACCCCAATACCTGGGAGCTCTTTGACCCCATGTGTCCTGAAACCATAGTGTTCCTGTGAGGACTAAACCCCTGCTTAGCCTCTGGAGCAATATCCCTCAGCAGAGCAGACTAAAAGTTCCAAATTTGTGCTTCGCAGCTCTGTGGCTGCTGGGAGTCAGCCCCTCCCCCTGGAGTCTCTCTTCCCTTCACTTTGGATTCACTTTTTCCACACGTCCTACCTTTCAGAAAGTGATCAATTTTCTGCTCCTAGAATTGCTATTCTTCCTTTCTTCTCTCTGCTGTTGAGTTAGCCGGCTTTTAGAATGGTTTAATACCTATCTAGCTGAACTTCTGAGATCCGACTCTATCTCAGCCTCCTACAGCTCTGCCATCTTGCCTCTAGAATAATAAATTTCTTACCACAGAATTGAGAATCCTATAAATATTTACTTATAGACATGGATACCTATTCTTTCTCTTGGTATTATATGTCCTCTAATTGTTTAACCTCATAATCCTTTCCTTAGAATTAATTTAATTTATGGTTTTAATAATTATGTGATAATAGTAAAACAATAATTATCTCAAACTTTACATATTAATGATTTGTGAAATGATATAAGTTTTTATAAAGTAGTTAGCATGTATTATACCAAAAATGTGTTATTATTAACAATTTTAAGCTGTTGGCTCAATAGCATTTTGTTTTGCCAACAAATAAACAAGTAAATAAAGACAAGTAAAAATTGACCCAAGCAGGATACATAACTATTATTATTTTCTCATCATATGATTACTTTTAAGATGTTTATATTGCAGATATTAAGCAACATTTTTAGTTACAATAATCATGAATATAGAATAATGCCCCCCCAAAGCAATTAGATAAGTAAATAAATATAATCTAACAGTGGCCCCAGATTAATGACTTTTGTTTTTAAGATTTTATTTGCTTATTTGACAGAGAGAGAGAGAGAGAGAGAGAGAGAGAGAGAGAAGGAACACAAGCCAGAGGAGTGGGAGAGGGAGATGCAGGCTTCCTGCCAATCAGGGAGCCTGTGGCTGTGCTTGATCCCAGGACACTGGGATCATGACCTGAGCCAAAGGCAGACTCTTAATTACTGAGCAACCCAGCCACCCCAGTTAGTGACATCTTATGAGTATTTCTGTAAACAGTGTTCAGAAAGCTGGCTGACCACTAGAAGAATTAAATGTGTGAATACTTATCTGTTAGTGACAAGTCTTTGGTTGATCAGTTTTTCTTATCTAATTTCATGTCTCTTGTATATGTCACACAAAGCATGTAGTACTTTTATACAATAAAAAAGAACAAATTTTTATAACAGGTAGTGGAATATAACTTATCCCTTTGTCTTCAAAGTTTGAGTAGATTCTACAATTGGAAACAAGAGGTATTAACTACCTCAATTCCTAAGTTGAGTCATTAATGACTAGGACTACACACTTTTCCCTCAGTGCCAATTAAGAACCTGCAGATTCAACCCTACATCAATCACTCTGATTTTCTACCACACTGTAGAGGAGGAAATTACTGGTAAAGAAAAACAAAGAGACATCCTTTGATTTCCTAGCTTTATGGGAATAGCATATCTAATCAGATGCTTTCCCACTACTCCTGGTCAGAATGGGAGGATGGCAAGAGGGGGGTTTAGTATTCATTAGAAATAAAAGGAAGCAGAGTACTAAGGAGAATCACTCTTAGATGTTGAGAGTGTCTTTCAAAAGGGAAAGGTGACTTATGCTACCCTGTTAGTTGACTGCTGATGCTGCCATAAAGGTAAACATGGTGAGACATGTTAGGTTGAATAGTTATTTTCTGTCATACCATTTTAATTCTTTTATTTCTTTTATTGTGTGTGTGTGTGTGTGTGTGTGTGTGTGTGTGTGTGTGTGTAATTATTTATTTATTTTAGAAAGAGAGTGCACACACACATGAGCTTGGGGAGGGACAGAGGGAGAGAGAGAGAGAGAAAGAGAGAGAGAGAGAGAGAGAGAGAATCTCCAGCAGATTCCTGGCTGAGCACAGATCCTGACTTGGGGCTCTATCCCATGACCCCAAGATCATGACCTAAGCTGAAATCAAGAGTCGGATGCCTAACTGGGCCACCTGTATGCCCCTCTTTCACTATATATTTTTTATTAATTTTCTTAATGGTTGCCCTTGGGTTTCTTACCTTAAAAATTTTAGTTTTATAGTAACATTATTTTAATTTCAGTATTTTATAAGACTTTCTGCTGGTACACCTTCATTCTCTACCCTTTATATCTTTATGTTATTTTAATACACATTATATCTTTATTATGAACCCATCAATATAGCTTTATAATTTTATTAAAACTTTTTAAAGTCGGATAGGAGAACAAGAGTCACAAAAAATACATGAGTGAAGTCTTTTATACTCACCTATGTAGTTACCTTTACCAGTAGTTTGTTGTGTTTTGTTTTTTTTAATTTCAAAAATCTTGAGGTACTATCTAGGGTCTTTTCATCTCAAAGGGCTCCCTTCATTTTTTTTTTTTTTTTGTATGATTACTCTGCTAGTGACAAAATATCTCCATTTTTATTTATTTGGGAATCTCTTAATTTCTCCTCATGTTTGAAGGATAGCTTTTCTGGATCTATAATTCTTTTTAAGATTTTATTTCTTTAGTTGATAGAAAGAGAGGGAGAACGAGCAGGAGTGGCAAGCTGAGGGAGAAGTGGACTCCCTGCTGAGCAAGGAGCCCAGTTAGGGCTAGATCCCAAGATCCTGGGATCATGACTCAGCCAAAGGGAGATGCTTAAACAACTGAGCCACCCAGGCATCCCTTGGATATAGAATTCTTAATTGATAGTATTTTTCTTTTGGCACTTTGGATGTGTGACTACACTGCTTTCTGGCCTTGTGATTTCTGACAAGAAGTCAGCTGTAAATCTTATTAAGGGTTCCTTTGTACTACAATGGTAGTTTTTCTGCTTTTGAAATTTTTTATTTGTTTATATCTTTCAGTGGTTTGATTATCGAGTTTTTTGGCAGGGATCTCTGAATTTCTTCTATCTGGAATTCATTAAACTTCCTAGATGTATAGATAAATTTTTTAAAAATCAAATTTGCGATGATTTTACACAAAAGTTATTAAAATATTTTTTCTGCCTCTTTTTTTTTCCTCTTCTCTCCTCTGGTCCTTCCATTTTGCATCTAATGCATCTAATGCATAACCAAATTATGCGTTGGAAAGTTTGATGGTTTACCTCAGATCTCTGATGGTTTATTTATTTTTACTTATTCTTTTAAATTTCTTTTCTTCAGACTGGAAAAATCTTGACCTATCTTTGAATTTACTACTTCATTATTCTGTCAAGTCTGTTGTTGAGCCCTTCTAATGAATTTTTTTTTCAGTTATTGTTCTTACTTCAGAATTCCTATTTGAGCACTTTATTAATTTATCTCTTTTTTTTGCATTGTGTATTTGAGGAGATGTTATTTTCACACTTGCCATTAGTTTATTTGACATAATTTCTTTCAGTTGTTGGAATATATTTAAGCTAGCCAATTTTGGATCTTTGTCTTTAATAAGCAACACTTTTACTTTGTCATGGATAGTTTCTGTTCACTGCCTCATCATTTTTTTTCTCTGTGCATGAACCATTTATTACTGTTTCTTTATGTGTCTTAAGTTTTTCATTGAAATCTAGACATTTAAAATAACATAGTATGGGAACTATTAAAATCAGTCCATTCTTTGGTTTGTTGTTGCTGGTTATTGTTGTTAAATTAATGTTTGTTTATTTTGTGACTTTCCTGGACTACTTTTATAAAATCCATATTTTTTATCATATGTGACACTGAAGTTCCTGTTCACATTAAAGATCAATTAATGATTGTACAGAGATTTCCTTTAATACATTGTGACATCCTCTGTTGAGGAGTTCTGTTTGTATGTGGGGGCACATCTTCACTGATCTGGCAGTTTACAGCCTTTACTTCCTGCTTTCCTAGGATCTCAAAGTAAGCAAGAGGCAAAAGATTAGACACTTCTCATGATTTTCCTGAATATGCACCTTTACATGCACATGTATATAATGTTCTAGATCCTCAGAAACATGTCAGAGGTTTCTAACCCATGCCCTACATGGACATCTCACTTCCAAAATGTTCTTCTTAAGGTTTTTGGTGAGCCTCTTGTTTCCTCAACTGATATTGCAGCAGAGAATAACTGCAATGTAAACAACTACTGTTTTGTTTTGTTTTTTCATAAATGTGCTGTGGGGAATGGTTTTTCTCTCTAAGTGAACCCTGAGTTAGGTTAAGTAAAGAAAAGCTTTGCGAATGAGGCTCTTCAGGAAGCTGCTAAACAGATCAAATAGTGACAAGTCTCTGAGGATAGGGCCTTTAGGGGAGCTTCAAGCCAATTTTTTTGCCCTCTAGTGGCCCTTAGGTTACTGGTTTTCATACTTACCATGGTTGTGAGGTTGCTGGTTTCAAGGCTACCAGACAGCTAAGGAGAGGGAGATGGGAATAGAACAAGCAAAATATCACAAGTCTCACTTTCTTTTAAAAACCAAGGTTCAGCCAGTTTCTTATATAAGCCCTCCTTGAATTGTTGCAAACCTTGGTTAAGATTCAGAGTTGTATAAAAAGTTGATTTTTAGAATATTTGCCACTGTTCTCAGTGCTTTTATGGATGAATAATTTATGGAAGTTCTTATTCTGCCATTCTTACTAAGTGATTCTTCTGTAAGAGATACTGGAAGCGCAAGGTTAATATCCTCTAAAATATGTGTTTGCATATACTAAATCACCATTTTAAAGCTTTGCGAAAATAGCATGGTTGATGGAATAGTTAGTAACAACATAGCAAGAAAGGATTATAAATAGTATGTCTAGAATAAAGAATAATGAAGGACAACCACACCCTAGTTCTCTGAAATTACTAGATGGTGCTAAGTGGTCATTCGCTGTTACGGCTCTCACTGAAGAAGAATGAGATTAGAAAGTGAGGTTAGAAGCATAAAAGGGGACAAGAGCCATGAGAATGTCTGTCAAACAAAGAAATATCCTACTTAGAATGGCAGAGTTGGCTGCTGCTGTGTAAGACGGTCTTTGTAACAGAGGGGTAGAGGTTGAAGCTGAGCACTACTTCAACAAACGTGTTAAATCATCTTAAAGAGACCTTGGATCTCACAGCTATACAAACTATCACAGTAGATACTACCTCTAGATCAAGTCAGATTGAGGAAAAAGAAAGATCCTTGTTCTACTTCCTCTTCATATTTTTGCCCTCTAACACCGAAGGGCATAATGTAAGCCTTCAAAATAACAGAAGAGAGATCCTATTGCCAGACAGATCCTCCTTCTTGTTTATCCTCTCCCTCCTACCCTCAACACACCTTAATAGGGCACTGACATAATTTTAATCTTCTTTGGAAGAGGGAATTTGAAGCTTTTTCAGAAATATGAGAACAGGAGTTTAAAATAAAGTGATTTTTGTTTTAATAACCAAATGTAACCACAGATTTAAGAAACTGCTCAGATATTGCTTAGAACAGAAACAGGTGAAAGTAGTGATTAGAGGAAAAATAAAATCACTTCATGTATTTGTTCTACAAAATTAAGAACTTTTACATAACACTGACATAGAAATAAAGAGGAAAGACAGGGATGCCTGGGTGGCTCGGATGCTTAAGCCACTGCCTTCGGCTCAGGTCATGGTCTCAGGGTCCTGGGATTGAGTCCCGCATCGGGCTCCTTGCTCGGCAGCGAGCCTGCTTCTCTCTCTGCCTCTGCCTCTCTGCCTGCTTGTGCTGTCTCTCTCTGACGTAAAAATAAAATCTTCAAAAAAAAGAAGAAAAGAGAAAAAAAAAGAAGAAAAACATTTTAGGAATAACTTTTCTATCATTAATATTCTGTTTTCAATGATATCTTCCTGTTTATACACATGAAATTATTTAAGCTCCATTCATATTGTATGATATTTATGAATTTAGACATACTGCAGTGTTTCTAATGTGCCGCACTGTAAAATGTATGACAATAATTACTTATTTGAGTTTAAAGATTGAGATAAAAATGATTAATGATTTTACTTCCCTGTGAACTTGATTTTATTAAACAAAAGGAAAAGTGTGAACATTTTGAAGTTAAAAAAAGTAAATCGGTAGCTTTTATATATACATATAGTAATATTTAATTAGAAATTCTAATATAAATGGAATTCTATTCATAAAAGAAACAAACTATAAAATACTTTGAAATAAAAATGATGTAAGGGAAATATATGAAGAAAAGAATTAAGAAAAAACCAGAGAACAAGCATGAAACTGTATGTCTAGATATGTATCCTATATGTTCTAATGAGTTAACTCAATATGCTAAATGTTGAAAATTTCTTAAGATGTATTTGTAGATTAAATGAAATCACAGTCAAAGCCCAACAAGGGTTATTAGAGAATGTGCTATAATGACTCACATTTACATAAGTAATTCACTGCCTCTCATTATTGTATTTCTTTATCTCATTAACCTGTAACAGTTTAGTTACCTTGATATGAGGGTAGAAGCCGTGTTTTTTTTTTTGTTTGTTTGTTTGTTTTTAAGATTTTATTTATTTGAGAAAGTGAGAGAGAAACAGAGGAGCAAGGGGAGAGGTGAGGGTGAAGCAGACTTCCTGCTGAGCAGAGTGCCAGAGGTGGGGCTTGATCCTGGGACTCCAGGATCATGACCTGAGCTGAAGGCAGACGCCTAACTAAATGAGCCTCCAGGTGGCCCTAGAAGCCGTTTAATTTGTAGATTGCCCACAATATTCTTTAGTCTAAAGATTTCTCATAATTCTATTCGGATCATGCATATTTGGCAGGATTGCCACAGAAGTGATGCTCGTACTCTTTGTTTTGGTGGAGGCACATCAAAAGATATGACTGATGACAAAAAAGGAAAGCATATATACATACATGTAAATAGCCACAGACCTAGTGAGATAACAGTTCTGAAGTTAAAGAGGAACATGTTCCAACTTAAAAAATAATGACCAAATTGAAGAGATGGAAAATTTAGTACATAATTAGAATTTTAAAATTAGGTGAATTTTTTTTGACTAGGAAAATAGTAACATTGGAAATCATGGAGTCAAAAGATAAACTTAAGAAAAGATCTGAGCTATTAGATCACAAGGTGATTAAATGGAAGACAGATCAATAGAAAATATGTAAACTAAAATGTACAAATAAAAAATAGAAAAAAGGAGCAGAAGAGACAGAACACAGGAAATTTTCACCACACATATAATTAGAGTCCCAGAAGTAGATGTAAGAGAATAAGGCAGAAGAAATATTTGATAACATAACAAAGAATTTGCCAAAACTGCTGAAATATATCAACTCAAAGAATCAAGAATATCTGAAAATACCAAATCAATCAATAAAAAGCAGACCACAGTACAACTCTTCTCAATGTTTAATCCTAGGATCTTCATCAGTAGCAATGTCAGCAAATTTCTTAGAAATACAGCCTCTTGGACCTTGCCTCAGTCAGACTGAATCAGAAACTCTAGAGGGGGGACCCTACAGTCTATATATAAACAGTCCTTCCATGTGAATGTTCCAGAGCTACTGCTGTATTAAATCTAATGAAAATTAAAACAGAAAACAAATTTGAACAACAGTAGAGGAACATAATACAAATAAAATCACTTATTTGTAAGTTAAAATAGACAAATATTTCCCCAAACAATAGCAATTTGCATATGTATTGTGTTTTCTAAGTGCTAAATATGCAAGTCATAGGGCAGATGATGATGTATCTAACATATGCCTCAATGTTATAGAAACATCCATGCAGATTTAATATTACATATACAATTAATATTAGCTTTAATTATGTGGGACCCTTTTTTACCTTAGAGAACAATGTTTTGACTTTTGTGTATAGTCCTTTTTAACATTCTGGTAAGACTTTTTGATTTAAAAATGGGAGTACCTCTGAGGAGAGAATGCCACAGAATATTTTTTCTTTAAATTTTTAAATGGGCATTTTATCTCCTTCAAAAGGTTTGTATGGGCGTTAATGCTAATTTTCATAAAACCTGAACCATGGATGTTACACTTTTGAATTTCAGCTTTTATATGCATGGAAAACATAACTGAGTTCATACATAAATTATCAGGGATAAATCATCGGGAATTAACTTAAAACCTGAGCAAGTATTTTCATTATTTCATGATAATATATATTTTATCATTTGCAAGTAGCAAAAATATTTTTTAAAGCTAATATCTTTTTTTTCAAATACAGCATTAAGCTAAGAATCAATCAAAATTAGGCATTGAAACCTCACTTTTAGGGTAAATTTATTAGGCAAAAACAATTCTTTTATTTGACATAAATTATTTATTTGAAAGTGGGAATTTGAACCATCTCAAGCAGTATTTGAATTGTCAACATTAATTGTGATTACCTATTGCTCTTGTTGTAAATGGTAAAGAAAGCTGGCTGTGTTTTGCTTTAATCTGACCTTCACATGAAGTATTAAGGGAAATTTACCTTTTACTAATTTCAGGTATTTCAAGCTGTGGTTAAGAGCTGACCATCAAAATAAAATTGATTTTGGTGACATTTAATTTACCTAAATTCAATAGTGTTGTCTTTAAAAAAAAAAAAAAGAATATTTTGTTCTAAGAAACATATTGAAAGTTATTAAATCTTCAAAATAGTGTTTGCTTGTACACCCATTCCTGTGTGTGTGTATTGGGGGGGAGGCATAGTTGTAGAAAAGCTAAAGTAAAACAGAAATATGAAAAAGCTTGATTCTTAGATATGCTTAATATTATACTTTTTGGAAGAGCAAGGGAGACTAATAGCTTCCCTAAATCTGATAGAAAAAGAACAAGTGTGTGTGTGTGTGTGTGTGTGTGTATCATGTAAATATTTGTTAGATAGATTATGAATCCACTTGTGACTTGAGTTTTTAGAAAACATATTGCATGTATGACATTTGGAATTTTTGATAACTATGTTTGAATAAAATTTTCCTTTTAAATCAAAAAGTCATATTTTAGAGATTGAAGGGGTTTGAGAATATTAGACCACCTACTCCCAATTAATTCACTACATAGAAAAGTGGAAATTAAGTGACTTCAAATTTTTCACTGGAATCCAATGTGAAATGTTAGATGCTATTGTTAATATTTAATTATGATTATAATTATTAAAGTTATTTGAGGCAAATTTCAAATATGGTCTCAAATTCCCTGACTCTCCTTCCATCAAGTGTTGAAGTTTATATATATATACACTCCCCTTGAATCTGAGTAGGCTTGGTAGATCAGAGGTGGGCCAGCAATGTGTATATTAGCAGACTCTCTAATTGGTTGCTTGAGAAACGCAGCCATGATAGATTAGTGCTGATAGTGTAGGGTGAGGTGATATCATGTGGCTTCCAAGTTCAGTTCATATAAATCCTTATGTTTTCTAACTGACTGCCTTGAAATGTTTGCTCTTTGGACAATTCCTTTGGGATTTCCCTCTTACAACTCACTACCCTACCATTAAGATGCCACAGGTATACAGAGAGATTACAGATCAGTGCTCTAGTCAAAAGTCTTTGCTGAGTCTTGCTTTTTAGTCATCCTAGCTCATGTATCAGATGTGAATGAAGAAGGCTGTAGAGGATTCCATTCTCCAGCTCTCTCAAGCATCACCAAGATAGTCAAATCTTCTTAGTTGAGGCCCCAGATATTATGAAGCAGAAATCAGTCACCCCTGCTATGTTCTGTTCAAATTTCTGACTCAGAATCTGCATAGCATAATAAAATAGTTTTCCTTTATACCACTCATTTTGAGGATGGCTTGCTATATAGTGATAGATGGGATGTTAATAAAAAAAAAGACATCATATTAGTGGTCAGAGTTTATATTTCTTAAGCATTTATTATGTGTCACACTCTTGATAAAAATTTTTTATCATTATCACTGACAAATATAACGGAAAGACAAAGTAAAACATCTGAGTCTTAGAAGACTCACTATACTTCTTTTTTCTTTGAAATGTGTATCAGTCATACCTGTAATCAAATAACTAAGAGATGAATGAGGAAAAAAATATGTATGTTGATGCTTCCAATTTGGGGAGAAAGATGATAGCATTGAGTTATAGAACTAATTAAGTAGAAATTTAGTTGATGATGTCAAAAGAGGTTGTGCAGACATGACTAGATCAGTGATAACATTTGTGTTAATGAGAAATAAAAAATTTTAAAGTAACAATGTTTTTCTAAGAGAAATGGAAAAGTGGAGGGGCTGTCAAAACCTCACATTTATAAAGAAAAAGAACCAATAGGAAAGATAGAAGTTAAAACTGAACAAAAATGTGTTTAATAAAATCTTTTCTAATTATTAGGTGTAATAAGTAAAAAATGTTAGAATGATTTATATATCTTCTAGGTTAATTGGGAATTAGGGTAGGAATCACTGAGGAATTTTTCCCCCCAACTTTCCTATTCAGTGTCAGTATGACACTGAACTGAATATCCTGAAAATATAGGATATTACTTCATGCATTGAACCTGAGTGCCTGTATTACTAACTTTGGGGTCAAAGCAGCTAACTTGTGAAAAATATTACTTCAGCAGAATCAACCCACTTGAAAAATTTATAAAACACTGAAAATAAGTCAACTTGTAGATTTAACTGACAAAGTGCTGATACTCACATAGAATGACACAGAATTCAAAACATAAACAAACAAACAAAAAAGGTTTTGAATGATAATGCTGGGAGATAGTATAACTTGGAGTTTCCATGAATGAGGTTGGGAATTAAGAATGCCTGGAGCAAAAGCTGTTCTGGGTTGCAGCATCAACCTCTTTAAAACAGGACTGATGACAGTATCTATATTTATAGGAATTTTTACAATTACAAAATGAGACAATAGGTGTAAATTATTTAGAATGCTATCAGGCATTTATTAACATGCAACACATGATAGCCATTGTTGCTTTTTACCCTGGTTGAGCAGGTACGTTATTTTCTGCATTCTTCTTTATATATATTCCTTCATCATAATTCTCATAAAAATTCTATTAGAAAGATATTAATTTAGCCCCACTTACTGACAAGGAAACAGTATAATAAACTAAAATATATATCCCAAAGTTAAACAGCTGATAGTTCATCACACAATTCAAATAATTGTACTTCATTATTCAATAGGAGTGTTTTATGTATACTTTACTCACTAGTCAATACTCAATAAAACTAATATTTTTATTGCTTTAACAAGGACATTCTTAAGTGAAAATGTTTTTTTTATTTCCTGTGAGTACATAGAGGTTAAAAAAATATATAATGCCATGCCTACTAGTACAAAGTGAAACACTTCTTTCATTTAGGTAATACATCAGCAGTTTTATCCACTTTGACTTCTTGGATATATGTACAGAAGTGGAATTGCTGGATAATACAGTAATTTTATTTTTAATTTTTCAAGTAACTGCAATGCTATTTTTCACAGTGGCTATACCATTTGGATTCCCATCAGCAGCACAAAAGTGTTCCTCTTTTACTGTGTATTCTGTTGTTGGGCAGAATGTTCTGTATACATCTATTAGATCTAGTTTATTTATTATATTTTTCAAGTTCTCTATTTCTTTACTTATGTTTGCTTTTCTCTCCATTATTGAAAGTGGTGTATTGTGTTATTATTATTGTTGAACTGTCTACTTCTCCCTTCAATTCTGTCCATTTTTGCTTCATATATTTTGAAGATCTGTTATTAGATACATAAATGTTTATAATTGTTATATCTTCTTACCATATTGAAACTTTTAATATATGTTAATTTATAATAATTATATAACAATTATTAATATATAATACATAATCTACTTCCTTGTCTCTTGTAATTTTTAAATTTAAAGTCTGTTTTTCTTGATATTGGTATAACTTTTCCTGCTCTCTTAGTTACTATTTGCACTGAATATCTTTTTTCTCCCTTTTATTTGTAACCTTTTTGTATCTTTGGATCTGAAGTGTATATCTTGTAGACAGCAGATAGTTGGGTTACTTTTAAAAATCCATTCTTCCAATCTCTACCTTTTGATTGGAGAATTTAAACCATTTATATAGTTATGATTTATATATAATACGGTAATTGCTAATAAAGAGGGATTATTTTCAATTTGCTACTTTTACTTAATATGCTTTATAGATATTTTTTGTCTCTTACTTCCTGCATTATTGTCTTCTATTCATTCAATTGAGTTTTTCTAGCAGAATGTTTTCATTTTCTTCTCATTTTGTTTTGTGCATATTCTATAGCTCTTTTCCTTGTGGTTACCTAGGGATTACAGTTACCATCCTAAAGTTAAAACACATTAATTTGAATTTATACCAGCTTAACTTCAACAACTTAAATGTTCTGCTCTTATAGAACTCCATACCCACCTCCATTTACTTATTGATGTCACAAAATTTCATCTTTATATATTTTATGTCCAAAACCAGAGTAATGATTGTTTTTATATTTATTTCCTGAAAGCAAAGAGGAAAAAAAATGGAGTTGTAAAACAAAATTAAAATACTAGGTTTTGTAAAATTGTCAAACTTACTTTTATCACAGGTCTTTTTATCTTCTCACAGTTTTAACTTACTCTTTATCATCCTTTCTTTTCAGCTTGAAGGACTCCCTTCAAAGCTTCTTGCATGACAGATCTAGTGTTTATCTGAGCCCTTGTTTATCTGAGAATATGTTAATTTATCCCTAATATTTGAAGGGCACTTTGCCAGATGAAGAGTTTTTGGTTGATAGTAGTTTTTTTTTCCCTTCAGCACTTTGAGTTTATCAATCCATTGCTTTCTGACATCCAAAGTTTTTGATGAGAAATATAAGTATCTTATATGGGATTGCTCGTATGGGATCTTTCTTTTAAAATTATCGCTTTGTTGTTGACTTTTCATGGTTGGATTACAATGTGTGTTGGTGTGGGTTCCTTTGAGCTTAATCTTAGGGTCTGTTGAGCTTTTTGGATGTTTATATTTATGTCTTTTCTCAAATTTGGGAAGCTTGGGTCCATTCTTTCTTCAAGTGATTTTTCTGTCCCTTTCTCTTTCACTTTCTCTGGGACTCCCACAATATTCATTATTAGTCCATTTTATGATATCATAAAGGTCCCTTAGGCTCTGTTCACATTCCTTCAGTCTTTTTTCTTATTTTTTAGACTTCATAATTTCAGTTACCCTCTCTTCAAATTCACCAATTCTTTCTTCTGCTTTTTCAAATCTAATTTTGAATCCCTCTAGGGAATTTTTAATTTCAGTAGCATATATTTCAGCTCCAGAATTTGTTTTTGGTTCCTTTTTGTGTATTCTATGTCTTTATGTTATTTTCATTTTATTCCTATATTGTTCTGACTCGACATCTTCTTTTAGTTCTTTGAGTATACAATGTATTAAATATGTGTATAAAAACCCATTATCTGGCATTTCTCAGGGATAGTTTCTCTTTTTATTTTTTTTTCCTTGTATGAGAACCACTTTTCTATTTCTTTGTATGCCTTGTGATTTGTTTGTTGAAACTGAACATTTAAATTTATAATATAATTCCAAAGATCAGGTTCATCCTTTTCCCAAGGTTTGCTGTGTTTGTTTGTTTGTTTGTTTATGCATTGTTTCTATGTCAGAGATAAGCCTGAGATATATACTTAAGGCCTTCTGAGGTATTTTCTGAACTTACGTGTTCATGATATTTAAAATTTTTTCCTATGTATGTAGTTGCTTTTGGATGCCCTGCTGTTAAATGTCTGGCTTCCAAAAGGAAGAAAGAGAAAAATGAATGAAAATAGGGGCTTGGCCCTTTAAATTCTCTGGAAGATGCTTCAGTCAACAAGATGCTTGTTACAATATCTTCCCACCTCTGTGCCTGTGTCTCCATGATCAGAAGCAGCGATTAGTGATCAGAACAAAGATCCCTGATATTTGGAAGACAAGGTCCATATTAGACACCCTGATTCCTGCAAGCTGTGTACAACTACTCCAATAATGAAATAATCAATCGGTAACCAAAAATCTTGCAACAAAGAAAAGCTGAGGACCAGATGACTTTATGGGTGAATTCTATCAAAATTTCAAAGAAAAATTAGTATCAACCGTTATATAAAATGGAAGAGAGAACATTTCCAAACTCATTTTATGATGCCAGCATCACTCTGATTCTAAAACCAGTCAATGATAACACTTGTAAAATAAAGAAAAAGAAAAGAAAAGAATAGAAGAGAAAAGAAAATTATAGGCCATTATGCCTGATGAATATAGATGCAAAAGTCCTCGCTAGAAATCCCAAGAAACCAAATTTGACAGTAGGTTAAAAGGATTATACATCAAAAACAAGAGTTATTTATTCCTAGGATGCAAGAATGGTTTAACACATGAAAATTAGTCAATGTGATAAAGAACATTAACAGATTTAAGGAGGAAACCACCTAATCATCTCAAAAAAGATAAAGCATTCGGCAAAATTCAATACCTTTCATAATTAAAATATTACAACGAAATAGGTATGGAAGGAACTTCCCAACATGATAAAGGCCATTTATGAAAAATACATGGCTGGACTCATAATCAGTGAGGAAAAGCTTTTCCTTCCTTTACGATATAAACAAGATAAGGATACCCACTTTTATCACTGTTACTTAGCATAGTATTGGAAGTCATAGCCAGAGAAGTCAGGCAAGAAAAAGAAATAAAATGTATCTAAATCTAGAGAGAAGAAATAAAATTATCTCTGATTACAGATAACATGATTATATATAGAAATATATATATTGTAAAGATTTCACAAAATAATAGGATGTATTTAGTAAGGAATTGAGTAATCAACACAGAAAATCAACATACAAAAAACAGCATTCCTATTTTAAGGAAATATATCAAGAGGGAAATTAAGGAACAAAAAGAGCAAAATACTTAGAAATTAACAAAAGAGGTGAAAAATTTGTATCATGAGAATTATAAAACATTGGTGAAAGACATTTAAAAAGCACAAACAAATTGAAAGATATTCTATAGTCTGAATTGCAAAAATTAATATTTTTAAAATGTTTACACTGCCCAAAGCAATTTACAGATTCAATTCAATTCCTATCAAAATCCCAATGACATTTATTTTACTGAAAGGAAAAGAATCTTAAAATTTATATGAAACCATAGGACCCCAAATAGCCAAAAAATCTTGAGCAAGATGAGAAAAGATTGAGGCATCCCATTTCCTGATTTCAAATTATATTACAAAGCTGCAGTAATCAAAGTAATACAGTACTGGCATAAAAAAAAAAAAAAGATCTACAGACTGGTGGAACAGAATAGAGAAACAGAAGTAAACCCACATATTTATGGCCAACTGATCTTCAACTAGGGTGCCTAAAACACACAGTGGGTGAAGAATAGTCTTTCTAATAAATGTATTGGGAAAACTGGATATCCACATGCAAAGGAATGAAACTGGAACCCTATCCCATGCTCTCCTTCAAAATGGATTGAAGGCTTAAACATAGGACCAGACACTATAAAGCTACTAGAAACAATATCTGGACAAACTTTCTTCATACTGGCCTTGGTAATAATATTTTTAGATATGACATGAAAAGTACAGGAAATATACTCAAAAATAGACAAGTGAGACTAAATCAAACTAAAAAGCTTCCATACAATAAAGGAGATAATACAATGGAAAGGCAACCTATATCATGTGAAAAAATATTGCAAATCATATATCTGATAAGGAGTAATCCAAAATATGTAACTCATACAACTCGATACAAAAAATACAAATGATTGGGGCGCCTGGGTGGCTCAGTCGTTAAGCGTCTGCCTTCGGCCCAGGTCAGATCCCAGGGTCCTGGGATCGAGCCCTGCATCGGGATCTCTGCTCTGCAGAAGGCCTGCTTCTCCCGTTGCCATTCCCTCTGCTTGTGTTCCCTCTCTCGCTGTGTTTCTCTCTGTCAAATAAATAAAATCTTTAAAAAAAAAAATACAAATGATTTAATTAAAAATGAACAAAATACCTAACTAGACACTTTTCAAAAGAAGAAATGCAAATGGATAATAGGTACATTATCATGGGATAAGAAGGGACTCAACATCCTTTGTCAAGGAGGGTACAAATCAAAATTACAAAAAGGTAATTTTGTATCATCCTAACCTCACACCTATTAGGATGGCTATTATAAAAAAAAAAAA